>CM076583.1:1117488207-1117764191 GCA_034641835.2 Pinus albicaulis | reverse complement strand
TTCCTGCACCGTCACCTATAGGGAAAGGCTGCCATAATTTTGGACACTAAGTACCACCATCCCAGGTGAGCATTCGAGTCTTTTGATTCTTGGTATTTGAGCTAACAGTACCAAGTATCATCCAGGTCAGCTAGCCCCAACTGATACCGCACGCACTGTGCCTAAGCCTAACCGCTTCTGAATCAGGTCTTTTTCATGCTCAGGTTTTATTTTCCGTGGGCTAATAGGTGGATTTCAAAGTTCCTTAAATAGTCAACTTCTATGTTTCAATATGAATAATGATCAAGGTGGCTTATGGGATGCCTACCCCCTTGATCCTAACTTATACTATAGATTCTTTTGTGGCCCTTGTGGGGAGAATTTAGTGAGTTTTTTAAAGTTAGTTTTAGGTGTCTTTTCTTTGGTTAGTGTGCGGATGTGTGTGGTAAAAATATGAAAAAGAACATAGTTTGAATTAAATGTGGATATGCAATGAACCTTTTCAAAATCCCCTATTTAAACTATGTTCTATTGTTTCTTGCTCGGAAGGAAAACGTGCGCAGATATGGGCCACTTTCAATTTTTCCTAGTTAATCTATGTCATCAACTATAGGGAGATAGTGATTTTTGAATAGAGAGTGTTCATATGCTTTCCTAGGATCACTGGAGGGTGCAAAGGCATCCTAGATTACTTTCTCTTATATTGACAATTCAATCTTGGTCCTGATATCCTAGTACAAAAATTGAACTAAACTAATGAATTTTACATTGGAAAAAGGAAATAGCTAAGCATGCATGGACTTGGGCCACTTACTTTGGCTAATTGTCTAGGTGTTTTGGTACCTAAATTTGAAAAACATAATTTTTTTCGGAATGCAAGTTAATTTCCCCCCCACTTAAACTATGTTTTAACTTTGCAAAAATCAACTTGAAATAAAACTAACACCAAGACTACAAAAATCAGCTAAGAGTGAGCTTTAGAAAGATGTGGGGTACCTCAACCAGTGCCGGAAGATGTATTATGGGCTGCCAGACACTTTTATAAGCAGGAAAATATGGAAATATTGGAGGAAATTATCATTTTGTTTTTTATGCGCAAAAGGCTGAAACAGACACAATTTCAACACGCATGTCAGCTCTGAACGCGCGCCTCGGGGCGCGTCTGTCTATGAGAAATGCATACAAATTCCTGCAATATAATTTTTTGGAGCTCTTTGGCTTCATTTTGTCACTTGGGATGAACTAGGGAATGAAGGAGAGAGAAGGGAGCAATTCCATCCCAAATCTACAGCAAAGACAGAGATCTCTGCAAAAATGCACTACCACATAAACTTCGAATTAAAGGTTAGTGGAGTCACCAATCCTGTGTTTGTGTGTTTGGTGCACGTATGTACGAAATCAGACCAACTTAAGGGGTGTGGTATTCCCTCTTAATTTATTGGTCAAAGGCAAAAAATATATGGAGTCAAGCAAGTTAGTGGAACATGCTAGAACATAAACATACTAGATATAGAAATAACATGCATATTAAAACATAAAAAATTAAACTAAAACAAAAAAATATAACACAAAAGATATAAATACAGTCAAAAAAATTCAATAATACAAATGGTGGTGCTCACATGCCCTCTTATTGAGTGTTGGTAGTAATAATGATGAAACTTTAACCCACTTGCCAAGGGGCCCTTAGAACTAGGGGTTCTAAGTCCTAATGCAATGAAGTATTTATTTTTGACCTGCCTTGGTGCAAAGTCTCCCTCTCTCTACTATGGTGGACTAGAGTTGTTGGATGGCCAACAACTAAGTCCCCTCTAGCTCTGCTCTGGATCACATACTGCTGGTATTGCTTGGGGCAATTCTGGTCAGCATAACAATGTGCCCTCCTATTGTTCATCTCTTGGTTGCCTTTTATAGTAGAATTCACACTCTCCTTCTCTCTCTTGGTACATTGATGGATAGTGACCAAAGAGAGGAGGATGATTCCATTATGTGCCACATTTATTCCCTTGTGTGAATCCTTCAGGTCCTAAGGAGGCTTGGGAGGCTGTCCTTGGGCGACCTCAAGTGTGGGATCAATTTCTTAGAGTGTGTGAAGTGGTCTCGAAAAGCGACTTCTGCCACTCTCAGGACACGCGGCTTTTTGAGGAAAATTCGCGCAATATCTCGGCTTTTTTAGGAAAAGCCACACAATATCTCGGCTTTTTGAGGAAAAGCCGCACAATTTGATTTTTCTTCTTAGACCTTAGAGATTTTTTAGATTCTCCAGATCCTCTAATGTGCCTCAGCCCTATAAATCCTTCTACCTGACATTAAATAATGTCATATTTTCTTGTCTATTTTTCTTGTGATAACACCACTTGTTCGTGTACTTTACATTATCTCATGTTCTTTACATTATCCAACTCGCAGAAATACTCCTTGTTCCCATTGATGTGGAAGGAGGCTCCATAATCAATATACCATGTGTTTCTCCCTACTAATATTTCCATGCAAGCTATCAATAATAAATGTCTCTCAAACTGAGAAGCAAACCCATATACCTCAATTGATGCAACCACGTGATTCTTACTAGACCTCTTATTCCAATTAGGACACTTAGTATCATAGTGTCCAAACTCATGGAAATGAAAGCACTTGATCTTACTTATATCTTTCTTATTTTTCTCTCCGTTCTGACTAGACTCGGTCTTCCCTTTACCCGTATTTCCCTTGGCATTGTCTGCAAGAGAAATATTATTTTTGTCCTCGGTCTTTATTGATATACCATCTTGAGTTCCTTTCCATGTCTTCTCCTAAACATATACAGTCCTCAACAACACAACACTTGACCTACTTGCAGATGGTGGCCACACTGTGTTAGTGTGTTTGGTGCACGTATGTACGAAATTACACCAACTTAAGGGGTGTGGTATTCCCTCTTAAGTTATTGGTCACATGAAGAAAATATATGGATTCAAGCAAGTTAGTGGAACATGCTAGAACATAAAAATACTAGATAGAGAAATAGCATGCATATTCAAACATAAAAAATTAAACTATATCTAAAAACAATGAAAAAAAAGCTCTAAATAGAGTCAAACAACTTCAATAATCCAAACGGTGGCGCTTACATCCCCTCGTATTGAGTGCTAGTAGGAATAAGGATGAAACTTTAACCCACTTTCCAAGGGACCCTTAGAACTACAGGTTCTAAGTCCCAATGCAAGGATGTCTTTACTTTTGATCTCCCTTGGCACAAAGTCTCCCTCTCTCTACTATAGCGGACTGGAGTTGTTGGATGGCCAACAACTGAGTCCCCTATATCTCTGCTCCAGATCACACACTGCTGGTATAGCTTGGGGCAATTATGACTAGCATAAAAATGTTCTCTCTTGTTGTTCATTTCTTGGTAGAATTTTATACGATAATTCACACTCTCCTTCTCTCTCTTGGTACATTAATGGATAGTGACCGAAGAGAGGAGGATGATTGCGTTATGTGCCACATTTATTGCATTTTGTGCTCCCTTTAGGTCCTAAGGAGGCTTGGGTGGGTGTCCTTGGGTGATCTGAAGTGTGGGATCAATTTCTTGGAGTGTGTGAAGTGGTATTGGAAAGTGACTTCCGTCACTCTCATGACCACACAACTTTTTAAGGAAAAGCCACACAATATCTCTGCTTTTTGAGGAAAATCCACACAATTTGATTTTTCTTCATAGACCTTAGAGATTTTTTAGATTCTTCATATCCTCTAATGTGCCTCAGCCCTATAAATCATTCTACCTGACATTAAATAATGTCATATTTTATTTTCCTATTTTCCAGTGATAACAATTTTCCCCTAATATGTGAGGTCTAGGAAGAACTGTATAACCAAAATAAAATATAGTTTCTTTTTTGTGTGTGGAGAGAGAGAGAGAGAGACCTGTCTGTACCATGGATTCAGAGACACACTCCACCAGGTTGAAGAGTGACCATGTCGTGTGGGATCCCTGCAAGTAATTGTACAATACAATATATACAAATTTTCTACGAGGTGGGCATGTCCCATCCTCGTGATGCTTTGGTTAGTTAAACAGATCTATTTTAAAGATATATATTCTGTCTGTGTCACTATTATGGTAGTGATCTGTTGGTTGATGACGATGACTACTAACGCCCTCAGGGGCATTGTTTCTTTCACTATAGGGGGAAAGTGGTACTCATATGTGTAAACTTGATATGGCATATAAATGCGCATTGTACGCATAGGCACTGGCTGAGAAATTCCCATTTAAGAATTGTTGAAAGAGACACTTATAAAGGCATGGGTCTTCGATGAATTTGATCAAAGTATAATGGTTGTAAGGTACGATACCATCTTGACATTAAATCTTGTGTTGTAGTCGAATGTCAGGAGGATCGATGACATCCATGGGCAATGATGTCTCCCACAGTGCCACCCTAGGATGCCCTTTTTGTGGAGAGGGGTTGTTATAGATAAATTTGGGCACCATTCCCAATGACATGGTTAACTGTGCATCATCTCTAGGACTGATGATCAAGGGTCTATCATTCCCTATCATCTCAGTTGCTATATGCCCTAAGACAGGAAACAACATAAATCAAACAAGACTTTCATCAAGCAAGGGTTTCCATGGTTTGAAGCTTATTATTTAATATACTAGAGCTCACTAACGAAGGCTCTAAGCGGCCCAAGTGTGTTTCATATGCAGGTAGCCCCATTCAAGGCTGCTCTGCAGAGCACTTCCCGACATTCAAAGGTGTGTTGGTCACATTGGGAGCAAAATTCTCATTGTTCTGGAATATCCACTTGGCCAGTGTATTCTAGAAGGGTTCACATGTGTCAAGCTTCAGATCCAAGTGTCCATTTGACATCTACATGAATGGAAACATGTATTTCCTATTTTTGGAATGCTATTGATTTCAAAACAACCTACAGTTCATCTATAAATTGAACATAGATCTAAGTGTTTGAGGAGGAAGAATTTGAGTGGAGAAATGATGGAGAATTTTCAATTGAGAGTTTGATTTGTGGAGCTGCTGCTAGAGAGATTTATGCTGTGATGAGACTTTGGAACTCTGTTGGAAGGTCACTTCAAATTAGTCACTAGGTTGTAACCTCTCCTTCTATCATCAATAAAGAGTACTTCTTGTTTTTCCCTACATGCATCTATGTTAACTTTGATTTTCCATATTTTAAGATCTTGGTTGATGAATGTAGTTTATGCTTAACTGATTTAGCTAACTATCTTGAATAGATATCTATATTATTGCATCTTCTGTTGTTTCAGTGTTCTTTCTTGCAGGAAGAATTCAACCAACAAAACTGCTTGAATTTGAAGTTGTAGCAGAAGCGACAGAAAGGAGCCATTTGGAAGCGACTAAAAAAATTAAGCATCCAATCATCTCTTTGTATTTGTTCTGAGTTAGGAGAAATGTTAGTATAGTCTTTCACCTTGTTCTAGGCTAACACCTGCCTAGGGAAGCGTAATTTATCCGTAGATTACAATTCTAGCCCAACAAACTGGCGACTCCACTGGGGACAATTTCTCTTAATTCTAGGTGTTTTAGTCTCCGATTTTCTTTCTAAATCCACTCAGTAGCTGTTTCACATAAATATTATATTTTTTCAGAGCTTAATTTGAAAAATTAGTGAGAAAAACAGTAGTTTTTTCTTTGTTTACTATGCCCAACGCACCCTTATTCAGGGCACAGTGCTTTGCAGAGCACTGTCTCCCTTCCAAGTCTGCGTTGCAGAGCACTGTCTCCCCTTGGAGACTGTGTTGGCTCCTGAAAGGGACCAAATTCCCTTGAATCTGACTTTGTACTTTGCTTCAGTTTTTTTTGCTATTGTGTTCTGAAATGTTTGATGCTAAATTGACCAGTAAGTCTATATAATTCTGCTCCTTTGACTGAAAATTTGTTAAATATTGTTTTAAAAAAAAAATCATTATCATTTACAAGTTGATTTCAAAGTAATTTTTATGGTCGAATTAAGAATCGTTTGCTTTCGAAATAGGAAATTGTCGTAAAATATTCATTTCCTTGATAGTAGAAATTGTTGTTGAAATCCTCGTTTTTCCTTCAAAAGAGAAATTGTTGTTTTTATTGTTCATTTCTCGAAAGTAAAAATCATTTCGATTATTGATATAGTGCACCTAGTTTCTTTTCTGCATTCATATCATTAAGGAAACTGAAGATAAAAACTTGCATTTGCATGTAGGATTGTGTGTTTTTTGCAAAAGTAACATTAGGAAATTTGCATTTAGTTTGTGATTCATTGATTTTGTTTTCTTCATTGATTTGTTTGCTCACAAATTATTTGCTCTCTTCCAAAAAACTAGCGTTCTCTTACCTTGGTAGCTAGGTTCTTCATTGAAAAAGCTAAAAGTGAAAGTTTGTTTATCATTCTTAGCTGCATTTTAGGAATTTTATATACATCATTGTGGTGAACCTGAAAGGAAAATCGTTAAGCAAGATCAACATAAAATAAATCTCAATTTACTTAACAATAAATTGGAACATTAACGATAACATTTAGAAGGCCTAGGCTAGAGACATTTTCCAGCATCGTAAAACATAACAGATGTCGTTAAGTTGTCTGCGATAAATTTCGAGTGTGATACCTCACTCCACGTACGTAAGTATATCGTAGTTCGTCCACGTACTCTCGGGTATATCGAGCGGTGTTACAGTACGATAAGTATAAAGGGGTGCTCTCATTGTGCGGTTTCGCATCAGACAGCGCTAATACGGACTTGGGCCTCCACATACCTTCAGGTATATTTGGGAGGACAAATTCTAGGTGCTATCCGTACATAGTGAACCGAATCGTTCGCCCTGAAATAGTGATACACCGAACACCGCATTCGGGGAGACTACCTGCCCGTACTTCTTAGTTCGCCAGGAGGTATTTTGTAGTTCATAGTTTCTTGGTAAACCTTTTGCCTAGCATTACCCTATTTTTGTTTATTTTTTTTTTGGTTAAAATAAATTAGTAATCATGGAAGAACAATATCCTTTCCCCCATCGATTGTGCAGACATCGCTCTACCGAAACCAGTACCATTAGTACCTCTGGTGAAGAATCATATTCCCATATACCAGAGTTGGCACAAGTTGTTTCTACGAATCCTTGTTTGTCTACTGTTGTCGAGACAGAGTCCTCACAGCTACCTATGGTCACGATGCATCCAATCTGTGAGACCATACCTCCCGAACCCAACGTTGTTCAACTGGAAGTTGATCTAGATCCCATTGTGCTTTAGGGGGCAACTATTATTGGTCAAACTGGACATCATCCCTAGGACCAATGAAATAGGGTCTATCATCCCCTTATATTTCTGTTGCTATATTCCCTAAGTGGAGAAAATCTTGATCCCAAAGTCGAACAACTTGAATTTGTTCCTGAATTGGTCATCCCACAATCTGTTGTAGTCGCTGAGTCTCCCATATCGCGCAGTCAACCACTTGAAATATACTTTAGGCCCGACAGCAAATTTCTTCCACCTGGTTTGATTTAAATTGAAGACATACCACAAGACTAGACACCTTTAACTCCAACTCATTTTCAGTAGGAGCTTTACATGTACGAGTCTTTTCCTCAATCACCTTCCTATGATTTTGTTGATCCTATTTCACTTTGAGTTCACGTAAATTTTATAGGGTATACATTGGGTCATTTGACTATGGTTGTGATAAAATCCCAGACTGAACCATCTATTTCAACTGCGACAACATCTATTGTTTCTTCATTTTCAATGTTTTGTCCATTGACTTTACCCATGTCATCATCTAGAATCCTATATGGTTCCTCTCCTTGGTGGCTGGTGATACCCCATATGTTACCCTCAGACGTTCCTAAATTCATTGAAAACCATGGAGAAGACCCGTCAACGTATGTTATAACTTATCATTTGTGCTATTCATCAAACTCCTTAAATGATGACTCTGTTAGACTATGTATTTTCCAACACACACTCACTAGTCCAACTCCACTATGAGGATGGTTCCTTTTTCCTGTGTCAACCTCGTTAAAAAATGAAACAGGTGTTGAGGATATTTCTTTTCCTGTGTCAACCTTGAGAAATGAAACAGGTTCCCATGAGGATGGTTCTTTTTCTTTGTCAACCTCGTTAAGAAATGAAACAGAGTTATGAGGATGCTTCCTTTCCTCTTTCAACCTTGTTAAAAAATGAAACAAGTTATGAGGATAGTTTTTTTTTCTTGTGTCAACCTCGTTAAAAAATGAAACAAGTACCTATGAGGATAGTTCTTTCTTCTTATGTCAACCTCGTTAAAAAATTAAATAAGTGCCTTTGAGGAAAAAATTTTTACTGTGTCAACCTCATTAAAAAATGAAACAGGTCATGACCATAGTTCTTTTGCTGTGTCAATCTCGTTAAAAAATGAAACAAATCCTCTCCTAATTACGACGAGTCTTCCATCTGATCTCGTAAATGAACCTTCATTCCATCCAGCTATTAGTAACCAGTAATCTACTTAGATGAATGAAATGAAGCTTGGGGGGCATCTTCTCTTGCAGGGGGCATTCAACATGTGCTCTTGCAAGGTGCATTTAAATCATTCTTACTAATTGCATGCAATCTACAGCTGAATTTTGGGGGAAAAATCAGGTTCATAGCTCCAAAATGAAAATAGTAACTACGAAATGGTAAAAATGAATAGTGAAACTTTTGTTTATAGTCATTTAATTGTTTGCAAGTTAAATTTATTACTATGACTATAGATTTATTATGTTTTTATCATGGAACAAGTATTTTTAATCCATTTGATGTTGTTCTGAATGGGAAATACAACTGATGAGCAGATTAGTCGTGCAGATTTATTCAAAGAATGACTTCACCACAAAGCATACTTTTTCTCCTTATTTTTCGAGCTTTGATAAAAACAAAAAAGGATTTGAAGCGCACTTTTATCTCTTTTTCAAGCTTCGATAACAGTGAAAAAGGAACCCCTAGAGTCCTCTTTCTTCCTCTTTTTCAAACTCCGATAATATTAAAAGATTGCAGAGCACTTGTCATTTCGAGCTCGTTAAAGTAAATGAATTGATATCTACTTAGTATAAGTTTAACCCTTTTCCGGACTGAGATGGATTATTTACGAAAAAGGAATACCTTGGTTAAACATGACCAAAGAGTTTCTCTAAGATATCATTTTACACTTTTTCGGATCTGAGTGAAAAATTTATGAAAAAGTACTTTTGGAGTTCTATTTCGTCCTCTTTTTCAGACTCTCTAAATATGAAAAAGGATCGGCCTATCACTGTCGTTAAGCTCGTTAAAACATAAAATAGTGACGGGCTTGTCGATCATGGCAAGAATCAAGTTTAATTCATTGCTAGAATCATTAAATTATTAAATAGCAATACTTTATTCACCCGAAGGGTTGAATTTTAGATCAAGAAAATGTTATCCTCCTCAAGCTTGTCAAAAAATAAAGAGGTAGTGGTCGACAAATGACTGGGGAAAATTTGGGAAAAGAAAGTAAAGTTTCTTTTTGGTAGCAAGTCGCTCTTAAACATGACACTTCTTTCATTCAATGTCTGTGATTGTTTGGGTTGGGTAATCATCTTGACAGTTAATTCACACCTATGGTTCGTCATACCTTCACTTCAGTTTTGGGTCAGTGCTGCCAACTCATCACAGTGTTTCCGATATGTTAAAGAGAATTCATCCAGTGATTAAGAACTCATCCATATGCAATAATCATAAGCCTTCATTTTCATGACCATCATTCCTGAAAATTGCTATATCAAGTCATACCCTTCTCTTCAAAATCAGTAACTCCTGTTTTGCAATAAGGTGACTTCCTGTCGACAAAAAATAAATATCCAGGAAGTTCACTTAGAAACATCAGATTCCAGTACCATGAGGCTTGTTACAGCATCGACAAGATCCTCGCTTCTGGACCCTTGACCGAAATATTTTGTTTTCTGTTCGACATCAAATCATCTATTCATGCCTTACGGAATGTACTATAGTACCTTGAGGGCCATTTTCATTAATTGTGGTTCTCTCGCATTTGTTAACAACTCACATCATTGGTTGGTAATCAAACAATGTATTTCCATGTTCGACGACAAATCATATATTCGCATGGATAGACTTGTACCCGAATGATCGAGTGAATGAGATAAGAAGACCCTGGATCTAGTTTCATCCATCCAGGCTGCAATTTCAGGATTGTTGTACACATCATATGTACGGTGAACTTACATACAGATTGTCATCCAAAAATGGGCCTATATCTGTAGGTGTGTCTACATCTGGGCAACATTCGAATGTAGACGACTTTCTAAATTATGTACATGTTATTATATTGTTTTATGTGCTAACTATGGGAATGCCTACCCTCATCAATTATGATCAATAGAGGATATATCATGATGTAATGTATTGTAATATTGATGCAGGTGACTATTCTGCTTTGTTTCCAATCTCATCACAGTGTAAAGAATCTCAGTCAAATGTTATTATTATTTGGATCTCATGCTTTAGGGGGGAACTGGTATAGGTCAATTTGGGCACCATTCCCAATGACCTGGTTAACTAGGCATCATCTCCAGGACCGGTGATCAACATTCTATCATTCCCTATCATCTCAGCTGCTATATGCCCTAAGACAGGAAATAACATAAATCAACCAAGACTTTCATCAAGCAAGGGTTTCCATGGTTTGAAGCTTATTATTTAATATATGAGAGCTCACCAATGTAGGCTCTAAGGGACCTAAGTGTGTTGCATATGTAGGTAGCTCCATTCAAGGATACTCTGCAGAGCACTTCCTGAAATTCAAAGGTGCATTGGTCACATTGGGAGTGAAATTCTCATTGTTCTGGAATCTCCACTTGGCCAGTGTCTTCTAGAAGGGTTCACATGTGTCAAGCTTCGGATCAAAGTGTCCATTTGAAATCTACATGAATGGAAACATGTATTTCCTATTTTTGGAATGCTATTGATTTCAAAAAAACCTACAGTTCATCTTTAAATTGAACACAGATCTAAGTGTTTGAGGAGGAAGAATTTGAGTAGAGAAATGATGGAGAATTTTCAATTGAGAGTTTGATTTGTGGAGCTACTGCTAGAGATATTTATGCTATGATAAGACTTTGGAACTCTGTTGGAAGGTCACTTCAAATCAGTCACTAGGTTGTAAACTCTCCTTCTATCATCAATAAAGAGTACTTCTTGTTTTTCCCTACATGCATCTATGTTAACTTTTATTTTCCATATTGTAAGATCTTGGTTGATGAATGTATTTTATGCTTAACTGATTTAGCTAACTAGCTTGAATAGACATCTATATTATTGCATCTTCTACTGCTTCAGTGTTCTTTCTTGCAGGAAGCATTCAGCCAACAAAACCTCTTGAATTTGAAGCTATAGCAGAAGTGACAGAAAGGAGCCATTTGGAAGCGACTGAAAAAAGTAAGCATCCAATCCTCTCTGTGTATATGTTCTGAGTTAGGAGAAATGGTATTATAGTCTTTCTCCTGTCGTTCTAGGCTAATAAATGCCTAGGGAAGCGTAATCTATCTAGATATTGCGATTCTGGCCCAACAAGGGTCATCCAAGAATCGCTACCTTTTTGGAAAAGAGGTGTTGATGTCGACAAAAAGGAAGCCTCAACCGAATGACGGGGTCATTGATATGGAGGATCATGATCTTGGATGTGATGGGTTTAACATAGGCATGATGGCAAGGGGTGATTGAAAACTGGTGATGGGGATTCAGTGGCTGAAGTTCGGAGTATAAAAAGCATCTTGGCGACAGTCATAACTATTTATATTAGGGAAATCCCTGGAGTCGGTAAGAATTCCAGGGTGGGTATAAACTGGTTATGAATGTCATGGTGACTTTTGCGTGGGGGTGTGATACTCCGACCAAGGGTGACAAGGGTCTCCTGCCATGGGAGAAAAAATGAATGGGTGGGTGGGGGACATAGTGCGTCATTTTTGGTCTTTGTACACTTACCAAAAGAATAAAACACCGGGTTTTTTTTTTTGTACAAAACATAGAGACGAGTGCCCCAAAACATAAAAGTGTTCGCTCATTGATGATGTGAGGAGGGTCTTTTACTGACTGTGGGGGTCCCATTTGTTGGTGTCATGTGTGAGGCTGATGAAGAAGATGAAAAATTGTCACATATGGGTTATGTTGATGGAGGAATGGTAGGCCAAGTGCGAGGCGTGGTAGTGTGCTTTCAATCTTCTTGCAAAACCTTGTTGTTCGGGAAAGTGGTTTTATTTTGATATGGTAAAACTTGACCTGATGCACGGCGAGTGAATGGGCATAAGGTTTTTCCTGGACTATAGTGGTATGGTCATGACGTCACTATTTTTGTGATATATGGTGTACTTTGGTTGACAAGCACCATGGAGGGGAGGCTCTACCGACCAACGAGGATGCTTATCATGTACAAGGTGAGGTGATCATAAACATGGTCGAGTTTTTGGAACCTATGGTTAATTTCTTATGGGGAAATGATGTCAGGATATGAAGAGTTTTTCTGGGACTCTATCATGCTGAGGGTAGAATGATACCTGCTCTAGAAATTTTAGTGGACGAAGCGATGGATGGTTTACATGATACCTGAAAAAAATACCGCAAGTGAAAACATCTTCTTTATTCAAATATTATTGAAAGACGTGTTCTAAAAAAATAATATGAGAGAGGGAATACCTTTCAGCCCTGAAAATTTAATTTTTCAGAGGTGTAAATTTGTGGCACCTCCTTTGGGCATTAGGAGGTCCTGATCACTGTGTTGCTTTGGGTTTCGTGATCAGATACTCTAAGTTCCATTTTTTCCTTGGGGGCTGTTACTTGGATCCTAGTTTTGATTTCAGTTGGGGTTACCCCTAGGCTGAGATCAGGGGGGCGTTGATTTTTATTGCCCCCTGTCCAATATCTCCCTCTTATTTGTTCCTCAACTTCATTTTGCAGCATTTGGAGGATTTTCATAATTCTCATGGTTGTTGGTTGTTGATGAGCCTAAGAAGGGTTGCACTATATTTATCATCGCATTACATTATGTCAGTGGTCCATTCTATGCAGGGAATGGGAGATATCATTTCCCTTTTTCCTGGTTGGTATATGAGTCCTGGGGTGACTTTCATGATAGCTAGGTTGTGATACGTTCTAAGTAGAATCATATGAGAATCCAGGGTATTGATTACTGCTACCTACATGTCCTTGGGCCACAAACTTGATCGAACCATCTACATTATTGACACGCATGGCACTACTGATGCATAGGTGATCTTGGGAAAAATACCAGATCAAACTGTTTGCAGAATTGGCATGCATTATACTACTGTTGCCTAGGTGATCTTGGCAAAAAGACCCGATCAAACAGTCTCGAGAGTCAACGTGCATGGTACTACTTCTTCCTAGGTGATATTGGGGAAAGGACCTGATCAAACCATCTGATGTATCGATGTGCATGGTACTACTGCTACCCAGGTGAACTTGGGAAAAAGACTTGATCAAACTATCTGCAATATCGACGCACATGGTACTACTACTGCATAGGTGATCTTGGGCCAAAGAACTAATCACACCATCTACAGTATTGGCCTACCTAGTAACTCATCAAGTATCATGGGTGTTACTATTGCCTAAGTGATCTTGGGTCAAAGACCCATATCAAACCATCTGCAGTAGTCGACACGTTTGGTAAATCCCCAAATACAGATTATTGCTACCTAGGTGACCTCGAGTAAAAGCCCTGATCAAGCCATTTGTATTAATTTATGCGCCTAATAACTGAAGAAGATGAGGCAATCAGGTTCCCCTATCCTTGGTTGGTGTATGGTGGCTTGGGTGGAGGAGGGATAAATGGATGTCTTTCTGGTGACTGTCGTTCTTCCTGCAGGTAGAGGATGGTGGAGGATCATCTACAGATGACTGGGTGGATGGATCCTCTTGATAGGATCGCTCGATGGCATGTAAGGCATCCCTATATCATGGTATTTTCAGGAAATAATGGGTATAGTGACCATAATTTCTACAGATAGCGCATGCGTGGTTGGTACGCAATGCTTTGCCTTTACCTTTGGTGGAAGGTTCCTTTTTACGAGAACGTGGAGTTGCGATCTCTGCCTCGGATCTAAGGAGTGTTTTTAGTTCATCTAGCTCTGGGTGGATATGGGTAGGGTGACCTACTACGTCACATATGGTACAACTAGGTGATACCCATTGTATGGCGGGAGTGTCTACCTTCTTTCCTCTATCAATTTTCTTAGCCAAAATCATCAGTTTTGCAGTGGGAATTTCCTTTGCAAGGATTTTTTCAATAGTTTTTTGTATAGACAGGGCCTCCTTGAGACTGAGGGACTTTAACCCTGTGGCAATGATGTGTGTGGATCTTGTCCCAGTAGGGGGAATGAGGTACCAAACTGGTATCGCGAATGATATGTTCGGTAACACCATTGTTGCCAAAACCTATTGAAATATGAAACTAGCTAGGGGGTATAGGAAATGGGTTTGGAAAGCATCGTAGGCTAGAGAGGCTACCGTGGCCGAGGAATCAATGTTAATACTACTCGTGTCCGTGTCTTGTCTAGCTTCAGCACTTGATGTGGACATCATGCACATCGACACCCCTGTGACATCAGGTGATGACTCAAGTATAATAGTGGGATCTCCTGGGAATGATGCTAGGATGGAAAAAGGTTTGAACTAGCTAGGGCCATATTCTTGGCACCATGAAAGCGTGTTCTTGGATGTATTCTACAGGGTAGAATTACATAAGTGTTTGTTAGGGGAAAATTTTCACTATGCGTCAATTGGTCGACAGTAACGATGTAGTCCTCATGGGGGAACATCATAGTTCGGAAGATGGAGGAGGCTACAACTGACATGGCATACATATAACTCTATCCAAGGAGTATATTATAGTCCAAGTGGGTGTCCAAGACTTCAATGTCTATAAGGAACATCTTTCCGTCTAATCAGACTGGGACGTTTTGGTATAGACCGATGAGGGTTGAAGGGAGACCATCATATTCTCTAAGCGTGATGTCTGATGGCTTTATCTCAAGAGAACCTAACTTTTTCCGAATGTTCTTTGACATGATGCATGTGGATGCACCCTTGTCAATGACACATCGGTGAATGGTGATGTTTTGGACTGATACTAGTATCTGAAAGGTGGCCATTAAAGGAAGCCTAGTGGTGGCTTTGTCTAAATCAAAATCCATCAGGCATGTATCGACAAGGTCGATAGTGCCTAATGCTGAAAGCAAGGCTTTCTGTTGCTTTGGGAATGACTATAATACTTCCAAAGCTGACATATCAGCGGGATATTGAGCTAGATCATCCATAATGCTATAGTTATGATTTTCTTTGGAATATTTTCCTGCTCGCCTAGTTGGTCCCTTAGCCATATTTGGCAAAGGTTCAATAGGCATCTTTGATATGGTCAAAGGTATTGTTGTTCCACTAGTACTAGCCCCTAACATGTTGGTGTTTGGTGGGGTATTGTAATTTTGATTCCTTGTTTGAAAAAAAAAATCCTTGCTAGTCATGTAGATTTCATGGTTATTTTTTTCGGAGACATCGGGAGTTAGTTGTTGAGTGCTAACTGTCCCTTGATGGGGGAATGGTTCCTGCATGACTTCTTGCTTCTAGGCAGATCCCCCTTGTCCATGGTGTCTCTACAACTTCTTCAGCTCAAGGAGGTCAGGACAGTGGTGAGTGTGATGGACGTACTCATCACATATCGAAGAAGAATGGTTCGTCTGAAGAGGTGGCCTTTTGTTTTGCCGTTGGGAATTTCTTGGATCTTGGTTTGGATTTCGGTTGGAGTTGCCTCGAGCTTGATATCATGGAGGCCATTGTTGATTGTTTCCCCCCTATACAAGATTTCCTTTAGGCTTTTTTTTTCCTTTTTTCTTAACCACGTTAGGAGGATAATTCTCCTGGTTATATGGTTGGCGCATTTGGTTTTGGGAAGGTTGCAGAAAGTTCACCTATGCATTATTCGGCATAGGTGGGTCTTGTGTTAGTGACTGAGCATAATGCGTTCCTTGGTTTGTGAATGGCTATTGGAATGAAGCTCTTCCGTCAGCATGTCTATCTACGTACTGGGTCCCCTGAGTCAGAGGATAGGGTCCTCCATGCTGATGGTGATATAATGACGCCCTATTGGTCAAATTTTTCGAAGGCATGTGATGAATTTAGTAGCCTGGTTGTGGTACGTTATAGGTAGAATCATATGTGTAACTGGGGTTTTGAATGTTGTTTCCTAGGTAACTTTGGGTCAATGACCCAATTAAATCATCAGCGGAGTTCAACACATCTGCAAATTATTTATAAATTTGTAGGCATAGGGCGTTTGGCAGGATATTGTAAATATACCATGACTGCATATGGATCAAATCGAGCTGATGGGCCTTACTAATGGCATCATATTTGGATATGGGATTTTGTTGCACAAAATCCTTTGAAATATCTATAGTGAGAGTTTTCAGGAATAGGTCTAATAGACTCGATCTTCGAGTTTGGCTTCGCACAAACTACGATGCCTCCACCATTCATGGAGATGGTCGGAGATATGGACAGGGAGGGTTTGCCTAATGTGTGTCAGTAGTTCCATTCTGGAATCATGATGGATGGGTAACGGAAAATAGGTCAAGAACATGGTGGCAAGGGTGCTTAAGGTTCCATGTGTAGCAGAGGGTTGCTCCACATACCATTTCGCTACTACTCCGGCTAGAGTGTGTTGAAAAAGTATTAGTTGAATAGTATCATCAACGATGATATTTGACGAACACCACAAGTGGAAATTCATAACATGATTTCCGGGGTCTTCCACTTCCTTCCCTTCAAATTTTGGAATGTCTGATGGGAGCTTCATGGGCATGGGAGGCCATATGGGGTTGTGCGAAATGCGGTCGTTCGTCAACTTAGTTAAATCTAGTAGATTCAGTGAAGCTAGAAAAGGTGATTGCAAGGTTGTAGCCATTTCCACTTGTGAAACATAATGTTATGGATAGGAATAGGGTTTGTTTGCGACGTACCCTGTTGTGCATTCAACTGGCTTCCCAAATGGGTAACACTCCTCTTCCCTTTAAGGGTTTGTGGTAGGAGTGGTGTGTGGTGTGGCATTGGGAGACTGACTATGGTTCCCAATTAAAGATGCCCCAATAAAGGATGAACCAATAATGGTGGCAATGTTCCTTCTTTGAAGCATAAAAGGCGAAAGACCTGGAACCCCTCCCAATAATGGGGGGAGGTCCAAAATACATCTAGATTGACGAGGTCCTGTTGGGTCCATTCTGGCATCGACTAGGTATGGATTTTGAAATATTTGAGAGGACAGAGATTATAATCAAAGAAAAATTCCAATTGCATACATAAAACAAAGCAAAAATAAAATAAATTTTTATTTTAGATTAATCCTATGTGATCAGTCAATCAAAGAATATAATTTTTGTTGTTTGCGTATGATACTCAAACCATAGAAGACCTATTCATCCTCACAAACTCAAATGTAACTAGGCCTTCATAATATATCTTGTGAGTGTGGGCACAACATCCTGTAAGAGCTGGCGTTGATCCTATCCAACCGAAGAAAATCCACAAATGTAACGGTAGAGGATCTAGTGCTTTCCTGCACCGTCACCTGTAGGGAAAGGATGCCATAATTTTGGACACAAAGTACCACTATCCCAGGTGAGCATTTGATTCTTAGGATTCTTTCTATTTGAGCTAGCAGTACCAAGTATCAGTTGGGTCAGGTAGCCCCAACTGATACAACACGCATTGCGCCTAAGTCTAACCACCTCTGAATCGGCTCTTTGTCGCACTTGCGTTTTATTTTCTGTGGGCTATTAGGTGGAATTGAAAGTTCCATAAATAGTCAACTTCTATGTTTCAATATGAATAATGATCAAGATGGCTTATGGGATGCCTACCCCCTTGATCCTAACTTACACTATAAATTCTTTTATGGCCCCTATGGAGAGAATTTAGTGAGTTTTGTTAACATAGTTTTAGGTGTCTTTGCTTTGCTTAGTGTGTGGATGTGTGTGAGAAAAAAGTGAAAAATAACATATTTTTAACATGCGGATATGCGATGATCCTTTTCAAAATCCCCTATTTAAACTATGTTTATTGTTTCTTTCTTGAAAGGAAAACATGCGCAGATATGGGCCGCTTCCAATTTTTCCTAGTTAATCTATGTGATCAACTATAGGGAGATAGTGATTTGTGAATAGAGAGTGTTCATATGATTTCCTAGGATCACTGGAGGGTGCAAAGGAAGCCTAGATTACTTGATCTTCTATCGACAATTCGATCCCGGTCCCAAAATCCTAGTGCAAAAATTGAACTAAACTAACGACTTTTACACTAGAAAAAAGGAACTAGCTAAGCATGCGTGGACTAGGGCCACTTACTTTGGCTAATTATCTAGGTGTTTTGGTACCTAAATTTGAGAAACATAATTTTTTTTGGAATGCAATTTAATTTGTGCCCCTACTTAAACCATGTGTTAACTTCGCAAAAATCAACTTGAAATGAAACTAACACCAAGCCTACAAAAAGCAGCGAAGAGTGAGCTTTAGAAAGCTACGGGGTACCTCAACAAGTGTTGGCAGATGTATTATGGGCTGCCAGGCAGTTTTACAAGCAGGAAAATATGGAAATATTGGAGGAAATTATCATTTTGTTTTTTATGCGCAAAAGGCTGAAACAGACGCAATTTCTACGTGTATGTTAGCTCTGAACACGCGCCTTGGGGCATGCCTGTCTATGAGAAATGCGCACAAATTCCTACAATGTAATTTTTTGGAGCTCTTCGGCTTCATTTTTTCACTTGGAATGAACTAGGGAATGAAGGAGAGAAAAGGGGGCAATTCTAGCCCAAATCTATGACAAATATGGAGGTCTCTGCAAAAAGGCACTACCACATAAACTTGGAAATAAAGGTTAGTGGAGTTGCCAATCCTGTGTTTGTGTGTTTCATGCACGTATGTATCAAATCAGACCGAATTAAGGGGTGTGGTATTCCCACTTAAGTTATTGGTCAAAGGCAGAAAATATATGGAGTCAAGCAAGTTAGTGGAACATGCTAGAACATAAACATACTAGATAGAGAAATCGCATGCATATTCAAACACAAAAAACTAAACTAAAACAAAAAAAAATAACATAAAAGATATAAATAGAGTAAAAAAACTTGAATAATCCAAATGGTGGCACTTACATCCCCTCTTATTGAGTGATGGTAGTAATAAAAATGAAAATTTAACCCACTTGCCAAGGGGCCCTTAGAACTAGGGGTTCTAAGTCCCGATGCAATGATATCTTTACTTTCGAGCTGCCTTTGTGCAAAGTCTCCCTCTCTCTACTATGGTGGACTAGAGTTGTTGGATGGCCAACAACTGAGTCCCCTCTATCTCTGCTCCATACCACACACTGCTGGTATTTCTTGGGGAGATTCTATCCATCATAATAATGTGCTCTCATGTTCTTCATCTCTTGGTTGCATTTTGTAGGATAATTCACACTCTCTTTCTCTCTCTTGGTACATTGATGGATAGTGACCCAAGAGAGGAGGATGATTCCATTATGTGCCACATTTATTCCATTGTGTGCTTCCTTGAGGTCCTAAGGAGGGTTGGGCAGCTATCCTTGGGTGGCATCAAGTGTGGGATCAATTTCTTGGAGTGTGTGAAGTGGTCTCGGAAAGTGACTTCTGCCACTCTCAGGACCACGCGGACTTTGGAGGAAAAGTCATGCAATATCTTGGCTTTTTGAGGAAAAGCCACACAATATCTCAGATTTTTGAGGAAAAGTCGCACAATTTGATATTTCTTCTTAGACCTTAGAGATATTTTATATTCTTCATATCCTCTAATGTGCCTTAGCCTTGTAAATCCTTCTTCCTGTCATTAAATAATGTCATCTTTTCTTGTTTGATTTTCCAGTGATAACACCCCTTGTTCGTGTAATTTCCATTATCTCCCAGCTCAATATGAACCTCCATGTTTTTCTCCTCCAACTCGTTGAAATACTCCTTGTTTCCATTCATGTGGAAGGAGGCTCCATAATCAATATACCATGTGTTTCTCCTTACTAAGATTTCCATGCAAGTTATCAATGATAAATATCTCTCAAACTAAGAAGCAAACCCATCTACCTCAATTTATGCAACCACATGATTCTTACTTGACCTCTTATTCTGATTAGGACACTTAGTAGCATTGTTTCTGAAGTCATGGAAATGAAAGCACATGATCTTACTTATATATTTATTCTTTTTCTCTCCCTTCTGACTAGACTTGGTCTTCCCTTTGCCCATATTTCCCTTGGCATTGTCTGCAAGAGAAATAGTATTCTTTTCCTTGGTCTTTGTTGATCTACCATCTCGAGTTCCTCTCGATGTATTCTACTGAAAATATTCAGTCCAGAGGTTTAATGAGAGCACCACATGTTTAATGTTTGGAGAACAAGGGGCCACCCCCTTTTCCAACACTTTTGATGGGTCCCATGCATCATTATGGAACTCATGGACCCTAGTGTGTCTCCTATAAGGCCATAAGATATCATTTTACCTCTTATGAGGCTTATGATTCCATGTATGAGATAGTTTGGTGGGATTTTCAACAAAATTTAGGGTTACTTGCATATTATTTTATGTTTAGGGGCTAACGTAGGCCCATAAGCTAATTCAATAAACTCCTAATCAATGTATAAATAGGATTTAGTTGGATTCATTTGTATCATCACTTGACTTGGGATCTCTCTATCTTTAGAGAACTTCACATTTTTCCTTGGAGGACTATTTTGGATGATGGATGCATTTTGATGTATGGATTTGGGCTATTTTTTTCATCTTGGAGCTTTATTTTTGCAAATGTGAAGCTGGTTGGATATACTCTCTAACATTATGAGCGCAAATTTAATGTTATTATTCTAGTTGTTGCATACTATTGAATTTCTCTATAACTAGGGTTAATCGCTACATGATGGAAATGTGGAATTATGTATCTATTTATCTTATTTAATGTATGGTCCATTGTTAGATGAATGAAATGTCTTAGAGATAATTTTATCTCAATAATATTGCACCATTTTTATGAAGTATAAAATATTGAAGGTCACTTTTCATTTTCCTCTAACATTGGACGAAATTGACTTTCTGGGCCTCCTTGATCAAGAAACCAATTTTTTGTTCATTACCATCCCTAAATCCATATACCCAAGTGAATTAGGCACTAATCCTTGAAAAAGGGTGATGATTCCCCCCACTTTTTTCACAAATTTCCTTTTATCCCTAGGTCTAGCCCCATTTGGTCACCTAGGGCATACATTTCCTGGGAATCTAGCGATAGGAAAACTTCGATCTCCTAGAGGAAACTGTATTGGTGGGTCCCCTCACTCTCCTAGAAATTTGGGCCAATTCTGACGATGGAATCTTCGAATACCTCAAGCCCTAGATCTAGGATCAAGTTTTGCCTAGGTGTTCCCAAGGCTAGAACCTAGTAGGATCAATTTGACCCATTATAAAATATTACCTAATACTTTCCCCTCACATTTTCCAAGACACGAACATCATTGGTTGCTAAATTCCATCCCTGAAACTGGGTTGGGTCCGCTTGGCCCCGTGTGGCCGCATTTGGTGTCAAAGTCCCTTCATGAAGGACCATTTGGGAATCCAAGTTCCAAAAGGATTTTAGGGATTGAGAATTTATTTCGTAAGTATTATTCTTCTCCCTCAACCCTTCAATCCCCGTCCTCTCTCCCTAGAAGATAAAGTCCCTTGCTTAAAAGGAATGAAATTCCCACTCTTTATTATATATTAGGGAAAGGGTTTCTAAGGTCACTTCCCACCTATTCATTTACATATACTCTATAAGTGACTTCATAAACTACCGCGACTCCTCCCATCTCTAAAATTCCATGAAGATTAAGGAGCCACAACTGTGGTGACAATGAGCTAAGCCTCCATCGTTGCCTTTGTCCTAGTAGTTGCCCTCCTAGGAACCCCTTTTGGGTCCACTAATAGTTTGAGTGGTAACAAATTGTTCACAATTTTATCACTCTATAATTTATAATATTGGCAAGAAAAAATGACAAATGACAACATCAAACGAGTTTGGAGTCCAGGACCTAGCCTTCCTAGACTCGGAGAAGGCTCTCTCTGTTTTTATGATTTGTCTTGATAATTCTAAATGCTGATATTCGGCTAGTTATAAAAATTATGATGGTATTTTGTTGTGATTGATTGTGTGGTTGGACAGATAGAGCTGTGAGACTTAATCCATTGGGCTATGGATTCATAAAAGGCTGAATTGTAAATAAAATTTTCAAGGGCATTCACAGGGAAAGCTAACTATGCAGACGGCATCTTACTGGCAGTGTGAATATGAGATGAAAGGAAACAATGAGTTCAGTAATAGCTAAAGAGCAGTTAAGAATTCTTTCCTAAAATTCAGAGGAGAACATTAATAGAAAAAACCCAGACATAATTAAGGTGCTATCCCAGCAAATCTTAATCTAAATTTTCTCTCTTGCAATTATAAAAATTGATGCACAACATGAAAATATAGAGGAAACAAATTAACATAGAGGAAAAACATCACCATTAACATAGCTTAAGAATCCTGTGAGCGGTCTCATATTATTGATGCCTAGCTCAAACAGTTACAGTGCTCCAATTCTTATTACAATGAAAGTTTTAGGAGGGTCCAATTTTCCAACCCCTAATACTGCTAAGGCATGCAATATTTATCTAAAGACTAAGTTGGTTTCCCTAAATTACTTGACAACCTTTCATTGATTACAATTTAGAAAAAAATGAACAAGTCTCGCCATGCAAGGCCAGAACATAAATCTCTGACAAAAACATTGTTTATAGAATTAATTTTAGGTATCTCTTGATGGATCCAAACGCTTCGATGGATATTTGTAACATCAAACAATAAGCTTGGAGATGCTTGTGATGGTCATGAAGAGGTAACCAATGGTGGCTCTGACATCTGGCCCTACTTTTTAGAAAAATGGCATTTGGTAATTAAACCTGGTGTAGTGCTTGCGACATTTCATTTATTGATGATGGTGCTGATGTGTTTACTGTACCATAACAGTTCCGCGTGAACATCCTTTTCCTGACTTGACCTCCTTTTCTTTCACTCCTTGTCAAAGCTTATCCTACCATAAGTCGTTCTATCACGTTTTAGCCTATTTCTTCATAAAACAGCCTACGAACTGAATCCGCTCATACTTGAAAACGTTTAGGCCTTTGCTCTAAAATACATCGCATCCATGCCAACATCGCACTTCGCATTTCACTTTTTTTAACTTTCATTTAGCACTTATCTTCTAAGACTTGTGATGTGCGTTATGCGATCGGGTCCCAGCTGGCATCGCACATCGCACTTCAATGATTTTTACACTTACCTCCCGCACCTATCCTTTAAATTTTTCGATTTACGATTGTGATTGGGTTCAACCCCACATCGCACATCGCACTTCAGCGACTTTAACACTTACCTCTTGTGCCTATCCTATAATTTTTGTGATTTGTGATTGTGATCAGGTCCCACCTGGCATCGCACATCACACTTCACATTCCATAGATTTTACATTGTAATCTCCTTTTCCTCCTCCGATGAGATTTAACACAAAAAGGCTCTGCATGCCTCTTTATCACACTTCGTAACCTTTAATGTTTAACAATAAACTTATCCTATGTGATTTGCGATGTGCGGTATGCAAGCTAGGTCCACATCATCGTGCCATGTCACCTTGCCACGTCATTTCCGCATCATCATAAATTAACTGCAGTCTGTGAGGTCTGGGCCATGACGTTTTCCACGTCATCTTGCCACATCACTTCCACGTCATCACCCACACTTTTCATTTCACATTTTCTGTGACTTATCATATCGAAAATTAAATAATTTAACTTGTGATTTATTAACATATAACTGTAAAACTCGCTAATATGTGATATGTGCTTTAATCTTCATCTTTGAGCAATGCTTATATCCAACGGTCTGCACTGCTCCTTTGTTGTGGTTTGCTAACTTTGTTTCTTTGGTTGTGCCTGTTCATTTCTTAGTTGTTCGTAGAATACTTGACTCGTTCACTACTTTTCCCATGTTCACGACTTGCCCCGTGTTCACGAATTGACCCTCTTAGCGTTCACGACTAAACCAAAACGTGCATGAATTGACCCAATCACGTTCACGACTCTTCCTAGAACATTCATGACTCTGCCTTTGTTGTTTTTCTACCTTAACTGATTCTATGCTACCTTTGCTTCCTTTGATTCTAGTGTTTCTCCTCTCTTCTCCTTTGTCTTCGCTAATGGTCTAATGCTGCTCCTTGCCTCTCTATTGCTTCTCTGCTTTTATTTTATGGTTTTCTTACTGCATTATTTCTTTATCTACTCCTTTGCATCAATTATAGTTTTGGTGCTACTAATTTGTTTTCCTTTCCCATCAATGACAATATTTCCAACACATGGTTGTGAGTGTCAATAAGTTTCCATATATTGAGGCAGTATACAACATAAGTAGCAGGTCGAGGTGGTGGGGCAGTAGTTGGTGAATGAAATGGAATGAGGGCATAAATGAAGTTTTATCACCATCACATCTTATCAGTAGCATTTTCCCCTTTTACTGAACTGAAAGGCACATAGATTCTTTTGAAGCTCTTGACAGTCAGGATTTCCCATTTTTCTTGAAAATAAATGATAGCCATCGAATACTATTTTAATCAGTCACCTAGTGATACTGTGAAATAGAGGAGTCTAACAGTGGCTCCAGTTGGGGATGGAAGCTCCTTCAGGAGGTGTCAAGAAAATCATAGACTAGTAGCTTGATCCATTGGGTTGATCCCACAACTTGTATCTTGATATGTCGGGTAACTTAGTGACTGGAAACTAGATTATTATTCCTCCTAACTTTGACTGATAAAATATACTACATTATTGGCCAACCAGCTTATTAGCGTACTGAAATCTGAATTGAAACTACAATTAAACTTATCCATTGCAATCCATCAAGCTGAAGATACTGCTGCACTTTGAAAACTTGAAGGGTGAAACCAGAACTAAGCTAAAACTAATGTCTAAAACATGCTGATCTGAAAATCAAAAGTAATATAAAACTAAAATTTGAAATATTATTAGAGTACCAAGATTATTTTCACACCTACCTACCCTAATCTAACTTGGATATGATATATACACTAAGTGAACTCCTTTCTCCAATGCAACCAATGAAGTAAATTAATACATGATTGATTATTGTTCACTTTTTTTAGTAGGTTGAAAAAACAAAAGGGCCACTCCCATCTTACCTTCCTTTGAGAAACAGTTCTGAAACTTTTCATTAAACTCTGCAACAAACCATTCATGTCATAGCATACTCCTTATTTAGATGATTCTAAGAAAATAGCAAAAGGATCTTAGAACAATATCTGGCCTTGAGTATTCAAATAACAAACTTCATCTAGGACTACTCCTTGTTCCACTTTGTTATGTTCAGGATCCTTCTGAAAGAGAGTATCTACACATTATTCATGGTCACCTAACATGGCATCCTCATTGTATGCCACTATGATGTCCTCAACAAAACCTAACATGTCTTGACTGAGATTGCTGAATTTTGTTTGAAGGCCATCATTTTGATCAACAGAAGCACTTTCTGGGAATAAGCCTTCTTGAGAAGGCAAAGCGGCATCAATATCACTATGTTCTACTTTTGTTTCTTCATGAGAAAATGATTCAGTACATAAATCAGCAGTAGAAAAAATAGAAATAATCTATTTATTACATAAAAATTTAGAGGCTGGTTGCATGCTTATAATCTAATTAATTTCTTCTTTAGTCAAAAGAGGAGGCAGTCTTTGTTTGCTTTGGATTAAAAAAAAAAATTTCTTTCTCTTGTGAAGACTGATCATGAGACTGAATGTCTTATTTAACCTCACACAAAAGAGCAGATGAATGACCATTTTTACTCACAGAGAGGTCCTGTGGATCTTCTTTCATTTCCTAATTTATTTCATTTTCAACTAACTTCTCTTCATTTTCATGAAAGTTAACTTGAGAATGAAATTCATCAATTGCTTCTAAGAGATCCTCAAGATGACAATTTCATAAATATTCATCAATATTTATAAGGTATTGTATGATATCCTTAGGCTGATTACAAAATTTTTTAACTAATCACAAAGATGGATAATTTTCGTTATAATTCTCATAAAATACCTTGTGGAAATATTTTAAAGAAAATAAACTACCATGGTTTAGACCTTCATACCATGCCCTTACTTTCCCTTCTAATGTTACCATCAAAATCTTCATGAGGCAATCCTCATGGCATTCGAATTTAAACCTCCATGACGGTATATGAAATTTAATGAGATGTAACAAGCATCATGAACCTTCTCATCTTGAAAAATAGGAAGATTTATGTCCCAAATTACCTGAGGCATTTTGTGTGGGAATCCAATAATGTGATATTTGTTCATTGGAGCATACCTGCATTGTATTATTTGATCCATATTGCCAATTAGAGTGAGAGTGGGGTCATTGTATATTCAGAACCAATCTAGGATTTTCTACCGGTATAGTATTTTGGTCAACTGAAAACTGTGGAGTCGCCAAGTGAATGATTTCAACTTTCTTGTGTCTGGCTGTTGTCCACCATCAACAACCAGATACCAATCTTGGAACATACTTGAATCATACAATATTTTGAGTGGGGTTTTTGAGTTCTAATGAAATATTAAGCTTTTTCAATAACTCACTCCTTAGTATGCTCGCCATTATGTTATCACTCTACAATTTATAAGATTGGAAACAACAAATGATAGACGACAACATCAAACCACTTTGGAGTCCAGGACCTAGCCTTCCTAGACTCAGAGAGGGCTCTCTCTATTTTTATGATTTGGATTGATAATTCTAAATGCTGATATTAGGCTAGTTATAAAAATTATGAGGGTTTTTTGTTGTGATTGATTGTGTGGTTGGACAGATAGAGTTGTGAGACTTAATCCATTGGGCTATGGAGTCATAAAAGGCTTAATTGAAAAAAAACTTTTCGAGGGCATTCACAGGGAAATATAACTATGTAGACTGGTTCTTACTGGCATTATGAATATGAGATGAAAGGAAACAATGAGTTCAGTAATAGCTAAAGAGAAGTTAAAAATTATTTCCTAAACTTCAGAGGAAAAAATTAAGATAACAAACATAAACAAAATTAAGGTGCTCTCTCAGCTAATCTTAATCTAAATTTTATGTTTTCTAATTATATAAATTGATGCACAACATGAAAAGACAGAGGAAAAACATTAACAAAGAGGTAAAACATCACCAATAACATAGCTCAAGAATCCTATGATAGGTATCTTATTATTGATGCCTAGCTCAAATAGTTACAGTGCTCCAATTCTGATTACAATGCAAGTTTCAGCAGGGTCCAACTTTCAAACCCCTGATACTGCAAAAGCATGTAGTATTTATCTAAAGACTAAGTCGGTTGCGCTACCTTACTCAAAATCTGTGACAAAAACAACACATTTAGAATTAATTTTGGGCAACTCTTCATGGATCTAAACGCTTCGCTGGCTCTTCGTAAGATCAAACAATAAGGATGGAGGTGGTTGTGATGGTCGTGAAGTGGTAACCAATGGTGGCTCTGACATCTGGCCCTTATTTTTCAGAAAATTGGTGTTTGGTAATTAAATTTGGTGTAGTACTTGTGACTTTTCATTGATTGATGATGGTGCTGATGTGTTTACTGCCTTTTCCGCTTCTACTAGTATACCATAATAGTTCCATATGAACATCCTTTTCCTGAATCGAACAACTTTGTTTTCATTCATCATATCTTCTCCTACCATCAGTCATTTTGCTGCATTTTAGCCTATTTATTCATAAAACAACGTACAAACTGCATTCACACGGACCTGAAAAACTTTAGGCCTTTGATCTAAAATACATCGCATCCACGCTAACATCGCACTTCGTATTTCATTTTTTTTTAAATTTCTTTATCACTTATATTATAAGAATTGTGATGTGAATTATGCGATCGGGTCCCACCTAGAATCACACATCGCACTTCAATGATTTTCGCACTTACCTCTCGTGCCTATCCTTTAATGTTTGTGATTTTTTATTGCGATCGAGTCCTACCTGACATCGCACATCACACTTCGCTGGTTTTAACACTTACCTCCCACACCCCTATACTTTAAAGTTTGTGATTTGCGATTGGGTCATATCTGGCATCGCACATCACACTTCGTGTTCAATAGATTTTATGTTATAATCTCTTTTTCCTCCTCTGATGCGATTTAAGACAGAAAAGGATTTGCATGCGGATTTGAAATCCTATGGACGTTTCCTTTGAAACTACATCACATCCGGGCCTCTTTATTGCACTTCATAACCATTAAGATTTAACAATAAACTTATCCTATGTGATTTGCGATGTCGAGTATGCGGGCCAGGTCCATGTCATTTTTCCATGTCACCTTGCCACGCCATTTACACGTCATCATATATTAACTGTGGTCTATGAGGTCTGGGCCAACTCATCTACCACGTCGGCTTGCCACGTCACTACCACGTCATCTTGCCACGTCATCGCCCACACTTCTCATTTCGCATTTTCTGTGACTTATCGCATCGCAACTTAAACAGTTTAACCTGCGATTCTTAACATCTAAATGTAAAACTTGTTGATATGTGATATTCGATTTAATATTCTTCGTTGATCAATGCTCAGATCCAATGGTCCTCACTGTGCCTTCGTTGTGGTTTTCTGACCTTATTTCTTCGGTTGCGCCCGTTTGTTTCTTAGTTTTTCGTAGAATACTGGACTCATTCACTACTTTTCCCACATTCATGACTTGCCCCGTGTTCACGACTTGACCTGCTTAGCATTCACGACTCGACCCGAATGTGCACGAATTGACCCAATCACGTTCACGACTCTGCTCAGCATGTTCATGACTTTGCCTTTGTTATTTTTCTACCTTAAATGCTTCTATGTTGCCTTTTCTTCCTTTCATTCTAATCTTTCTCCTCTCTGTGCCTTTCTCTTCGCTAATGGTCTAATGTTGCTCCTTGCCTCTCTGCTACTTCTCTACATCACTTGTATGCTTTTATTACTCCATTATTGCCCAATCTTCTCTTTTTCCTTAATTATAGTTCTAGTGATGTTGCTTTGTGTTCCTTTGCCATCAATGAAAATATTTCCAACACATGGTTATGAGTGTCAATAAGATTCCAGATACTAAGGTAGTATACAAAAATAGTAGCAGGTCTAGGTGGTGGGGCACTAGCTGGTGAATGAAATGGAATTTGGGCAGAAATGAAGTTTGATCACCATCACACCGTATCAAAAACATTTTCCCCTTCTATTGAATTGAAAGGCACGTAGATTATTTTGAAGCTCTTGACAGTCAGGATTTCCCACTTTTCTTGAATATAAACGATAGTGATCTGAAAATGGGTGGATAAATTGAAATGATATTGCGCAAGCACCTCCCACTCAGCTAAACAAATAAGATCTAGCTTATACATGACTGTGTGGAAATCATTACTTGGAAATAGGTGTATGTTTTTTAACTGTTTAAGTGCTTTAAGACCATTTTTTTTTCTGATATTAAACATGTGCAACAACCATATAATGCATCAAATAATAATCAACACATAACAACAAATTTAATATAGGAGTTCACCTGAATCACGTGGGCTACGTCTCCTTGAGCCTTTATCAACTGACTTCGCTCTTTGGGATTATGATGAAAATTTTATTTTAAAACTTTCAAAATCAACTCCAATGGTTTTATGAACTAAACCAATGGGTTTATAATACCATCATACCCCTGTCATGGCTGTCATCACTCTAAAGAAAGATCTAGGTCCCCTTAGACTTGATTTCTTTTGCTGGTGCCTTAAGCTTCCCTGAGCTTCACTCTGGAACTAACCATTTAAGAAATACTTTTCTATCCCTAAAACCTCACCTAATATCTCCATAAAATATAATACCTCAAAAATAGACTCATCATTTTCTCAAAATGAGAATTGGCTCCCCAAATTAGGCCTGCATCCAATGATGGCTGTGGGTTTCCTAAAACTTCCCTGTGGCTCTTCGACCTTCCAAAGTATTAAAATGACTTTGAAAATCCTTTCATTGGATTCAAAATGTCTAAAGTAGTCATAATATACTATTCAATTGTAGAAATTTTCCTCTGGCTTCTCCAGTTACACCTCCAACCCTTAGTGGCACCCCCTAGGTCTAGGGTCACTAAAAAATTCTTTGAGGGATCTCGACTTTCAAAAGTCCTCCAAAGCTTCTTCAAACTCCATCAATGGATTCATAAGTATAAAAATAGTCATAAATGACTATTTTTTTATTGAGAATGGATACCGGTTTCTCTGGATAGGCCTCATTCTCCTGCCAGCAATTGGTGCCCCTGGTGGTCCCTGGAACTTCCCTAAAGCATATTGGCCTTCAAAAGTCCTCTATAGGCTCTAAAAATGACATCATTAGTTTTATAATGTCTGAAACAACAAAATTTCACTATTGGATTCCTGAATAAGGCCTCTAGCTGGACGGGCTAGGCCCCAAACTGCTGTTGACCCATGGTGGACCCGGTGGCCCCTAGAACTTGTATGAAGAAAAAACATGCTCAAAAGTCCTCTGATGGCTCTAAAATCCTCACCAATGAGCCTAGAATGTCTGATATAGTCGAAAATTACTATTCACACTCTCAGAATGGTCGAATCTAGCTCAATATTGAGCCTAAACTGATTTTTCCTAGTGTCCCCTAAAAATCCCACACTAAATGTGAAGAAATGCACTTATCTATAGTCAAAATTGGGAAAATCCCAAAATTTGGGGCACACTCCACTTTTACCACCTAAAATAAAGTTAGAATTTAATCTGCCCATTTGGGGTGGCCACATGGTCCCCAAACCCTGCTGTCACATAACCTCGCATTCAAGTTCGGAGCGTAACCGTCAGTTTAACATTATAAAAAATGTTGCATGTGACAAGGTACTTGTGACAGTTGTGGATGGTGGTTAGGGCTTTCCGTCGATGTTAAGCCCTTGGGCAAGGGCCATATCACATGGGGAGGGGTTGGTCCCTCTGCTCCCCCAACACGACTTTCAACAAACCTTATAATAAACTCATGACCATAATTTTTAAGTCACAGCATGTAGAGAAAGTGGTAAAGGCGTGCACTTGCAAGCGAGAGGTCTCGGGTTTGATCCCAGGGACCCAAACCAAATTTCACACCACCACTTAGGGGACACATGGTAGCCTCAGGGCTAGCCATGTGTGAGCCTATAATTGCTCCACCAATTAACGTACAGTCCACCTAGCAATAAACATCCACCACTTGTCATCTTGTTACTGGCCTAGAAGGAATATTCTGGGGAATATTTTGAGGAATATTCCCTAGAATATTATGTTTTTTGAATTTCCAAAAACCCAGTCAAACTTGGTCAAAAGCCATAAATTGTAGTTTACTGGACTTTTCAAATTGTGATAACTTCTTCATACGGTGTCAGTTTTTCAAACTGTTCACTGCACCGGAATCAGGAAGACGAGATCTATCTGATTTTTCGGGTTCGATACACTTTCAAACACTTTGTAATTTTAATTATCACTTAGGTACTTGATCCATATCTGATCACACCTCCCCATTAGGAATATTTTGGTCCCAAAAATACTGATTACCTGATCTGTTCAATAGATGAGAGTACAACACCCTCACTTTTTAGCCTCCATACACTTTCCTTTCATGGCCTAGTGCCTTTGAACCACAACTCGAAGTTAGTCAACACTTCCCTTCTTAAATCCTCTTGTCCTCCTATCAAGAATTGTCTTCCTTGCTCATCCAAAAATTTCTGGAGAGAAATTTTTAGAAGGTAGTTGAACATCGTGTCCTTGATCATCGATCCAAGATGGCTCAAACAAACATAATTTTCCAACAGAAATGCATACATGACTGAAATTTGCATATGTACAAATGAGTGTATGTATTACTGGGTTAAGAAGTCAAACCACTTCTCACCAAGCCACTTCCATGGTGATTTTTGCTGCTGAAAATCTTGTTCATGTGAAACATCTATTCTCACATGAATGATGGAATATTTGGTTCCAATTTCGCCATTCTTATTATCCTCTTACCTCATGTGCTTGGGATGATTAGTTGGGTGCAGTGTCCAATAGTGGGAAACAACATGTCCCTTCTTCTGTCAATGTGTGCAATTATGTTGCACCTTCTTTAAAGTTTCCTTCACTTCGATTGCTTCCTGTATGCCTTCATCCTCTTCCACAGTTTTGAAACAACATGGTTACACTGACCACAATAGGAACAACGAATATTTCTTCCATTAAAGCATGAATATTTGTCATGCTTATCAGAAACATAATCAACTTGACTATGGGAAGAATTATATCTCAAATTCTTCTTTGCATGTCCATCCTTTTTACCTTCACGAGGAGATGAACTAGTAGAGGTTCCAGCTTTTCTTTGAAGACCAACATCAGTGTTCATGTCTTGATAGCTCTCTGAACACTCATGCTCGTCATAAGCTACATTTCTACACACATCTTGCTGCAACATAGGCTTCAAACAATGGAAATCAACTTGAAAACAAACTTGACATGTTTGTGTTTTAGAACTTGGAACAAAAGTTTCTTTTCAAGTTGTCTCAAATTCCTTCATTGTTGTACAGTTTTCGCCATTAGATTGAACATAACCAAGACCAAGTTTATTAGGTATTTCCTTAACCAAAATAGGATCAATCATGCCTTGTTCATGTTTTCCTAAACCGTTGCCTTCATAGACCATTTTAAACATCAACTTGGACCATATACCTCTAGTGTGCTTTTCAAATGAACCTACACATATTTCTGAAGAGGAAACTAAAGAGAAATTTGAGTGATTTACCTCTACTTCAGGCATGTTCTTGGTTAAGGCCACTTGTGATTGATGGAGTTGCATCTCCATCTCATGAATTCTTTGAATAATTTATTCTTTCTCTTTCTTCATAGCAACCAATATCGCACGAAGTCTAGTGATTTCCTTTCTATCTTCAAACAGAATTTTCACTCTATCCTTCAGGATGTATAAGTCTCGCTTCATGTCTTCATCGAAGAATCTTGTGAAGGACGAGGAATTTGAAACCTCACTTGAATAAGTTGTCATATTATGAAAATGAACTAAAAAACGTCAACAATAATTCACAAATATTTCAAAAAAAATTTGACAAAGCTTCTGAGAAAAATTTCTATAGAGTCAAGATCTTCTTCAAGTAGCCTTTTTCAAACATAACCTCTTGTGGTTCAAGGATTTCCTTGAGGTCCTTTGGGTAAGGAGAATTCCTTCAACCATCCTTTCGTATTGTCCTCTTCTAGACTTAGATAACAATAGTGTTCACTTCACCTCTAGCAAACTTAAACTTGCAAGTATCGGTCAATTTGAAAAGAGTCAAATTCTTTGCACTGTTAAACACCTTTCAAGTCAAACAAGCAAGCTAGTGCTCTCTCAAGCAAGCAACCTAGTGCTATGTCAAGCAAGCAACCTAGTGCTCTGTCAAGCAAGAAACCATGTGCTATGATACCATCCTGATCTGAAAAATAGGTGGATAACTTGAAATGCTATTACACAAGCACCTCCCACTCGGTTAAACAAATAAGATCTAGCTTATACATGACTACGCGGGAATCATTACTTGAAAATAGGTGTATGTTTTTTAACGTTTTAATTAATTTAATACCATTCTTCTTTTATATTAAACATGTGCAACAACCATATAATGCAGAAAATAAGCGTCGACACATAACAACAAATTTAATATAGGATTTCACCCAAATCTCATGGGCTATGTCTCCTTGAGCCTTTGTCAACTGACTTGGCTCTTTGGGATTATGATGAAGAATTTATTTTACAAGTTTCAAACTCAACTCCAATGGTCATATGAATTGAACCAATGGGTTTATAATACCATCATACTCCTGTCATGGTTTTCATCACTCTGAAGAAAGATCTAGGTCCCCTTAGACTTGATTTTGTTGTCGGTGCCTTAAGCTTCCCTGAGCTTCACTGTGGCACTAACCCTTTAAGAAATTATTTTATGTCCCTAAAACCTCACCTAATATCTCCATCACATATCTGACCTCCAAAATATACTGATCATTTTCTCAAAATGAGCATTGCCCCCCCAAACTAGGCCTCCATCCAATGATGGCCCTAGGCAGCCCAAAACTTCCCTGTGGATCTTCAACCTTCAGAAGCTTTTAAATGGCTCTAAAATCATTTAATTGGATTAAAAATGTCCAAAATAGTTAGAATAGACTATTCACTTGCATAAATTGGCCTTCGGCTACTTCGGTTTCACCTCTAACCCTTGGTGGCACCCCTTAGCTCTAGGGTCACTGAAAACTTCTCAGAAGCATATAAACTTTCAGAAGTCCTCAAAATATTCTTCAAAATACATCAATGGATTCATAAGTATCAAAATATTCATAAATTTCTATTGGTTTTCTGAGAATGGATACTGGCTGCTCTAGATAGGCCTCATTCACCTCTTGGCACTTGGTGGCCCTAGTGGCCCCTGGAACTTCCTTGAAGCATCTCAGCCTTCAAAAGTAATCCAAAGGATTTTTAAACCATACCATTAGTTCTATAATGTCCAAAAAATCAAAAAATTACTATTGGATTCCTGAATAAGGCCCCTAGCTGCACTGGCTATGCCTCAAACTACTATTGGCCCATGGTGGCCCTAATAACCCCTAGAACGTCTCTGAAGAACAAAATTGCTCAAAAGTCCTATGGTGGCTCTAAAACCCTCCCAAATTAGTCTGGACTACCTAAAATATTCAAAATTGACTATTCACACTCTCAAAATGGTCGAATCTAGCTCAAGATAGAGCCTAAACTGATTTTGCCCAGTGTCCCCTAAAAATCCTCCACTAAATGTGCAGAACTACACTTATCTGCAATTAAAATTGGAAAAATCCCCAAATTTTTTGTGTGCTCCACATTTAATGCCTAAAATACAGTTAGAATTTAATTTGACCGTTTGGGGTGGCCACATGGACCCAAACCCCATAGTCACATAACCTCGCATTCAAGTTTGGAGCTGAACCGTCAGTTTAACATTATAAAAAATGTTACATGTGACAAGGTCTTTACAATGGTTGTGGATGGTGGTTATGGTTTTATGTTGGTGTTAAGCCCTTGGGCAAGGGCCATATCACATGGGGAGGGGGTTTCCCGAGGGTTTGGCCCCTATGCTCCCCCCAACGTGACTTTCAACAAACCTTATAATAAACACGTGACCATAATGGTTAAGTCACAACATGCAGAGAAAGTGGTAAACATGTGCGCGTGCAAGAGACAGGTCAACAAATTTCACACCATCACTCAGGGGACATGTGGCGACCTGAGGGTAGGCCACGTGTCTCCCTATAATTGGTCCACCAATTAATGTATAGTCCACCTGGCAATAAACATCCGCCACTTGTCATCCTATTACTGGACAGAAGGAATATTCTGGGGAATATTTCGAGGAATATTCCAGGAATATTACCCGGAATATGTTTTTTTTTAATTTCCAAAAACCCAGTCAAACATGGTCAAAAGCAAGAAATTGCAGTTTACTAGACTTTTCAAATCATGATAACTTCTTCATACGGTGTCAATTCTTCGAACCGTTTGCGGTGCTGAAAACAAGAAGACGATATCTATCTAATAGATCAGGTTCGACACACTTTATAACACTTTTAATTTTGAACTATCACTTAGGTCCTTGATCCAAATCTGATCAGATAGCCATGTAATATTATTTTAAGTATGAAAGACCTCAGAAAATAATCAGTCACCTAGTGATACTCTGAAATACCAGAGTCTAACACACAATGCCATTTGTGAACAACTCTTTGGTATGCCCACTTTTTCGATACTATGGCTCCAATATGAGAATTCTATGACTATGGAGGTTTCCCTTCTGCTCACTGAATTAATCCTCTACAACATAGTGAACTATGGCTATTTGGCTAGCCCACTTGACTACACATTTAGTCCTTCAAAGCCTGCACATCCTTAGGCCCTATACACCTGACCTTATACCAATCTTGTTATCCTTCACAAGTACAAGAGTTAGGGCTCTTCTTTGAGAGACACCTAACAACCCTCCAACTCTATTTGGACTACCATCAATATGCCCAAACAAACTCAACTATTTTTACTGATTTAGGGCCCAAAATATTGTCTTCATCTAGGGCTCTTCAAATATTCCACCTAAAAATGTTTTTAGTCCTCTCAAAATCATTGATCTTGTGTATCAAAAATTTGATGTTTGTTGTCAATTATATGAACAAATCTAAAATATTCCTCTTGTTGTCCTTATAAAAATTTGTATATGATTGAAGTAGGGTCACAAATCAGCCACTAACAATCCGTTGACTAATTTTGTATAGGATGCTTCATATCTCTGTCTAAAACTATATAGATAGTCCTCCAAAATCAACTCCTCTGCATGTCAATCCATTCTTCATATGGAACATTTCTTCTTCATTCTCAATCTTCTACTGGGGTTCCACCCTCCTTTGGATATGTTATCTTCACACCTACTAAATCTACAAACCATCTTCCCTATATGCGGTCTATATTGCAGAAATAAACCTTGCTCTAAGGGTCACAACCACTCTTCTTCTACCCAAAATTTTCACAATCTTAAGGGCATACCTTATGAACTAAAAATGATGGGAATTTTTCGTAACTAGGGAAATATACTTATGTACTTATAATTTTTGTAGAGCAAACACTATCCACTCATTAAAAAAACCATATATTCTAGCTCATATGGATCCATAGATTCTGGGCATTTCTTTGACTGAATCCTGGCATGAAATTTAGATAACAATGTCGACCCTCAAACTAGGTTTATCTCAGCCAATATTACGCCTATGTCTACTTATGTTCTAGCTCTAAATTACAGTGCAAGCTCTCCTCCATTTATGTTGGTCTTTATCACAGACCTTGCGGCCTACTAACCACCACAAGACAAGATCATGTCAACCCTCTCTTCTATTTCATGTATAAAATCTAACCAACGGGATTCAATTTTGATCTTGTAATGTACTAAAACAAGATAATGAATCCTTCCTACAATTTGTGGAAACAAAACACGATCGCACAATCACATATAAGTAAGTGAAAGAAATTATCAATCGCACAACACAAGATGTATATGGGGAAAGAAACTACTAAAAAAACCTTTCTCTATAATGTGTATTAAGTCAAGGGATCATGAAACAATACAATGCTTAATCTCTCATCAAATTCTCCATCACTATGTCTATTGTCTCCTAATGATCTAGGAAAAATCAGTCTAGTACTTAGCCAATTCTCAACCTTCCTTCAACCTGCGTTTCTCATGCAATTCCTAGGGAATTAGCTCCCTATTAAAATTCATCCTTCCTTGATTACACAATCCATCATGGCATACCAATGACTTTATAATTTCACATCGGTAATTTTTTATAAATACAAATGATAGTTATGGTCCCTTTAACCTATGTCTCAACTAGGTCTTCCTTTGAACAAACATGCATTGAACTATTAATAGTGAATTATCAGTTATTTGATTGATCACTCATTGTGAATTAAATCTAATTTAATTCAATGGACCTCTCACTATCTCATCACTGAGTTAGAACTAGTTAAACTGATTTTAACTCAATTAATTAAGTTACCTAACTCACACCTACACCCCACTAATGCATCAACTACAATTGGACCCCCAAAATATTAGAATCCCTCTACAAGCCTCATCTTAGACCCTCATGATTTGGACATAAACAGGAGCAGAATAAAATATAGAAATAAACATAAACACAGAGATGCAGTAGGAATAACACTTCATTTCATTAATATCAAATACTAAAAAATGCTTACAGAAAGAATGGAAAACAAACTAGCTCAGGCGATTGTAGCTTATTTTTGAGAAGATATGTGGTGACTGCATGCCTTTGAATAGTGTTACAACAAGGCTGAAGGGCATTTTTATTATTGAAAAATAAGAGAAAACCCTAAACCGAGGAGTTGTAACACTGAGAGTGTATGGACCCCATTGGGGGTAGTTGGGCAGCCAACTTCCCAAGGTCGTAACTTGATCATATGATCTTCGTTTGACGCACATGATACCCCATTAGAAGTATTTCTCTGGGGAATAAAACTATTAACATGATTTCCATGAAATATCCAAACCTTTCATGCCCAAAAAACGTCGTTTGGGGCATCAAAACGGCTCCAGAAGTTTAGGACCCAAAAAAACTAGCAAAAATAGTAAATTTTTCTCTAATTAAGGAAACTGAAAAAATATAAGAGAAAATGGTGAGGGCCTAAGTGGAATAGGCGGGTGGCCACCAATATCCACCTCGATCACCTCAACTCTAATTTCTTAAGCTAACTCAGTCATCATGACTTAGTTAACTGGCCCAAGTTGTTATGAGATGAAATTACAATTTATTGTCCAATTTATTTAAGGGAAAAATCAATTAGATGCCTCACATTCCTCACTCTCGGTACATGAAAATTCCTCCCCAGTGTGAGTGCATTTTATTTTTGTCCTTTCTGGTTTCCAATTTCACTATTTCTTGTTGCAAATTTCAACGCTCCTTCTCAACAATAAAGGAATTCAATATATCCCAATCTCGTACCTTTGGAATTATACATGCAACACTTCTCTAGTGTTTTTTGCACCTGAAAATCATGAAACTTCATAGCCTATGAAAAACTAAATCATTATAATGCATTTGTAACCAGAGTCTTCTGAATGGTTCTAGATACTGCACCTGTCTACTGGACTCTTTGCATTGTTGCTAACATCTTCATCCATGCCCTTTGCACTATTGCCAACACTGATCCGCACTCCAGTATATGACATCTGTCACTTTGATTTATATCTTTGTGACATCTGACTGCATCAATCTAACTGATCCTTCCTACTACTATTGTACTATGGACTCCTCACAGCTAGGTTCGATCCATGAGACACACCATCTCAATGGACCTTACCCAAATTTCTTATCTTGAGATTATGTCTACACATCACCCCACCTTTCACGTGGAGGTATGGTTACATGTGCTCCCTCTTCCCATCTGGCCCGAAATTTCCCCCTCATGGAGGTCTTTGCTTGAGTGGATGCCTCCACTCGATCTCCTCTCTACGTCTCCAATTGTGGATACTCCACAACCTTTTGAGACTACTTCTAAGGCTTCATGTCGAGAGTTAATTTTTACTTCATTTCAACAATCAAGTATCTAACCTCTACTTTTCTCCTCAAAGCTTTGCAGCATCTGGTACCTCAAGTGCATATAGGTTCTTCACTTACGCACATTGTAAGTGTCCCGTCGTTACAAAAGTTTCAAAAAAATAGTTGATTTTAAATCGATGATATCTCCCTCATCCGAGCTCTGAATTTATTTTCCATTTGGGTAGTTTCTCGCAAGAAATCCAAATATGCTATTTTATTTTGGAAAAATTTACACAAAAATCTTCAGATATTCTTTGCAAACTCTCTGCCCAAAAAAATCCTGCTCTGATACCATGTGTAAAACATATCCAACGAGATTCAATCTCATCATGTAATGTACTAAAACAAGATATTGAATCCTTCCAACAATTTTTGAAAAAAAAAACACGATCATACAATCACATATAAGAGAAATAAATTATCAATCGCACAAAAAAAGATGTATATGAGGAAATAAACTGCTCGAGATTTCTCTATCTCTATTGTCTAATAATTCAAGGAATCATGAGACAATACAATGCTTAATCTCTCATGAGATTCTCCAGCACGTTGCCAATTGTCTCCCACTAATCTAGGAAAACTCAGTCTAGTACTTAGCCAATTCTCAACCTCCCTTCAGCCTTCCTTGCTCATGCAATTCCTAGGGAATTATCTCCCTATCAATTAGAAAAATCAGTCTTCCTTGATTTCACAATCCATCATGGCATCCCAATGACTTTATAATCTCACATGGGAAATTTTGTATAAATAAAACTGATATTTATCCTCCCTTTAACCTCTTTCTCAACTGGGTATTCCTCGAAACTGACATGCATGCAACTATTAATAGTGAATTATCAGTTATCTGGTTTATCACTTATTGTGAATTAAATCTAATTTAATTCATTGACCAACCTCTTAATAGCTCATCACCTAGTTAGAACTATCTAAGCTGATTTTGACTCATTTAATTGAGTTAACTAATTCACACCTGCACCCCATTGATGCATCAACTACAAGTGGACCCCAAAAATATTTCATTAATCCCTCTACATGCCTCATCTTAGACCCTCAACTAAAATTTCTTGAGCTAACTCAGTCATCATGACTTAGTTAACTAACACAAGTTGTTATGAGATGAGATTACAATTATTTGTCCAATTTATTTAAGGGAAAAATAATTTAGATGCCACAAATTCCTCACTCCTGGTGCATCAAAATTCCTCACCAATGTGGGTGCATTTTTTTTTGTCCTTTCAGGTTTCCAATTTCAATGTTTCTTGTTTAAAATTTCAACATTTCATAATTTGATGTGGCCTTCACACAAAGGCACCATTGAAATCACATGCTCAGATTATCGTGAGAAACCTCTCTTAAGCTTGATCTTCCATAAGAGAAGAAACAATATTCCATCCTACTTCTTAGCTCAAACTGACCATTAAGTTATAAAAAATTATTATGAACCATCAAGTGATGATCTTGCTCTTGGAGGATGATCATGGCCTCCATTTAGCAACCCTTATTTGGCCCTCTTACTCGACCAACTTTAGGACTACATCTCTCTTCGCCCCCTTGATCAAATGAGCTCCTTCTCACTTGATGTTATTTCCTTCATCCTAATGCCACCTTAAATATTTTTTCCTAGACCTTTGAGGAACCCTCTAAAACAAACATATTTTATCCACTTATACCTTAGGAAATATTAATTTTCCTTTTTAATTTTCTTTTAGATTTTAAACCCCATCTTGGGTCCAAAATCCCTTTTCTTGGCTTCTTTTCCCACAAAGCCTTTTGTGACCAAACTGACACAAACCCATCTCACTAGGCTTCTGGAGTACCTCCCAAGCTACAAAATTCAACAACATAGTCTAGTTGTAGTAATGGTAACTTGGTCAAGCTCTTGTAGTCAAGCGAGGGCTTGGTTGGGTTCCCAAGTTGAAAATTAAGAGTAGTTGTGAGGGTATGATAGAAAGGGAGGGTCAGGGCATGCACATTAGGAATGAAAAGGCATGCTAACACATGCCAGACATTTTCAATGCATGCTAAAGAGTGTAGGGAGTGTCAGCGCATATCAAGGGATAACTAGGTCAAAATGCATGGAATGGAATGAAAAGAGTGTGTGCCAGGGAGTGTCATCGAATTCAAGTGTGCTAAGGATGAAGTCTATTAGGAGAAGTTCAGAATATGATTTACAGGAGGAAATCCTACTATTTTTATATGAGGCTCGACGTAGCAGTTTTAGACAAAGGGAGATCAATTTGTGCTAGGCACAACATTGTTTTGCATTTAGCTATTTTTTTTCTATGAGATGTGGCACACTTTGACTACATGCTCATGTTTTAAAATATTCTAGATAAATGCATATTGTACATTGTTGTGTATAATTTTTGGGGCACTGGACTTGTGTCGGCTTATATCTTGTGTGCCTTGTTCATCTTGTGGTTCTTGCAAACTCTCATTTAATGTTCTACTCATTTTATATGGACTGAACATACATGTGAAATATTTTCTATGTAAGCTATGTTTCATAGTTATTTTATGGCCATGGCTAGATCATGTGATCCTTGTCTTGGTAACTAGTTAAGAGGGACATGTTGAGCTTCGACATGAGTGGCATAAGATGAGTTATAGGCAGTTCTTAGGTGAAAAAGGCACAATCTACTTGTAGTATGTGCAATTAGTCAAGTTGTTGCAGTTGAAGCAAGACAATATTGTCACACGAACTGCAGTATCCAAGGAATTGATTGGGTTCCAAAGTTATCAAAAAATGTAAAGGCTAGTTGTGAGGACATGAGTGCCAATGTGTGCTAGGGAATGCTAATATGTGTCAGATAGTGAGAATGCATGTCAAACATGCTAAGATATTACAAGTGATAAGGCATGCCAAGATGTGAAAGGGTGTGCCAATGTGTGCCAGGGACTGTGAAGGAAAAAAATGGTAGAAACGATTTAAACTACAAGTAAATGAACATATAAGAGGGTTAATAAGTCATCAATTTACCTTTTCTAAGATGGGCATGCTAGGCACAACAACATTAGGTGCCAGTAGGTGCCAAGTGAAAAGTCTTAGTGAATTCTAAGTTCCAAGTCTTCCTTTGTTACTTCTCATCTACTTTCCAATAGTTGAACTAAAATAAATTTAATATTAAACAATGCCAAATCATACTAAGGCATGTCAATGTATTCCATGCATGTTAAGGCTTTCCAAGTGCCAACATGTGCAAAGTGCCAATATGTGTCGCAGAGTGTTATGCATGGTATGAAGTGGAAGGGCATGTTGAAGAGTGATAAGGTGTTCTATAGAGTGCTAGAGATTGCTAATGCATGTTGAGGAGTGTTAAGGAGTACTAGGACAAAGAATTAAGGGAGAACTAGGTAAAAGTACATGGAAGTTAATTAATATGAGGAACGTGTGCCAGGGACTAGTGTTAATGAGTGCTAGTTGTCATGCCAAGGAGGGATGATAAGGATTGGTAAGGCATGCTAGGGAATATCAAGGCATGCCAAGAAGTCTAAATTTGTGCTTTGGAGCTCTAGGGTGTGCTAATTATATGTGCCAAATAGTGCCAAGATATACCAATACATGCGAGGTGCTAAGGGTGTGCAAGGTGCCAGGGTATGTCAATATGTGTCAAGAAGTTTCAAAGAAACAAAAGGAAGAACCAATAACAAGGTTAATAAGTTGGGAATTTATATTTTTCAAAAGGGGCATGCTAGCCACACTAATAAATGTCCTAATACAAGCTAAGTGGAATTGTGTTCCAAGTGCTAATGCATGTCAATGCATTCAACCAAGGTGTTCCATGGAATACTAGGGACTACATGCATGCCAACACATGATAGGAGAGTTCTATGTTGTGCTAGCGCATGCCACCATGTGCTTGGGCATCAATGTCATGACAAGATGTTCTAGGTACAAAGATGTTCCAAGACATGCAAGGTGCCAAGAAATGTTAGTGTGTGCCAAATAATTAATTTAAGGTGTGCCCGGATTGTAGAGGAGTGTTAGGTATTTCTCATTAATAGAATTGACAGAGATTGATTATGTATTAAATAATTTATTTACTACACACACTAGTGGGACTTTATCTAAAGGGAATTTTCTAGGTAATAAGCTTAATAGATATGAATCATGTGTTTACTCATAGGAAAACTATATTCCACTAGTCATTACTCAAGGGAAATGATACACACTAATTACTTCTTAAAAAAATGACTCACTCTAACCACTATGGCCTTGAACATATTATAAAAAATACTTCACAATAATGGTATTAAATTGTTATCTTTTGACAAAAAATATATTAACAAGCACATAAAGTCATCAAAAACTCATTGGAATGATCAATTATGATGAACGTTTTTTTACCATCACCAAAAGCAAAAAAAAGAGCATCGGTGAAGGTCATTAAAAGTTCGCCAATAGAAGTGTCACCAAAGAGAGAATAAGTGATGGGCCTTTAATGACCCTCACCAAAAGTGTCATTGAAAATGGATTTGGTGATGGACCTTAAAGTACCATCACTATATACACTTACAACAATGCTTTTTTATAGGCCATCACCATATGTGACATTGGTGACGGACCTTAAAGGTCCATCAGAAGCATGACCCTCACCAATGTCCTTTTTTCTTATAGTGATTCTTTTGGAATTACACACTTCTCCCTTAGGAGGACACCATAGGGTGAAAAAATATTTTTTTTTTGGGATGGCTTTAAATCTGATATTCAAAAGTTTGTGGCAGAATTTTTGGTTTTCAAGAAAAGTAAATTTATGACAATTAAGACCCCAGGTATTCTACAACCTTTATCCATTCCAAGTCAATGTTGGTAGTTTATATACTTACCAAGTATGAACACTTTTGTGCATTATCTCATCAATTTAAAGCAAGTACAGTTTCTGTTTCATTTATGAAAAAAATTCAAAAGCTACATGGAAACCCAAATATTATTGTAAGCGAGAGAGATCAAATTTTTACTGGAAATTTTTGGATGAAATTGTTTTCTTTTTTGGGTACTCAACTAGCTCATAGTTCATCTTATCATCCTCAATCCGATGGGAAAATTGAGATAGTGAACAAATGTTTGGAAGGATATCTTCGTTGTTTTGTATCTGATAACCGAACATAATGGGTCAAGTTGTTACCTTTGGCTGAATGGTGGTATAACACTTCGTTCCATACTACAACAAAAATGACCCCATTTATGGCACTTTATTGATATCATCCACAGTCCATCACGTCATCTTTAAGAGAAAATTCTATGGTTCAAGCAGTGGAATATCACATCGAGCATCGACAACAAGTTCACCAAATCTTAAGGGATAACCTAAATTTTGCACAAAATTGAATGAAACAACAGGAAAATCAACATTGCAGCGAGAAAATTTTTGATGTAGGATACATGGTATTTTTATGGCTACAACCATACAAAGAAGTGTCTCTCAAGCAAGCTAAGAAGGATAATAAATTGTTTCCAAAGTACTATGGTCCTTACAAGGTGTTGCAAAATATTGCTACTATGGAATACAAATTGGAGCTTCTTGATTCTTCTCGTGTGCATCTCGTTTTCCATGTTTCATGCTTAAAGAAGGTTAAGGTGACAAACTTCTAGTTCAAACAATATTGCCAAAACTTGATGAGGAATGAAAAATCATATTGGAACCTGAAGCAGTCGCAGAAATAAGAATTCTATGAAATCGATCAATTTCAGAGTATCTCATCAAGTGGAAGAACTTACCCACTGAAGATTCTACATGGGAGGATGAAAATTTTATACAGAAGCATCCAGAGCTACTCAAGCAATGAGGACAACACTTTTTTGAAGTAAAGGGGCATGTTAGGTCCCTACATTACTAGTGTAGTCCCTTATTGTTTTTAGAGTTACCCCCTTATTGCTTTAAAATTATTGTACCCCTATAACCCCCATATTGTTATTATTGTGCCCTTACATTATTATTGTTAGGTTAGATAGGATTATATTGTGACCCCATGGACTCCTATATATATAAAGGAGGTTTTTTCATTTGTATCATCCAAGAATTTTTCATTTATGTAATGTAAACAAGGTTTCCCCCTCGAAGTGGATGATTTGTAAGGTGTTGATATCTCTTTTCTTATATTTTTGGAGTTGGTTTCATAACAAGAGGTATGAAGAAAATAAAGAAGAAAAAAATGAAAAAGAAAATGAAATAAATGTTATATGTAGCATTGTTGATTAGAACCTGTCTCTTATGCAAAAATTAATTGATAGCAGGATTTATTGTAACTAAGATAAAAATAATACTACTACTATGTAAACAATCGTATATATTTATAGCCATTTTTTACATATTTTTAGTTATGAGAAGCAAATCAACTTCTATATTGACCTTAAGCATAAAACTATGTTTATAGAGGTAGATGAAGTTGTTTTGTAAATATACTTTTATAATCTATAGGTTATAAATAAATTAAGTTGGAGTAGTAGAACATTTTTAAATTAATTTTATAACTATGAATATCATTATGAAACCTATCTTAATTGTGAGGAACTATTTCTTGTTATTATATTAAGGCTTTTGTTATCTTGAACAATTAAGATGAAGCCCCTGCACTTTTTCAAGGATTTAATCTAGCAAAAATACATTGAAATATGGGATTCATAATAGTAGAGACTCCAAAATAGTCATTAGGTACATGAACTTGGACTCAAATCTATTATATTCTCCATTAGCATCAACGGTAAAGAGAATTAGGTTTGCCTAAGAATTAAAGAAGCTATGCTATAATCACTAACCAATGAACTCCTTAATCCATTAATAGACTTGTTCTAAGGAGCTTTGCTACTAATTAGGTGATATCATATGGTTTTGACTTAAAATTTATAAAAAAAACACATGTTTTTTTAAATTAAAAATTAGGGTGTTATGGATAAAACTGATATGCCACATCCTTTATTCATCAATTTATCTATTTTAAAAACATTTTAAAATTTTAAAATTATACTTATAACATTATCAGTAGGTACTAATATTTAATTTTATTCAATTCTACTTTAATTTTTAAATACATGTGACAATGAGTGTTATTTTTTTAAGTATATCTAACGTGCAATTTTTTTAATAATTTTTTTTTCGAATAATATTTAAGATAAAAATTTAAATAGAAATTAAGTTATATTAATAAAATTTAATTAAAATTATAAATTAATCAAAAATTGATATATAATTAAAATTTCAAATATTTTGTTATTTTTTAAAATTTAACAAAAATCAAAAACCAATTTTAAACCAATTTATATTTCTAAATTAATTCATATTAATAAAATTTGATTGAAATTATAAATTAATGAAATTAATTATTTTTATTTTATATGGAAACATGAGAAATTCACTATAAAATTATATTATACTTCTTTTTATATCTTCTAATAATTAATCAGAGTATACATTACAAAACCTTTATAATAAAGTAATTTTTTTATTTTCACATGAAAATAATTCATAAGTTTGAAGAGTCAACTTTAACTTTATGTTTTTTTAGTATAAAAATCATGTTTATAATATTTTAAAAAGTTTAATTATGATACAATTTTAATAATATTCATAATAATATTCATAGTTACAAATTAACTGATAAAATCTTTTACTTCTTCAATTTGATATATTTATAAGCTATTGATTTTAACATTTTATTTACAAAACAATTCCATCTATCTTTATAACAATAATTTTGTGCATATAATTATTATAAAATTTGATTTGTTTCTCATTCTATTTAACTTAGTATATATAAAAGCAACTTTGGTACTCAACATAGTAATCTAATTAGAAAAATTTATTAAACATTTGCTCAAAAATGGGCAATTTTTTACATTGCAATAGTATTATTTTCATCTTAATTACAATAACTTCTATTATAAATTATTTTTTTGCATAAAAGGCAAGTACTATTGCTTCATTTAGTGCTTAGTAATAAATTTTATTTATAAAATATTTGACATATTACAATAATATATATATATATATATATATATATATATATATATATATATATATATATATATCATTATTTAAATAAATATAAAATAAAATAAATATTAATAATAATATTTATTTTTAATTTATAATCCATAAATATTATTTTTTTAATACAAATTTTGTTCATGAAGACATCTCATAAATTACTTAATGACTTACATTAGCAATTTAAAAAAAAAAAAAAAAACTTTTGGTATTTTCGTAAATAAATATTGTACTTTCCATCTTAATTTTACATTAATTTTATATAGAAAGATGGAGTAATTGATTTTTTTTTTTTAGTTTATAGTTATTTTCTATTCTATAATATAACGGATATGTGTGATTCATTTACTAACGGAGTTCTTATGTGTCATCTAAAAATAATTTTGAAAATACAATCCAATATGCGTAATTCATTATATGTTCATTTGACATGTGATATTCAAGATTAAAATATTATTTTAGTCCAAGTCACAAATAAATATTGCAAAGTAACATAATTTTTTGTCAACTTGTAATTGAAATGAAAAAAAGTTTCATATTTTTACTTTCCATTTTAAGATACATGTAATTTATTCAATTCGTAATGTGGATTCGATATGTACCATTTAAAATTTAATGCCAATGAAAAAAAACAATGTAAATTATTATTAAAATATTTCAATATACATGTTGAGTAAAATATTTCAACATTATATATATATATACACAACAAACGCAGAGAGAGAGATCATTCTTATTCCATTGATAGGTGCTTTATAATAATAAAAGTATTATAATTTCAAATTCATAGGCAAGCAAGATACCAAATTGGTGTAGGAGACCCACTTGGTTATTAGATAAAAGACTCACCTTTGCACAATGATTTCATTAGGGGAATTTTGAGGTATAAAATGAGCCTGCTAGGAAAATTATACAACCAAAATAAACTTTATAAGAACCAATAGGATTCAATATGATGATGTCAACCATGGGGGATGATTCACCATTTTTTGAGTAAAAAGGTAAAAAGATTAAAACATAATAAAATAATAAAACTATTTTTTCAACTCGTATTTTCAACATATATCCGTAAGAGTTTACTCAAATTTCAAGGAGTATTCTTTGGTTGCAAAATTTAATTCCTCATCTAAGTAGTACCCATGTGGCATACTTTTGATGGACCTTTCTACACTAAAAATGAGAAATACATGAAAAAACGTGATTGCAATCATGTTTTGCATGTATTTCTCACTTTTCATGTAGCACGGTCCACCTAATGTATGAAACATGGGTACTCCTTGGATGAGGAATCGAATTCTATATCCAATGAGTGTTTCTGCTCGAAATTTGAGTAAGCCCATAGGGAGATATGTTGAAAACATGAGTTGAAAAATAGTTTTTTCTTTTTTCCCTCTAAAATTTGATGATGTAATCTAATCTTATTTTATTATTTCCATTATTATTTTATAATTTCCTTAGGAGGCCCATTTTAGACCTCAAAATTCCCCTAATGGAAAACTCAGTGTATGTGACCATTTTATTTATGAGATAAGGTATTCACCTTTGCACAATGATTTCACTAATATTGTCTATAAACGTGCAAATAATCTACCCCCCTCTATATTTGAGCATCTGGCTTCTTACGGGGAACCACATGTTCTTAACCACTACACCCACTAAAGTTCCACTACTTTTTTTAGGACATGGCCAAGCTACAAAATAAATTGTTGTATGATACACCCTTGTTTATGGGACAAGTTACCCACCCTACTATGTATTTGAACTTATGGCTTCTTACGAGGAAGCATGTTCTCAACCATTATGCCAATTCAAGCTATCTATATATATTTTTAAGGTCATTACCAACCCACACACCAAATTGGTGTATGAGACCCCTTTGTTTATGTTGGAAAATATGGATACTTATATATTAGAACTTATTTTCCTTATCGTGATAAATAATTGTGATGTTAATACATTATTTATTACTTATTTAGTTCTATTCATCAATAGATTATCAAAATAATGACTATCACAAAGAGACAAATGAAAGAAGATAAAGTCCCCAAGCTATGGAAAAACCCCTCCAATGGGAAAACCAAGGAAAATGCTTCCCTTATTCTTATAATATGCTTACAAAAGATACTTTGAATACCCAAATACAAAAGCCAACAAACCCTTCAAGACACAAGTCAACTCCAAACAAGATCTTCCTTGAGACAACTTCTAGAAATTTGACATTGATACATTGTTACTACAAAACTTTGACCCTTGCAATAAAATTTTGGCCTGCATCTTTGGTCTCCTCCAACTGCTATAGAATTTTTGCCTCATATAACTAGAAACTTCACAAACCCTAGAGAGACAAGAGAAAATATTCCTTGAAAAATATCGACTTATGATACTCTTCTTTGTCCTCCTATCGACTCTTCTCATCCTTCACTATTGCATATAAAACTTGCATGAGATGAGTGACTAAATGAGTTGAATTTCACTCCCTTATATATCCGTTCTTAAGGGTTGAATTCATACTTTTATGTTGATGTGATCTGCTCCTTGGGACGACTTAGTCTTATTATTATACATGTATTTTCTTGGAAAAATAAATATTTGTCCTCACTACAATGAGTCCAAATGGGACTATGCCACATGACCAATAATATTATTTATCCTAGAAAGAACTAGAAAGACCTAGGAGACCTAAAAGCAAGAATACAATGCTTCTGACTCAAACTTCAGTATGAAACCCATACTCCAAAATAAAATATATTTTTTCTTTATTTATTTTCTTTCTTTATAAAGAATATAAAATGTTATGATTACAATTACATCATAATGAAGACAAAACCTAGTTACAATTTTCAACACTCCCTCTTCACTAGAGAGCTATTCATGGTACAATGAATATCAATCTTGAAGCATTATCATAAGAACAATTGGAATGATAAGCCATATTTTGTCAATAATCATTATCATAACTAGCATTGTCCCTGAAGGCCTTAACTAGACAAACTCATATTTCATTATGAGAATCGTGCTGGGAGGCTTTACATGAGTTCTCATACTACCTCTCTAGGAACATACTCCATCCAAATTTCTACAAGGTATGTCCTTTGAGAACTATTCTTATATTGGATTTCCTAACATAGATCTTTAAAGTATATCAGTCCTCTTTGACTACTCTTATCTTGGATTCTCTACATCATCATCAAAGACCATCGATAACTAAATTCATTTCTTGGATTCTATAATACATAAGAAGTTTTAATATAGATTCTTATCCAACCCTTTTGACTCCATTGTTTCCTTACGACCTTCACTAAGACTTACAACTATTAGTCATAGTATAATGCCTGACCCATACAGACAAGAAGTATTTGATATCACTCCCTCTCAATTAGGGAAGATATATCTACCAAACCAAGCCTACCTCTCTATTGGAGAAATTAATTTCTTAATGGAAAAAAATAATCACCTATACATTACTTATCAACCTATGGTTTTGCTTGTTTATTTCAACGTTATCCAAACAATTTGTGCAAGAAATGGTGCTATTGTATTTCGACCTGTATGTACCTAATAAAAAACAAATAAATGTGAATAAAAGGAACAACTCACACTTTTTGAAAGAAATAACTCACTCTTAACTCCTAGACTTCAAGTTTAAATGAACAAAGCTACAAAGGAAATCAAAATCATTACATCTCCTACTAAAGAAGAAAAGAAATCCAGTCAATTATAATTTTTTTTCCTCGGGAACAACATCTATATAAAGGTAAAAAAAATATATCTAGGAATGAATTTTTTCGAAAAGATATCAAATCTTGAGAATTAGTAAATCTACTTTAACCAACAAGAATCAACAAAGAGAAATAACATTCCAAGAAACCAATGGTGATGAGTATAATTGTGTGATATCAACTGTAACTCCTGTAGAATACACTTTAACGACAAATATGATTAACAATAAATATATCTAGAGAATAACCAAATAATTATTTTGAAAGAAACGAAAAGTGAAAAAAAAAATTTATTGATAGTGGAAAGGAAAATATCAGTTCCAGGACCGGGCCCAAAATCACTGGAATTTACTACCTTGTAGCTAATTCAGTGTGATACATTAAAATTGAACAATGAAAGTATTCATTAACTCATAATGAGCAAGTCATAAGAAATGTTTGTAAATATTGTAATATAAATCAAAATCGTTACAAATTCAATTCAAATTCTTCAACCTTAAACTACTAAGGTTAAATTCCTCTTTTATATTAGAAAACGATTCTATTTCAAATAGAAAGTGATCCTGAGAATCTATGGATTCTCATGATGCTTAATTAAAATCATGAAAATCTCCATTGTTTCTTGAAATAGCTGAGTTAGGATCTCTTCTTCACTTATTTATTCCAGGATAGAAATCGATCTCATTTGGATGACTATAAAAAGTTCTTCATAGTCTGCTTTTCCTTTACTATTCCAGGGAAAAAAAATCTTATACCAAATATTCCAGTTAAAATAACAATTCAAACTGTAATTAAACTGTCTTTCATGATCTAAATCGATTCATCAAAGAGATAAAGCAATCAAAATCTATTGAAGCATTTGTAGAAAATATATCACATTAATTGTTATATTATACACACAAAATCTTGGAAAAATAATACAAATATAAGAGAATAAACTAAGAAAATGTATCAATTCTAAAGCCCAATATCATCCCCCGACTTATCTATTTGCATGACCTTATGCAAGAAAGTAATTAACATGAATAAAATTTACGGAATAGGCTCGATAATGGTCTTCTCCATAATGCCGAAATTTGTTTCTCCTCTGGATTTCTTGGAAAGAAAAATACTTTGTGCCTCAGTCAGGTCATATTCATATTGTAATGAGATTGAAGACACCATATCATAGGGCACCTATATCTACACCATATCCAACTAGGAGCTTACCCCAACACCAGATGAGCATAATCAAATGCCCTGCTCATTGCCGACTGAAAATTTCGATAACCAAAAGGTTATCTATTTTTTATTTCTCCGGATCATAGCTTCAATATCTACTTCATCCCTCGGAGGTCTTCAACCCTAACTTCCCATAGGTACTCTAGTCCTGATTGTAGAACGACATTATGGATAGGTGTTAAATAATCAACAACACCAGATTTTTCCATGAACCTTTTATGACGAACAAGTGTATGCAAAGGATTTTGTGGCTCTCCTCTAACCTAGAGGTCAATGTCAAGCTCTCTTATTTTAAACACATTATAGGCCTTAGCCCATTTTATATGATTTCTATAATATGATATAAAAGCCTGAAATTTTATATTCCTGATAAAAGGAACATGGCTCTCATCTACCTATTCTTCCAAGAAGAAGTTTTGCATGTACAGTTAAAATAAAAAGTACTTGGTATTGTCATCCTACTTATTAAAAGAATTAAAAAAATCTGAAACATTGCTAAATTCATATGGTTTCCTTGAGTGAAGGGCCTTGAATTTCAATAATAAATATCATTCCAACAATATATATATATATATATAACTAAAGATCTACATGATAGAGAATCATAATATAGGGAACATACTTATTTCATTTGTTTTGTGGCCTTTTCAAGTTGTACTTTCAGATACTAGATTTATTTCTTAACTGCTCTCAACTCGACATAAGTTTAGTCTTCTATAATTTTCAATGCTTTAAATTTCTGAATGATCTCTTGATGCTCAATCTAAGGTAATATCTTTCCCTGATATAGTGCTATAATTTCTCATTGTTCCTCCATCTTCTTATTCAAAACCTAAATAGTGGCTTCCACAATTAAGGGAGTGTGTGGGGGCACATGTTTTTTTTGTGCACTTATTGCAATGAGGGTTGGTGGATCCATATAGATCCATGCTTCATTAGTCAAAATATCATCATTTAATGTGCCAGGCTCAATTTGAGTTCCAACGGTAAAGGAAACAATAGAGTCTTGAAATTTAGTTTGCATTTCATTTTCTTGGAATTCCTTATTCTTATCATTTCTCTTCTGATAATTCCTTTGGTTCTTTCTATCCTAGAACCATTTCTTCAGTTTCCCTATATTCCTTTGTAGATTCTCCTTCTATTTTCTCAATAGATATGTTTCTCTATTAGTCTTACTTGTCCTTTTATCCTTTAGTCCTCTGTCAATATTTTGTCTAAAATGTTTAGCCAAGGTGGCTGGAGAAGAAGAAAGGGAAACAACAACTATGGCCTCAAGATTTTAAATCATCATTTGCTTGGTGGCTTTGGTTGTAGAATTGATTATATTTTCAAAAAGGTCTCTATTAAGATGGGGTTCAATTAGAAAGTCAATATTGACTTCTTGTACCATGTTCTCTAAAGGAGATCGTAAAGCTACCTCCTCAGGGGAGGAATGTTTCAGGATAGTTGCAATGGAAACTACAAAATGTTCTCGAAGAAAATTATTCTCAGGTTCTATTTAGGGTTCTAAAATGACAGTAGTTTTGGAATTAGGAGGAGAATTAGCCGGTGTCTTTTTTTCAGAAGGATTTTCTGAGAAACATTCAGCTTCTTAGAAATTCACAAAGTTCAAAAAGTTTTCTAATGCTTCCAAAACTTGAGGGGCCTCCATTTCCTATTCTCGAGGACTATCCTCTTGATGATTATCAAGAAATTATTGAGGTTCAATCCCATCTAGCGATTCTTCATCATAATCTATATAATTTTAGGATTTAGCCAACCTAGCTGATTTTTTCCTTTTTCTAGGTAGGGAGGACAAGATGGAAGCCATTATTTTCTTTGCCCTAGTTAATCATTGGAGGGCTGAAGTTTGTGTTTTTCCCTACAATGTAAATTCTACAATAAAATTTTTGTTTTCATCAGCTTCCTCATTTTCTTCTGGTTGTTTTTTACTAGGTAAAATGTTTGTAGATTTTACAATGGGTGTTTCAGTTTTTGGTGGACCCTCGCGATTTCCTATGAACTCTTCCCAACTTAATTGTGCTTGATTTAAACTTCTGAAAATTATAAATTTTGTAATCCCATGGTGACACATCATTAAGTATTGATCCTTGGACTATTTAAGTGTCAAAGAAGTTTCATGCAAGAGTGAATTTAGAAAATAAGGGAGTTTTAGGATTTCCTCCTGCCTAAATGATGCAATTAACCTCAAATGTCATCCTCTTAACACGTCGTATAGACCATCGTAAGTAATTTACCTTTGGACGAAGCATCCTAATTCCTTCCATGGTTCTAGAAATGAGTCAATATTGTATCCTTTTCCCATTCTAACCAGCTCCTCTCTAGGGTTCCCGAACATGTATGTTTCGCTCTCTAGCGTGGTATGTATCTCGAACCATTTCTATCCTTCTATAGAAAGGCATGTTGATTCTGCCAAAGCTTCTTCATCTACCTATATTTTTCTTCCTTTAATAATTATTATTCCAGTTTTATCGAAGCCTTGTAGTCACTGGCAATAATCTGACCACCCTACTTGGTTCAGAATATTGTGCGCTTACTCGTAGATTCACAACTAAGCTAGTTCAGTATGCACTAAATGGCCACCCATTTCAGTTGTTTCTTAGTAAGAAATTTTTAATTTAGAAACAAAACAGTTCAGTAGAAACATGGAGAGAAGGACTTCATAGAGTATAAAATTCAAACCACCATAGCATGCAATAATGTTAAAGAATTTTAAGCACCTAGTTATGTATTTTGGCATTTCACACCCCCCTCCCCCCCCGCACCCAATGAAATTAGAGGTATCCCACAAATTTCCATCATGAAATTGATTTATCGAGACATTTTACATGGCTAATCATATACAAACTCATTAATGGATCATAATAGAATAACCATCAGAAAATTAGAAATAATGAGCGAGGTGTGCGACGTAATTATTGGGCGCATTAAATATAAAGCATGCTAATGGATGAGACATTTTCAGTACCAAAATAAATAAAGCAGAGTGAAATCATATGGACATGTTTTGAACTTCGACCATGGATAAGACAAATTTTGCTGAAAGATTACCCTTAGAGAAAAAAGAAATGAAATTTAGAGTAGACTTTAGTAGTTTTTTTTCAAAAACAACTACATCCCTCATATTTAATGTTAAAAATAATCATTCATACATACTCGTCACTACCGCTTTCCAAGGAAAAATTAATAGGGTTTCCATAGTAATTCAACGATTTTCCTTTATTATTGCTAAGGGAGAGAAAAATGGCTAATTTTAGATGGTAATTTCAAATGTAATTCACTACCATAGGCATGTCCATCGCTTCTATCAGACATCCATAGCCTCGATAGGGTTTCCTTTTAAATCATTTATATATCAAAATCCCATTCTAATAGAAAAAAATCAAAAGTTTATTTTTCGATTATCGACAAAAGGCCATTGTTCTGGCATGGTAACCAGTTGGTAATAATTCCATTCACCAGAAATGACGAGGTAAACAAGTCAAATCGTTATGAGACCTCTTGTCCTTTGACCCAAAGGCGATGGCCATTACCTTGGCTTGGTGAACATAGTCGTAATTTTTTTGCATTAGGTCTATAATCATGGTAGGTCGACTTTTGATGAGACCTCCTATCCTTTGTCTGATTTTTTTTCTTTTGTTTTTATTTATGATTATTCATTTTTTTGTTTTTGTTTTGTTATGAAAAAATATTATTAAATGGGGTGGCTCATTGACTCCTTAAGAGTTAGGTATGGTGTAAAAAGTATTATAATGATTACCGCTTTATCTTACTATTTTTCTTCCCAAAAATTATTTTTCAAGGAGACCGGAGAGTTATAAGAAACTTAAAATGAAAGAAAAACTCTTATAGTGTTGATTGAAGAGATGAATTATAAATATATTTATGTATTTTAATATTATCATTGTTAAAGTTTTAGGAGTTGTATAATTCTATTAAAAATTTCTTATAAAATATTCTCTTATGGGAATCATTTGGGGCAAACTTATTATCTTACCATGATAGCAAAGAAGAGTTTCAAAATCAAAATAAAAGATTAACTATTTATAGAAAAACAAATATTCCTAGAAAACAATAATCGTAAATAAGGGAACATCATTTGTGACTAACGGAACAACAACTGTGACTAAGGAAACAACAAACACAACCAACGGAATGACAATTGTGACTAAGGGAACAACAACTGAAGCTAAGGAAAAAACGACCATGACCATGGGAACATGAGCTATGACTAAGGGAACAATAGTTGTGGCTAAGGAAAGAGCCACCATGACCAAGGGATCAATAGTCGTGACTAAGGGAACAACCACCGTGATGAAGGGAACAATAGTTGTGGCTAAGGAAACAACGACCACGGCCAAGGAAACAACGATTTTGACTAAGGGAAAATCGACTGTGACTAAGGGAACAACAGTTGTGGCTAAGGAAACATTGACCGCAACCAAGGGAAAAATAGATCTGACTAAGGGAACAACAACTGTGGCTAAGGAAACATGGGATGTGGCTAACGAAACAACAAATATCTTTTTTTCTTAAGTAAAACTGACTTAGAAAAAAATCACAAAAGATATGTATATTATATATAAACTGAAATGTATTTCCAAAATAGTTTTGTTGGCTGTAGCTGCAAGGTTACCTCCTCGATCATCTATAAACTGCAAATTAGAATCATTACTTAACTCATGAAGAAAAGATTCTTTTTTGAGTGGTTGGAGATACAAATGAAGGTGGTGTCCATTGGCAAGAAAAGAGATTCTAGAACCATTAATTGTAGTAAGATGTGTTGTGCCATTTTCATAAACCTCAGTGATCTCATATGGCCCCAACCATCTTGTTTAGAGTTTCCTAGGGAAATATTGGAATATGGAGTCATATAATAGAGCCCAATCTCCCTTTTGGAAATTTTTCCTCTTAATCCATTGACCATTCCATTTAGCCCTTTTCTATTGAATAATAGTTGTGCATTGTAAGGCCAATAGGAACATTTCATCTAGTTCATTAAGTTTCAAGCATTGTTTTTATGCTTCTGTGAAACTCAAGCTGACTTCCCTTGTGGTTTTGATAATATTGATTTCAAATTCTATTGGAAAAATGGGCTCCTCACCAAAAACAAGCTGATAGGTGAATAGCCAGTAGTGTTGCACCAAGTCCTTTGATAGGCCCATAAGGCCTCATGGCGTTTAACAACCCAATGATGTTGGTTTACAAATACTATCTTAGTTAAGATTGCCTCTAGAAATTTATTGGTACTTTCCACCTATCTGTTTGCTTGAGGATGGTAAGGAGAAGTAATTCTCTGTTTAATGTGATATTTTTGCAGGTTAGAAGAATTTTTTTGGGTAGTGAACTGTGACCCCCTATCCCTCATGATCTCTCTAGGAAATTCATAATGCAGAAATAGTTTAAATAGAAAGTTAATAGCTACCTCTTTTGTAGCCTTTGAGAGAGCTACTGCCTCCACCCATTTAGTTACATAATGTGCGAAAACAAAAATCTATACCTTGTTATTTTATGGTAGGTTGAAGGGGCCCACGAAATCCAACGCCCATCTTTGGAAAGGTTCAAGTAAAATGTGCGGTTGCAAGGGAATTTCATCATCCTGAATGGAGTGACCCATCCTATAAAAATTATCACAGCCCTGCACATATTTCTTGGTTTATTTAAATATTGTGGGCCACTAATAGCCCATTTGTAAAATTTTATGCCTAGTTATTCGATCAGCGAAATGCCCACCAGGGAAAATTTTAAGGATCGAAGTTTATCTTAAAGTTTATAAACCTTGGCGAATCTTACTACTCCCTAATATCCAAATTTTAAAATGTTTGATGATAATTTTGTAAAAATGTTTAGATTTATAATTATTTTATATTATACAATATATAATATTGGCGATTTTTAAGGTAAAATAATTTTATACTATAAAATTTGGGTGAATTCATTTTTAGAAAAATGGAAATTGGCGACTCTTTTTTTTGGAAAAAACATGGAATACTAGCCCACATGTGAATATTAGCCCCTAAAATTTTCCATGATGCCCACCGCAGGGATCATTATGAAAATGTTTAAGAATATTGAAAATTTCATATTCCTTGATGCATCTGCGAATTTGAAGATCATACCATGTATGGAAAAGGTACCCACCAATCTAAGAGATTCGTGCAATGCATTGAAATATGAGCTTTTTTTCCTGGGATGGTAAATGTGCTGGCAATTTCCCTTTTGCCAGGTAATTGGAGACATAAGCATACAAAGGTGTTTTATCTGTCACAACGAACAAATGTTCATTTGGAAACTGGTATTCTGCAGGTGAAGAGTTAGCTGCTAATGGAATTCTAAACAGAAAACCCGCAACAATATTTTCCTTTCCCCGTCGATCTTTTATGGTGATATAAAATTCCTGTAATAACAACAACCAACGATTTATTATACCATTTGTAATAGTTTTATTGGCTAAATACCTATTGGAATAATGATCGGTATATAAAAATATTGGGTAACCTATTATATAGTGACAAAATTTATGGATAGAATAAGGAACATCTAAGGATTCTTTCTCCGTCACTGTATAATTTAGCTTTTCCGGTGTAAGATTCTTGCTGTTACAATCAATGTATAGGGTGTTTTATCTTATTTATCCATGTTCATCCACTATTTTTGTATGTGATGCATGAGATGAATTGTGGAATGGAAAATTCCAATTTGACCCGGGTAACATGGGGGCTCTTGAGACGAACATTTTCATATATGACAAAACAACATCACACCTATCAATTCAATCAAATTCCACATTTGCCGTCAATACATACAATGGTTCTACTAAAATTGAGAAATTTTCTAGAAAACAATAATAATAACTAGCATATCCACAGTAACTATGCACCTTAGTTGGTGTACGAGGAGTAGGAATCATAAGAGTTACCTCAATATTTTTTGGTGCCTACCTGAATTCCCGCAACAGAGATATAATGCCCCAGAATTGTGCCTTATGCCATCATCATATGGTACTTTTCATTACTAAGGAATAGTTTTGTAGTTATGCAAAGCTTGGTGAAATTTTCTACCATAATCAGTGAAATAATCCATGTATAGCTCAATCCCTTCACTTATTAAGTTGGAAAAAATAATCAAGATTTCCCTCTAAAAGGTAGCTGGTGCATTGCACCTACCAAATGGTTAAACCTTGTATGAAAACATTCCCCATGGACATGTGAATGTGTTTTTGTCCCGATGTTCAAGAGAAATATGGATTTGATTGTATCTTCTAAAACCATTCAGGAAAGAGAAACAATTTCTCTTGTAATAGTGTGAAGGATCTAATCTACAAATGGAAGGGGAAAGTGATAATTTTGTATACCTTTATTTAATTCTATGTAATCCAATGATGTAAACTTTAAAACGAGAACGGGAATGAGTACCTGTTTTTTTGAGGTAGCAAAAAATCATATGATTTTGAAAAGTGTTAATTCAGAATACACTTAATCTTTTTTTAGCATATTTTTTACACTTTAAATTTTCTTATGTACTAAGTATAAACATTATTTTTAAAATGTTAGTGATTTTTATCTTGATTTTCAAAAGTGTTAATACCAACATCATCCCCTTTTTTAAAAGACTTATTTTTTCCTTTAAATTTTCTAATGTATTCAATACTAATAATTATTTTCTAGATCTAACAATTTTTGAAGTACTCGTCTTCTTCTTCTTCCCTCACATATTTTTTTTAAGTGTTTTTCAAGTTTGTGTTTTTTCTTCTTTTTTTACATTTTTTTTTGTAGTGAGATCTTTGATTTTTTGCATTGTTAAAAAAAAGACGTCAAAATTTTAAAGTTTCAATCTTCTATATAATTATATATTTTTTAAATAATATTTCATTGCACATGAAATAATTGTCACTAAAAGAGCATTAGTTTTTAACAATTGACATAAAAATACACATTTTGAATATAGATATAATAGAAATATTACGAATTTTGAGACTCTTTTGCTAAAAGTGGCATGTCAAATAAACCATTTTTATAGGAAAAAATTAACAATTTTTTTTAAAAAATAGTAATTTTTATCAATTTTATGTCAAAAATTAATAATAATCACATTCTTTTTTCAAAAATTAAATGCTTCACATAAAAAATGACGTGAAAAACCCATAATAAAAATATTAAACATATAATAACAATAATTGAATACTTATTCTTCTCATAAAATGTCAAAGTCAAAACATTACAATTATAACTAATTAATAGTTATAAAAAATAAGCTTCATTTGTAAGCATAACTAAAATTTAATCAATAATATCACATAACCCATACTCTTAATCTTTTAGAATTGCATTGTTTTCTTCTTCCACAATATTTTCTACTTCATTTTGGTAATTTCCATTTTTAATGGATCTCTTATGTGTGTGAATCTCCCAAAGTATGGCTTTCCAATAATTCCATCTAATATTGGTTGAGGTTCCTTTTCTTTTTTTGCCACATGGGATTCATTAAATTTCCCTTTCCTCAAACAAACTTCTTGCATTTCATCTAGGAGAAATTGAAAAACATTGATTCTTTACTGAATAAATTTTCATTGTACTAGGTCTTTCTCAATGGAAATGAAAATTCTTCCTTTTTGTAAGCAACATGCTAGTGTGGTATGTAATCATCAAGTACAAAATAAATAATTAAGTAAATTAGTATAAACACATTAAAATTAAAATAGAAAATATTGAAATTCAATTTTATATAATAAAACTTACCCGAGGCTAAAAATAAATCCAAAGCCCAATCTCGTTCATTTGTACATTAATCTATAAGATAGTTAATCAATGATTGCAGCTTCTGATATATGTTAACAATTTCTCCTTTTGATTCTTTATCTTAATATGTAAGTTTTTTTACAACAACATCATGAACCAGTACTAGGCTATGACTCTTTCCATCTACCTGATTGAAAAGTATAGGGTTATAGCTATCATACTTTTTCCAACTTTCAACATGAATGAACTCACAATAACTTATAATTGGTTGATCACCGCAACCAATAAGGTTTGACTTTTTCCTATAACATCAAAAACTAAAAATTCAATTAAATTGTACATAAATGATTTTTTTAACATTAATCAAACATACAATTTCAAATTCTTACCATGTAAGTTGCATCCTTGAGTTTTATTTTCCCTTGAAGCTTGTTAATAACATTCCAAATTGTGTGTCTAAAATAAATGTCACAAATATCAAAAATGGTGATGTTGTGACTTCTAGAAATCCCACAACCACTTTACTAAATGCTTGATAAGTATAAGGGTCACTATCATATTCAATGTTTGGGATATTGAAACCACGAGGAATGACTGCAATAACTAGGGAATAATCCATTTTAGGTATGAGTTTTACAATGTATTCACAATCACTTGGTATTATTTATATTATATAGTGTGGATCCCTTTCCAAATGAAATGACTAAGACTGGGATCAAGTTCAACATTACTAAGGCATTTCTTTCTCATCGTTTTCATTTTAATTTTTTATATAGATCTTCCAATACTATCTGGTGCCCCATTTGCATCCTTCTTCATCTTTAATGAAATAATAAAACATATGTATAATTTATATATATATATATATATATATATTGAAATGAATGTATAATTCTGTTGATCAGTGGTTGTCATTCGTGTCAACCCAAGGAGCACCAGGGGCTACCAAGATCTTGCATGGGAATTTTGACTTGAAAAATTAATATATTGTGAGTAAAGGATATTTTGGATGGTTTCTACTTGTCAAGATGTTTCCATTGATATATGGAATGCCACGTAATTCTTCACGGTTTGAGAGATATTCAGGTTTGAGGTTAGTAAACCCAGTTAGTGGGCTAAAACCCCATTGGGTTGTGGCATGTCACTAATCATTGGTTGTGGTAGTTGAATAGTAAATAACTAATAATTTTTTATGCTCCTAAAATCCCTCCAATGTTCAATTGTTGAAGACCCTCTCAACCTAAGAATTTATATAAATTGTGACTCTTATATCCTCCTTATGTAAGGATTTCACTGCTAAAAATAGGTCATTGTGGAATTTTTGCTATAACTTGTTTTCTCTGAAGCTTCAGAAGCTTAAATAAAAAACCCACTTGGAAAAAATCTTGATCGGACTCGTGTCGGAATTTAAGATCTTGGTTCACTATATTTTGGGAGATATGATATGTGGAAGTTGGGGTTTTTGTAGGCCTCCGAATTTCATCTCAAAGAGGTGACCTTGGGAGAATTGTCATAACTCACTCTCTGAGAAGCAGATTGGAATTTTGTAAAAATTTGAAGATAGTACAGGGACCTTAGTTTTCTTTATATCAATTTTAGAGCCAAAGGAGGAAACAATGACACATGGCATGCCGTACAAGTTTTCTCTACTGAATTATTCCATAATTAGGTCATTGTGAGAGATTGGGCATAACCTTTCCTTAAAGAATAAAAATCGGGTCAGACCTATGGCATTGGAAATAATACTGAGAGGGCTACTATAGGATCGAAGATCGCATATTGGGGATCTGAAATCACAGAGATACATCAGATTTAATATCGATCTCCTAGAAGGAAATAAAAAGCTAGATCATGTGCTATCAAGGGCTGCAAAAGACTGGACTTTATAGGGCAGCGAAGAAAAGCAAGGTGTAGCAAAATGATGTTGAAGAGGTAAGCTCTAGGTAATTATCTTATATATATGCATGTTCATCTCCTAATTGCATTAGGTTCTTTGTATTGTAATTTGTTGTTTCTCTTTAGCGTTAACATATGCTTTGCAGGATGAAGTAAGTTTTTCTATTATCATGTCATGGGTATTTCCTTGAATAATTTTTTCAGGTATTATATATTCATCAAGATAATACTCAATGAATGATCTAATGTCATGAAGAGTGAGAAAGGTTGGCATGACAAGAGGAGCAATCAAGGTGAATAATAACAGCAAGAAGTTCACCACATGAAGTCTTCAAGTGGGCAGCACTACATACAATCATTGTAAATGTATCATTGTATTGAGTCATTGTAAAATTTGTACAAGTGTCTATCTACCAATAGGTGAAGAGGCGATGTCAAGAGGTTTAGGATTAGCATTAGGTGATTGTCTCATAGTTAGGGGTATGGTCTAGCGTGTATTCTTCTTCTACATCATTCTATATCATTGTAAAGTGGACCATTTTCCCTGGTACGGGAGTCCATTATTATTTTATTATTCTATAGGGTGGTAGGGTTGTGCTAGGCTGGTGCATGAAGTCACCAATAGGTTTAAGCATGTGAAAACTTCAGGGTGGTAGGTTGGTGCTAGGGGGTGTTGTAGCTCATTGGGTGTTGGGGCATCCATTCAGTTGACTACTCAAGAATCTCGGGTGTTGGAGTGTCCATCCAGTGGGAGCTGGATAAGTAAGTTTTTCTAGATTAAAGAACTATTAGAAAATCATTTATGTGGTTTTTTTCCCAGAGGGGGTTTCCACCTTAAATACTGTGTGCATTTTTGTTCCTTTTGTTTATTGCTATAATTGTACAAACACTGTTAATAACCAAAGATTAGCTAATGCTCTGAAAGATTAATAATAATACTAATTGAAAGGAATAATGAGTCACCACTCATCTCAGTATTTCCAACAATTGTTATCAGATCTTGGTTCCTTCAATAACAGTTTAACAGTTGGAAGGAGGTAATGGAGCATACCAAGAATGGTGTACCTCCTCTAAATGAAAATAATTATGCAATCTAGAAAGGAAGAATAGAGGTCTATCTCTTGGCACGAGGTTATGAAGTATGGGACACTGTTCAAAATGGTTTTACACCAACCATGGATGAACATCGTAAGAAGAATTTGGTAAATGATGCAAAAGCAAAGAACATTATTATCAGTGGACTTATTGAATCTTCTTATCATAAGGTGTTGGGTTGTAAAACTACCAAAACTGTATGGGAAAATCTTGAGAATATATATGTAGGTGACTCAAATGTCAAAGAAGCAAAGCTTCAAATTTGCAGAGAAAAATTTGAGAAACTCAAAATGAAATAGGATGACAACATTTCTGCATACTTCCAACACATTGATGAAATAAACAAAACTCTCGAAGGATTCAGAGAGCATGTTGACGAGAATAATATTATACAAAATATTATTATAACGTTACCATGAATATTCAACCCAAAGGTATTGGTCTAAGAATATAGTACAAATCTAGACAAACTCAGCAAAGAGGAATTACATGGAGTTCTCATAGCATATGAAATGAGACTTGATGAAGAAGAGGATACTTCGCATCTAGAAACTGCATTTGCTGCATCTAAGAAAACCAATAAGGACAAAAAACCTTCAAAGGAAAATCCCTACACCTGTGAGTGTGAAGAAAAGGAAGATAATGAAGAAGGTCTTCTGATGGAGAATATGCTTACTTTACGAGAAAACTAAAAATTGATAAGGGAAAATTCAAAAGTAAACTTCCATTGATATGTTTTAGATGTGGTGAGGTTGGGCATTTCACAGTAAAATGTCCAAACAGAAGTGATGGCAACTCAAAAGGAAAGAAAGGCTTTTATAAATTCAACAAGCAAGGTAGGAAGAAAGGATTCAAAATTAACTTTCTATCTAAATAGGATATGTCATCATCCGATGAAGACAATGACAATGAAGAAGAAGCCAATGAGAGAGTATTGTTTATGTCCAAGCACAATAAACAACATGTATCAAACAATGAAGAAGAAGGGTTGACCATAGAATAATTTTTTAAGGAGGCAATCAGGCTTATAAAAGAGCTCAAGGCTAAGAAGATTCATTCCAATACTCTTTAATAACAAGTTCAAGGTCTAAAAATTGAAGTTGAAGAACAAAAATTTATTGAAGAGTCACTTCCAAATAAGTTGGAAGAAAGCAACCAAGAAATGGAACCATTAGAAGCCAAAGTAGACTCATTGCATAAAGAAGTGAAGAAGGAAACAATTGTCCAAAAATATGCCAACAACTCAAGGGAATTGGAAGAACTCATCAACAATCAACGATCTTACAACGACAGAAATGACCTCGGTTACCAAGAAGAAGAAGTATGACTTTCTACAAAAAAATACAATGAAGCTATAATATTTGACATGAATGTAGACTTCATTCGACAAGATTCGCAAGAACAACCTTGTCAAGCAATTCCCCGACGAAGATTTCCATCCAGGTACCAACATATTTTTAATGGCTATTGTTATTCATGTGGAAAATTTGGTCATAAATTGTAGAATGTCACACGTACCCTAGGAACCAATACAATTCCAGGAGATCTGCCAAATATGAACCTCCTAGGGCTCAACGAAACATCAATAGATTTTAACATTTAAGAAATAATATTGAATGTTACAAATGTCCAAAATTTGGACACATAGCGAGAGGCTACAGACTTGAAAATCCTCCAAAAGAATCTTTGAAACCACAAAATGAACGAACATGGAAGAAGAAGAAGACTGATAATTTTGCTCTCGCTCTCAAGGCTAAGAACAACAAATATGTGTGGTATTCTGATAGCAGTGGCTCAATGCATATTACTATAGATAGAAAGAAATTTGTATCTCTGAAAGAGAAGAAGGATGGAACCATGTCCTTTGGAAATGATGGATCTTCAAATTTTACAAGACCAGGTACCATCAATCTCGAAAGAAAAGATTCTCTAACCAAGAATATTCTATTGGTTGAAAACATGAATCACAATCTACTCAATGTTGGACAAATGTGTGATCAAGGACACACAATGCTATTCAACTCCACAAAATTTGAAAGCAAGAAAGGCAGGTATTGTAAAATTGTAGCTACAGCAATTTGAGATCCAAATGACATATATGTTCTGGATGAAGTAACTAAAGCATGTCTAATAGCTAAAGAAGATGAAAGTTGGTTATGGCACAAACAAATGGGTCACATAAACTTTGACAATCTTAACAAGATGAGAAAAAAGGAAGCAATATGAGAAATGCCGAAAATATCAAAATCTTCCAACACACTATGTGAGGCTTGTCCGTACGGCAAGTAGAGAAAATTTGATTTAAAACAAAATAACACTTTGCATCACATCCATTAGAATTAATAGAGACTGATCTATGTGGTCCTGTGAAAACAAAAGGCTTAGATGGAGAATTATATTTCATGTTAATGATAGATGACTATACCACGATGTCAACTGTCAGTTTCGTAAAGAAAAGATATAAATCATTTGAGTGCTTTAAGATCTACAAGGATTTGGTCGAAAATGAAACTGGTTTGAAAATAAAGTGTCTAAGATCAAATAATGGTGGATAGTTCACTTCTAAATTATTTCAGAAATACTGTGAAGAAAATGGAATAAAAATACAATTTTCAACAGCACGAATACCTCAAAAAAATGGAGTTATTGAAAGAAAGAACAGAACCATACAGGAAATAGGTATAACAATGTTGAAGGACTCAAAATTGGATGAAAAATTATGGGTTCAAGCAATTGATATGGCAGTCTTCATTATCAACCGAAGTCTTCTCGGAAATAATTACAACAAGACCCCGTATGAATTATTGAAAGGAAAACTAGCTAATGTAAAATATTTCAGAATATTCGGAAGCAAATGTTATATCAAAATATAAGATCAAAAGTTGGGTAAGTTTGAATCACATGATGATGAAGGTATATTTGTTGGTTACTCACACAAAATAAAGGCCTATAAATGCTATAATCTAAGACGAAAACATATAGTGGAAAGAATAAATGTTACATTTGATGAAGATGGTGTTCTAACGAATAATGATGAGGATCTAGAATATTTGAAACTTGAGATAGAGGCTGAAAAAGACACTGAGAAAAATCTAGAACAAGAAGCAACTTTCAACCAGAAAGAAGTAAATAATGATCATCAAGATATAGAGGAACACCAACAAGAAGCTCCTCGAAAGAGAACAAAAAAATGGATTCAAAAGAACCATCCATCAAATCAAATCATTGGTGACATAAATGAAGGTCGACAACTTCGTTCATCACAACATGCTCACATTGCTTTTCTAGCAACCTTTGAGCCTAGTAGTTTTAAGGAAGCCAGCCAGAATGAACATTGGGTAGTAGCTATGAATAAATAATTGGATCAAATCGAGAAGAATAACACTTGGAAATTAGTTCAACGACCAAAAGATAAAAATGTCATTGGGACTAAATGGGTGTTCAGGAACAAATTGAATGAATATGGGCATGTTACCAAAAACAAAGAAATATTGGTTTGTAAAGGCTATGCACAAGTGGAAGGAATTGATTTTGATGAAACATTTGCACCAGTTGCTAAAATGGAAGCCATCCAGATGTTTCTCGCCTATGCATGTTCAAGAAAAATCAAAGTCTACCAAATCTATGTTAAGTCAGCATTTCTAAATGGTGAATTAGAAGAATAAGTTTACATCGAACAACCTGAAGGTTTTCTACTATCTGAAAAAGAAGACTATGTTTACAAGTTAAAGAAGGCTCTATATGGTCTCAAACAGGCTCCCAGGGCATGGTATGCTCATCTTGATGGATTTCTACGTCAACAATGGTTCAAGAGGTATTGTTGATAGCAACATTTATGTACAAATAGATAAAAGTAATTTAACAATCGTTGAGGTATATGTGGACGATATAATCTTTGGTAGCAATGATGATCGACTAAGTAAGAACTTTGCTACAAAGATGCAAAGTGAGTTTGAGATGTCTTAACTTGGTGAGCTGACATACTTCTTAGGGCTTCAAATATCTCAGCAAGAGAAAGGATTATTTATATGTTAAGCCAAGTATATCAAGTAAATGCTCAAGAAATTCAAAATGAGATTGCAAACACGTCCATTAGGGGAATTTTGAGGTCTAAAATGGGCCTCCTAAGAAAAATGTACAAAAAAATAAACTTTATAAGAACCAATAGGATTCAAGATGATGATTTCAACCATGGAGGACGATTCACCATTTTTGAAGTAAAATATTAAAGATATTAAAAAATAAACTTATATTCACCATTTTTCAAAATAAAGAATTCACCATTTTTCAACTTGTATTTTAAAATTATATCCCTATTGTTTTATTAAAATTTCTATCAGGAGTACGCTTTGGATGCAAAATTTAATTCATCATCCAAGGAGTACCCATGTTGCATACTTTCGATGGACCCTACTACACAAAAAATGAGAAATATCTAAAAAAACATGTTTACAATCACATTTTTCATGTATTTCTCATTTTTCATGTAGTAGGGTCCATCAAAAGTAAGAAAAATGGGTACTCCTTGGATGATAAATCAAATTCTGCATCTACATCAATGAAGGCATTTAAACTCAGAATTTGAGGGAAATACATATAGAGCAAATTTGAAAATACAGTTGAAAATGGACCACCAGCACACATCCTCTAAAATTTGATGATGTAATAAATATTATTTTATTATTTCTACTATTGTTTATAATTTCCTTAGGTCCATTTTAGACCTCAGAAGTTTACTAATACTTACTAGATGGTAACATGTTTCAAATTGGGCATAGATGACTCATCTAAGGATGTGGATCAGAGGTTGTATAGATCTATGTTTGGTAGTCTTCTACATGTAACAACCTCCCAGCCAGATGTTATGCAAGCATTTGGACAAGTAGCAAGATTCCAAGAAACACCAAAAGAATCACATATTATTGTTGTCAAAGATTCTTCGATATCTAAAGGGCACATCAGAGTATGGCTTGCGGTATCCCAAGGGTAACAATATCATTATTCAAGCCTTTACAGATGTAGATTGGGCAGGAAGCATTGATGATCGTAAGAGCACTAGTGGAGAAGCATTTTATCTAGGTGGTTGTCTCATATCATGGTTGAGAAAAAAACAAACCTCAGTCTCATTATCTACAGCGGAATCAGAATACAATACAGTGGCAACTTGTTGTACTCAAGTCCTTTGGATGAAAAAAAATTTGCAAGATATTCAAGTACAATTAAATGAGCCTATTCCCATCTTCTGTGATAACACCAATGCCATCAAAATCTCCAATAATCGCGTCATGCATTCAAAAAAAAAACACACTCCGATCAAATATCATTTTGTTAGAGAATAAGTCGCTAAAAAGAATATGAAACTTAATATGTTGGTACAAAAGAACAAATCACTGATATCTTCACTAAACCTTTATCTCGTGAAGCATTTCAATATCTTCACAAGAATCTTGGGATTCTCCCAAGTTCTCATTATATTTTCCTTATTCATAAAATAAAGGGGGATTGGAAGTGTGTACAGGGCCGTAGGATGGTTGTGTGTTAGGGGGGGTTACCCTTTTCCATTGATGTCAAAGGGGGAGATAATGTTGTAGGAAGAGGTGTCATGATTGCAGGGGTATTACTTATGTTGCCATCAATGCCAAAGGAGGATATTGTTGATCATTGGTTTCCATTGATGTCAACCCAAGAAGCACCAAGCGCTACCCCGATCTTGCATGGGAATTTTGATTTTAAAACTTACTCTATTCCGATTCAAGGATATTTTGGATGGTTTCTACTTGTCAAGATGCTTCCATTGATATATGGCACACCACGTAATTCTTCATGGTTTGATAGATATTTGTGTTTTAAGTTAGTAACCCCAGTTAGTGGGCTAAAACCCCATGGGGTTGTGTCATGTCACTAATAATTGGTTGTGGTCATTGAATAGTCAATAATTAATATCTTATTATGCTCGTAAAATCCCTCCAATGTTCACGTGTTTAAGACCCTCTTAGCCGAAGAATTTATATAAATTGTGACCCTTGTATCGTCCTTATGTAAGGATTTCGCTACTAAAAACATGTCATCGTGGCATTTTCTTTATAACGTTTTTCCTACTAAGCTTTAGATGTTGAAATAAAAAACCCACTTGGGAAAAATCCTAATGAAGCGTGTGTCCAAATCGCAGATATTTGTTCGCTATATTTTTAGAGATATGATATGTGGAAGTTAGGATTTTTGCAGGCTTTTGAATTTCATCTCAAAGAGGTGACCTCGGGAAAATTGTCATAAATATCACTTTGAGAAGTGGATTAGAATTCTGTAAAAATGGGGGATAGTACACGGACTGTAGTTTTTTGTGTATCAATTTCAAATCCGAAGGAGGAAACAGTGACACGCCCATAATTAGGTCATTGTGAGAGATTGGGCATAAGTTTGCCTTGAAGAATCCAAATCAGGTCAGACCTGTGGCATTGGGAAGAAGACTCAAAGGGATACTACAAGACTAAACATCACATATTGGAGATCTGAAATCACAGACATACATCAGATTCCATGTCGAGCTCCTAGAAGGAAAGAAAAAGCTAGATCATGTGCTGTCAAGGTGTAACAACAATTCTTTGTCATCTAACCTGTTACTATTAGATGGGCAAAAGTACACCATGTAAGACCAATTTTACCCTGGTAAAATTGCTTTCACTATGAAAAATAACTTAGTAATCCATAAATTATTAAGTTGTTTCTGGTCTAAACAGGAAACCCCATGACAAATAATTGAATAAATCCTTATTTGTTTGATTTTCCTCAAGGGATAATTAATTAATCCACAATTTAATTAATATTCCTAGTCATATTTAACCCAAAACAAGATAATTAATTAGATAAATCATTATTTATCTTATTATTTGCTGGGAATAATTATTTAAAACATTATTTAAACAATATTCCTTGTTAAATCTGACTAAATCATTTATAAATAATTGAATAAGTCATTATTTATTTAATTATTACTCAACCACATTTTTGAAAATAATAAATAAATCATTATTTATTTATTATTTACAAATAAAGGGATTTGACCAAATTCAAATTTTTTTCCCTCCAACCAAAATAATAAAATATTCCATAAAAGTAGGATCTAGATTTTGGTTAATAATATTTTAATTACACACCAATATCTAGACTAACTCAATATTTTGCTATAAATAGAAACGTTTTTCTATTCTTTCACTACCTTTTGTTGCCTAAAGATAACTTTGGATCTATACTTTTGGTCTGACTTTGATCCTCCATCATTGTCATTTTTTTCTACTTTTTGCTTGTGAACTCCCCTTGAGTTCCATTTTTTTCTGGGTTTTCTGCACCATCAAGAGATAAAGATCTTAGATCTGAAGCACTGAGGACATACAAGAATGCCTTCCATTGAGGGGGATTGGTAACATCTTTCTATGTTCCCTTCCCATGTGTCATAATACAAAAACATCTTTAAAAATCCTTGTCTTGTTCATTGGCTGCATGGAGAAACTCTTGCTTATTATTTGTTGTTTAATGTATTTAACAACATAGATCTAGATTTCTATATCATTTATTTTGATCACTAATTGCAGATATAAGGAAATTGACATCCATATTTGATGTTACAGTTGCTTTTTATGCATAGCTAAAGTGAGATTTTTTCATACACTTGCGATTAGAATTCACACTAACAACTGGCAACTCCACAAGGGTTTATAATTACGATCGTTGTCATTTTTTAGATCCCTGCATGACCATCTACTTCAACCCCTAGGGTTTTTCTTCAGCTTCCTATTTTTCATTTCTTGATGTTGTTTTTAACCTTTAAAACCCTAAAACAGTAAAAATTCTTACTTCCATGTGTTTTTGGGCCTATTGCACAGGTAACAAGTATCAGTCGCAGCAGAGACGACAACGTTTTCTAAAACCTACTCCCAAGATAGCTAGAAGTGCAGGTTTCACTTTTCAGGCCAAAACCTGTGACCGCAACCTTCAGGATGCGGAAAAAAGCCTGAAACCTGCGACCTCGGCTAAAAACAGGTCAGAACCTGCGACCTGTACTTTTTGCGGGAGTTTTTCTGTGATTTTTCTAGGTTTGTCTAGGCTACTATTCAGGGTTGTTTGACCTCCCTCTCCACCCATCTCAGAACTATGCTTGCTTAGTTATACTTTTTGAAGTAGGAAACAAGCCCCTTGCGTCTTTAGTACACTTCCACCTTTTTAGGAGGAGTTTAACTGAAGTAGGTCTTCTGAAATTTCAGTGTGTTCAACCTTTTTTCAGATCTGAACGTGTACTTTTAGATCCTTTTCAGATCAGTTATTTATCCATCCAAAACACCTATTTTCAATTTTCTTTTGTCCTCCTTTAGGGTCCCCACTATTTCCCTTCAGGTTGTCGCCTTTCGCCACCTTTTTTGTTGTTCCTTTTCCTCTGGTTTTTTGTTGTTTTATGCACCTACTTCAAGCAGATTTGACCTTTAGATCCTTGTCCCTCCCGACTTTAGATCCATTGGCCATTTTTTATGTTTTGACTAGATTTCGCCCACCCATAGACTAGTTGTTGGGAAGCCCTCCTCCTTGGGTTTAAATTGATGCATCTTTATCTATTTATTTTCTGCCAAATTCAGTTTCCTTTACTGCCATCTTCAGATTTATTTATAGTTATACAACGTATTTTTTATTTTTCTCTACACATTTTTGGGCTTAATTAAAATTAACACACTTATCACATACACGCACACCCTAAGTGAAGAGCGCATGGTTTACACCTCCATGCCAAGAACAGAACATTGTAATCAGTTTATCCTGCACCTCCCTGCCCTTGTTTTGACATTGTAATCATTTGATCCTACACCTCCCTTCCTTTGTTAGTATCTCTTCCTTCTGTGATCAGTGTTTGTTTCCATCATTGCACCCCCAAGGCGTTTACCTCAGAGACTCCTAGGCCTTCATCCTCAATTTCTATTAGGAAGAATTAGTCCCCATTTTGACTCTACTTGTAGTTCACCGGGTTCCCCTTTTGGTTCTATTCTCATCTCTCCTCCACCTTTCACCTTCACCATGTCTGGTTTAGGACCTAGCATTGGTGGCAACCCCGACCCTAATGCTGGGAATGCTACTAGTGGTGCCGCAACACGAACTATCCCAGTTTCTCCCTTGCTCCCTTATATGGCAGGCCTCAATCTTCCTGATTTTATCCAGTTGATTAACGAACCCATACACCATGATCTTGGTTGGCCTGCTATGCCAACCAAGCTCCCTTCAGACGTCCCCAAGTTTGAAGGACTTGCTAGAGAGGATCCTAACAACTATGTTCATTCTTTCTACATGTGGTGTTCATCTAACTCCATCACCGATGACTCTGTCTATCTTCGGTTATTCCAATGTATGCTTACAGGAGAAGCTTCCAAGTGGTATGTTGACCAAGCCTCATCCTCTCATACTACGTTTTCCACTCTTGCCAGGGATTTTATGTCTTATTTCCATCTTCCACTTTGATATTACACCAGTATCGAACTCTTGACCCCTTTCCGTCAATTGTCTGTGATCCGCCTATCTGATCATGTCCAAGAATGGCAGAGAAGGAAGAGCCTATGTCGAGCCCCTACCTTCGAAGATTGTGTCTACATGCATAGGTTTCTCAGATCGCTTTTTCCTACTATTGGAAAATATGTCACATCTCACTTCCCTCAGACTGAGGAAGCTTCCCTCCATATTGCATTCAAATATGACCTAATCTACACACAGTATAATTATGTTTATACCATCTTATCTGATCTCCCTAGACCTGGTTGTGCCAACACACTGAGGGCATCCCATGCTATCGATGGTATCATTGGAGCCCTTTCACATTCGTACAATCATCTACCCATAGGTTATGGTTTCCCTCAGGGAGGCGCCAGCTCCTCCAGCACTTTTCCCCCTCCCAGTAGCATGTATCCAAGATACGACATGCCTCCTCCTTTTTCACAACCTATTTACCCCCATGTTACACAACCTCCTTATTATCCGTATCCACAACCTTGTGCTCCAACTCCTCCAGCATTAGCACCTCAGCCTCCCTTGCCTCCTCAAGCTCCACAACAGAAACCACCACCCCATAGTAGGTCCCACTCAACACACTCTCAACAAGCATCATCTAACCCCCAGTGATGGGGTGGAGTGCCTAGTTGCCCAGGATCCGTAGCACCGTTGTGGCTATAGCACGAGTCTCTAGCCTCTCTAGACCTACGATCAGTATCTGTGTCCCCTTCACATGGAGACCCGGTCGATAGTGGAGCTCTAAAAATTCCATAATTTTCTACCCTCGTGGTAACACTGGCTATGTGTTTCCAACTATCCCGAGTGGCAGGAGACCAGTCAGGAAATATATATCCTGGACAGTCAGCTCGATCCGATGCCCCTGAATTATAAATATCTCATGATATAGATCCCAATAGATGACGATCTATGCCAACAAGTTCTCTCCTTCTCTCATCAAAGAGTTCTCCACAAACTTCACGACCACAAACCTGGCCAATGCAACACTGACACCATGATCCTCTCGGATCTTAGACTGTAATGTGTCTAGGTCTCTCTCTCTATAGTTGATCCTAAAATCTTCCATATCTGCATAAAACCATCATGTTTTTTAGTGTATATAAAGGAAAGACTGCATCTCAACCATAAAATCCAAAAGCTCAACCAAAACACAACACCAAAATCCCTCTCTCTGACATGTTGCACTTTTCAGGCCATTCCTAGGATAGGTCTCATTTTTTTGCCCAAAACCTGCTACCCAGGTCATAGATAATGTCCCAAAAAGTGCGACCCAGCTGTGAATAAGGGTAGGTGTATGTTCATGAGCTCTTAGTTCCTAAATTGAACTTTTAATCCACTCAATTGAAAGAGTAGGGTCAGACATCTTACCTGCAACTGACAGCTCTCGATTCTAATGATCAATTTATCTGCTACGATAGTAACAAGATTTAGGGCCTTTTCTCCCCTCTACAGTCACAACAGCTACACTTTCAAATGAATCAAATTGGAGGGAAAATGTCTTATTAAAAGAGAAACCCCAGATTTTTCTTTCGCCAAATGCGACCAAACCGTAGCTCGGTTTGAAAAACCATCAACACCGTTGGAAAGCTCTCACTGAGCTCTCAAATGGGCATCCTTTTTTTTTGTGATTTGATACTTCACCTTGACACATTTTCTCCAAGAAGGGTCACTTCATCGCTCCTCAAAATCGAATTTCTTCACTTCCAACACTTTTACTTAGGGCACCACCTTGCCTTCATACTTGTCCATGTTCATGTCTATTTTCGTCGTGAGTAAACATCCTGTAATCATGTTTTTATGGTCCCCACTGGGCCTGTTTTGTGTGGCAGCATCATCAAGTCACCCTTGTTTAGAGCATCCAAGTTGAGCCATCATCGCATCCATGGAGTCTGTCCCAAGTCCCTTTATATCCTGCCACACTCCTCCATCCTTCATTACTTTATTCCTCTCTCGTGTGGCACATTTTTTTCCTTCATTCATACTCTCCCCTATCCCCTCCGAAGTCGAGTCAGTAGCTACCAGGTCATCCATGCCTTTTATGCTCTAACAAGGGAAGTCGTCAGCCTGCTACTCAGTTCCCCCTGATTCCACCATCATCCCTGGTCTTAGTCTATCAATTGCTCTGTTATTATCCCTCATGCCTTAGCTGATAATCCCGTATTTCCTCACTTATGGCAGACCTCCTTCTGTCGACATCAACTTACTCATTCCAGAAGATAGGTCTATAGGGTAGTGTACCTTCATTTTAGCTTCCATTATTGTTTGGTGCCTAGGATGAGGAAAAGGGACCATTTATTGCCCTTTGACTTGATTGTTTCTCAGCTCCAGCTCCTTACGACATGATCGAGATCCATATACTTGATGGTTCAGTGATGCAATAGATTGTATCACTGATTCCCGGGTGTGTGTGAGATGTTTCAAACCTCATGAGGGGGTGGCCCTTCAGGTAGCCCCCCACATTCCCGGATGACCTCTCTACTATAGCCTTTCATGAAGCTCCATAGATTTTATGGTTCTGATCTCATTTGCTTGCAGCGCCTTTTAGTTTTCATGTATCATTCATATTTTCAGAGCCCTTTCCTATTTTACAGGGCCTCTTTGGTTGTACTTATATCTCATGTACTCAAATATTATTGTATAATGCTTGGTCATTGTCCCAGGCACAGTATGTATGTGGGATCCATTATCATGTTTTTATCTGGCCTATGTTTATGCCATCATGTAATATATAGTTCAATCCCTTGTTTGTTGGATGCATCATTCTTTGTACTTTGTTATCTCGGCGGGCATAGGTATCCCTCCCCTGCCTCATGTAAAACAGGTACTCACTCATAAAAGAGACTTGTCACACATGTAATTCTCGCCTCCTCAAGGTCTTTTCCTCTCATGGTTTAGTATACCTTATATTTCTCTCTCTCTGACTCCCTCTTTGGTGTCTAGTGATTGAGATCTTACAACGTACTTCGGTCATACGATTAGCTCCTAACGCTCGCACGCTAGGGGGAAATCTGTTACACCAATTTTTGGTCATCTAACCTATTACTCTTAGATGGACCAAAGTAAACCATGTAAGACCAAATTTGCCCTAGTAAAATTTCTTTCACTATGAAAAATAACTTAGTCATCCATAATTTATTAAGTTGTTTCTTGTCTAAACAGGAAACCTCATGAGGAATAATTGAATAAATCCTTATTTGTTTGATTTCCCTCAACTGATAATTAATTAAACCACATTTTAATTAATATTCCTAGTCATATTTAACCTAAACCAGGAAAATGAATTAGATAAATAATTATTTACCTTATTATTTTTCTAGGAATAATTATTTTAAACATTGTTTATATAATGTTCCTTGTGGAATTTGACTAAATAATTGAATAAATAATTATTTATTTAATTATTACTCAACCACATTCTTAAAATAATAAATAAATAATTTATTTATTTATTATTTACAAATGAAGGGATTTGACCAAATTCAATTTTTTTTTCCCTCTAACAAAAATAATAAAATATTCCATAAAATTTGGATCTATATTTGGTTAATAATATTTTAATTACGCATCAATATCTAGACTAACTCAATATTTTGTTATAAATAGAAGGGTTTTTCCATTCTTTCACTACCTTTTGTTGCCTAAATATCACTCTGGATCTATAATTTTGGTCTCACATTGATCCTCCATCATTGTCATATTTTTCTACTTTTTTCTTGTGAACTCCCCTTGAGTTCCATTTTTGTCTGCGTTTTCTGCACCATCAAGAGAGAGAGATCTTATATTTGAAGCACTAAGGACATACAAGAACCCATCCCATTGAGGGGGGCTGGTAACATCTTTCTATGTTCCCTTCCCAGGTGTCATAATACAAAAAATTCCTTAAAAATTCTTGTCTTGTTCATTGGATGCATGGAGCAAATCTTGCTAATTATTTGTTGTTTAATGTCTTTAACTACATAGATCTAGATTTTTATATCATTTATTCTGATCACTAACTACAGATCTAAGGAAATTGACAGCCATCTTTGATGTTAGGGTTGTTTTTTATTCACAACTAAAGTGAGATTTTTTCATATGCTTGCTATTACAATTCACACTAACACAAGGGCTGCAAAGGACTAGACTTTCTATGGTTACAAAGGACCAGACTTTCTAGGGAAGCAAAGTAAAGTAATGTGCAGCAAAATTATGCAACAGAGGTAATCTCCAGGTAATTATCTTCTGTCTATGCATGTTCATCTCTTAATTGCATTAGGTTCTTTGTATTCTAATTTGTTGTTTTTGTTTAGCACTGACATATGCTCTGCATGATGAGGTAATTTTTTTTATTATCATGTCATGGGTATTTCCTTGAAGAATTTCTGCAGGTATTATATATTCATCAAGATAAGACTGAGTGCATGATCTAATTCTTTGAAGAGTGAGAAAGGGTACCATGACAAGAGCATCAATCAAGGTGCAGAATAGCAACAAGAAGTTCACCACATGAAGTCTTCAAGTGGTAAACACTCCATACAGTCATTGTAAAGGTATCATTGTACTAAGTCATTGTAAAAGAATCATTGTAAAAGTTTTGAAAGTGTATATCTGCCAAGAGTTGAAGAGGCAGTGTCGGGAGGTCTAGGATCATCATTAAGTGGTTGTGTCATAGTTGGGGTTATGGTCTAGTGTGTCTTCTTCTTCTACATCATTCTATATCATTGTAAAGTGGATCATTTTCCCTGGTACAGAAGTCCATTCTTCTTTTATTCTTATATAGGGTGGTAGGGTGGTGCTAGGTTGGTGCATGAAGTCACCAATAGGTTCAAGCCTATGAAAACTTCATGGTGGTAGGGTGGTGCTAGGATGATTTGTAGCTCATTGGGTGGTGGGGCATCCGTTCAGTTGACTATTGAATAATCTAGGGCGTTAGAGCGTCCATCTTGTGGCAGTTGGAGAAGAATTCTTTTCTAGATTCTAGGAACTTGGAGCTTTCTTTTCAATTGGAGTTGAAAATTAAAGAATTATTAGAAAATCATTTAAATGGTTTTTGTCTCGGAGGGGGTTTACACCTTAAAAACTGTGTGCATTTGTGTTCCTTTTTTTTACTATTATCATTGTACAAACACTCATAATAATTGAGGATTAACTAATGCTATGAAATATTAATAATAATACTAATTAAAAGGAATATTGATTCACCCCCCCCCCCCCTCTCAGTGTTTCCAACATAATTCAACATACATTTTTAAATGCAAGATAAAAATATTTTAAGACTCATGTAGAACTTGAATCTGGGTAATTTGTACAACATCATCCCAACTATCTTCATTCAACAATTTAACCATTTGTTCTTTTATTCTCATATCAACCTCATGATTAAATAAATAAAGTAAAAAATGTTAATTTACTGATATGTATAACAAATACTACCAACAACAATATATTATATTTAACCGAAATTTATAATCCAGAAATAAGTAAAAATAACAAACATACTTTGGAAATTCCTTAAACATTTTGTCCAATAATAATTCTCCATATTTCACATGAGAAAATATTGGTTTGAAACATTTTTCACCCTTCACTCCTTGCATTTCTCTCCAAGGTGTGATAGTAATATCTTCTGGAAGGAGATTCATTTTAGGACCTGATTTACTGTTAGTACATATCAATTGTTTAGAATTTTTAACCTTCTATATTTTTATACCAATGTTCTGCCATATCTCAAAAATATCATTAATCAATTCCCATATCTCTCAAGTTCTAAATGCCTGCTGGAAAATGTTATCCATACCTCTGTACCTTTCAAAATTTACTTTGTCACATTTTGAATTGATATTTTCATCAATTTGATAACCTATTTCCATACAACATTCCTTCCGAAAGGCCAGATCAACCTTTGTAATATCCCTTCCACATTTTTATTCAAATTCATTATGAATAAATCTAACCGTTTGGATAAAATTCATAGACATCCTATACTCATTATCTGTATAATTTATGATCCCATGCCAATAAATTTTCTTTTGTATCTATTAAACCAACATAAATGATACATTTAATTGTTTCAAAATGTAGGTTATTGTGATATTCCTCCATCAATTTCCTTTGAGATTCTACAGAATGGTTCCCCCCATGTACATAATATTTGTATTCAAAACATTTTTACTTTTCAAATCTTTCTTTTTTGGGAACCTGAATTGGATTAAAAGAAGCACATAATCAACCTCTTGTGCATATGGATTGTACCTCAATAATGTTTTTCAAGTTGTGAACATTCAAGTGGTGGGGCTTTCTAATTTGATATTTAAATTTTCCTTGATCTAGCCTGTATATTTGACTAACATTAAGTTGAAATGGTCAAACACCCTCGATTAAATTTGTCTTCATAAAGTGATGTTGAATGGAATTTTTTTTTAATAATTCCATCCTCTAAATCAGTTCCTCGTGTAACAATTTACATGCTTCCTTTTGATTTTTCACTAGGATCTTCATTGTTATCCATGAATTTTTTAGAATGAGAAGCTTTTAATTTCTTCCTCCTATTGGTTATCATATTTTCTTCAACAGAAGCAATCTCCTCATCACCAACTAGAAGGGAGACATTATTGGGAAAAAAAAAATATTTTTTATGGCTCTTCTCCTTTCTAAAATTAGTTCTAATTTGATCCCTAGTAATGGAAACATGTTCTTTATCTTCAACATCAACTTCAACCTCATCCTCTTCAAAAATAACATGTCTAGCTTTACTAGATTGATTCATTATAGACATTTTTTGTTGATCCTTTTTATATATTCTTGTAGCATCATGAAGTATTTTTTTTTTTTCTTCTTTCCCATATATTCTTCTTCTTGTTCATGGAAAATGTTGACAACATTCATAATACATTGCTCTATAAAATATATTACCCCCAGCATAATCGAAAGGCCCTCATTAAAATTATGTCAAACAAAATATAATATATGTTTTTTTTGGTAAGTTGGGATATTCTATTAATTCGAAAAATAGAAGTTACATATGCTACAGGCAGGGTTGGAAAGCTACGCTTAGCCAATCCCAGCCTTACTTACTCAGTTTCAGGGCCGCCTCAAAGGAGGAGGCTAGCCCGTACAAAACTTAAGAAAGAAAATTACAATATGCACAGTAGCACTGATGCATCTAAGAAGCACAAAATATGCAGAAGAAAAACAAAACTGATGGTTCCAAGCTTGAAAAAAAACATGGAAGAGTTGTTTGGGTGCACAGGCCTCAATATTCATCTTCATCATTACTGTTAGGGACCTCCTACTCAATGGGTTAAGCAGGTTCCTGCACAGCCACTTCCTTCGAATCTGTCGACAAACGCCTGGGTTTGTGGACCGGTGTGCAGAGGATGGGGGACTCCGGATCTGTTCCATCTAGAATACGCATCTAGATGCCATTGAAATCCATCACCCAGACATCCGAATCATCATCTCCCTTCTCCTAAACTGGCAGCGAGACAGTCTTGTGGAGCTGGGGTTGCATTTGGTGAGCGATGGTGGACTTCCATGCACCACGCCTACATCTTTGCGCAACTTGCTCAGGGGATCCTTCCTCGTGCTTGTGTTCGGGGATCTGACATGAAAAAATGCTAGAGGAGGAGCCTTCCATTGAATCTAGTCAAATTTCCTCGCCATGGTGACACTGTCTAGGGAGAGCCCTCTTTGTCCACCTCAAATGGTTCTCTGGCATAATCTGGGGGGCATTTCACAATAAGGTAGGGGCGAGAAGTCAAGGGAGGGATACACAGCAGGGGGATAAGCAATGCTAGGGCTTGGGGAGTTAGAAGGGCTAGGGGAGAGTTGTGAAGAATGGGATATAACAGCGTAGAGGGGACTGCGTGATGCAGCATTGGGAATAGGGCTGTGCTGCCTTCTGAAATCAGGGAAGTGCCAGAGATGAGATAAAAAAAATGAAAGGCAGAGGGAAAATACAGTGGGTTGTTCAGGGATGGGTGCTCATCCTATTAAAGGGGCTTCGATGCATGCGAGGAGGATGGCAATGATTATTCCTCACACGCAGTTGCGTGCTATGATCGATCACCTAAGCATGCTCGAGGGGAGGTGAATGGATAATATACAGGTTAATCGTGGTAATCATTAACGGTGATAGAAAAGAAGGGGTGCTCTGGAAAGGGTGACGTAGTTCCTAGCGTCTCATCATCATACCTGATTCTGTTAGTCTCATGCGGATGGCTAATGGTTTGAGGATCTGCAGCACGTGAGGCTCTACGCAGAAGACCTCTGTTTTCCGAGATGTGTGAGATATGATTATCAATATCGTTAATTTTGTCACCCGCATCCGGGGGAACAAAATATAATATGTTAATAATAACTAAGCTATTAAAAATATAATGATTCAGTTATTATAATGCAAAACACATAAATCTAAATATAAATACTTACGATATTTTTTGCAATATCATTTATGATTTGTTTACATATCCTTGTAGAAACTTCCATCGTGTTATACATCGCCAATGTAAAATGATATCTAATCTTATCATGTGATTTGGACAGTTTTGTAAGTACATAAACATCCTTAGTATTCAACCTCAAATATAGGTTTAGTACTTTTCCCATCACCTCATAACTTCCACCATCAAAAATATTACCAACATATACATATAATTTCATATCTTCTTCGCCTTCTCTATCTTTTACATACCATGAATATTTTTTACAGTTCACTTCTTGTGATATATTCCAGTATGAATACAAATTATTTTAATATGTAGACGTATCTCCTACATTTGTAGTAATTAACTCAGTTTGGGTTCGTTCAACATTTTTTTTTTACGGTCCTACAAATATATCTATATATATATATATATATATATATATATATATATATATAAGTAAATTTAGAAAAAACCAATATCTTACATAAACAAAGAAAACGCAAAAAAAATAAAAACTAAAAAACACCAGAAACATGCACATCAACACCCAAGTCTAGTGGGATTTTAGGTCTGTCCAAAATATCAAAAAATAAAAACCATTCCTTTAATTTTTTATTTTTTTTAACATTTCCCGCCTGGTTCCCTACCTCCATGTTCCTTGGGCGGTCGAGCCTGACCTAGCATGCCTAACTAGGGGGGTCAGTGTGGGCGGGCACCCACCTATGGGCGTGCCCACCCGTAGCACAAAATTCTTACTGCTGTGTTGCGGGTGTGCATGCCCACAAGCAGGCGCCTGCCCACACTGTCCACGTTTTAAAGAAAAATTGTCCCCCCTTCCTGCCAGGTATGGCAATTCTGAGAATCGGCCCCCCTAGGTAAGAAAGGGGGTCGATTCTCATAATCAGCCTCCCTAGTAGATAAGGGGTGGCCATTCAACCCCCATGGCAGGTAGCGAGGATGATTATGAGAATCGTCCCCCCTTCCTACCACAGGGGTCGGTGTGTGTGGGTGCCCGCTTGTGGGTGGGAACCTGCATGTGGTTATGATCACTCGCATCGCATTGGCACATGTCATTGTTCTATGGGTGGGCATTCCCACAAGTAGGCACTCGCCCACACTAGCCCCCTGTCTTCCATGGGGGGATGTTGAGCGTGCTAGCCTAGGCACATCAGCTAGGGGTTGATTCTCATAATCATGCCCTGGCCCAGGAAAAGCGGCTAGTTCGGACACCCAGGCACACCCGCTGTATTACGGGAAGGCATGCCGATGTCCAAGCATTCCCCCTAGCCCATGTGATTTTTTTATTTTTTTTTTAGAAAACAAAATTAATTGAATTTGTTTTTTTTCTGGTTTTCTGAATGAACCTAACAACCCAGCTGAAACATAACTGCTAGTAAAATTATGGGGGTTTAAAACATGTACTCAATAGGATTTGAACTTGATTATTCCTTGTTTTAATAATCTCATAATTTTTGAAATAATAAATTATGTTGCTACCCAAGACAAAAAAAAAAAATTAAAAATGATTTATTGGCATGTAATAACTTATTTTCCTCAATTTCCTCGTCGAATGGTCGAATTAAAATGGAAACTAAACATTCAAAATTGAGAATCTCCCATTGAGTGTGTTGTCGATGACAATTTATTTGTCCCACAAAATCGCTCCAACATTCTAAACGAAACCTTGAGAAATATTGGTATGATGTGAGGAATAGTGACAATGAAAGTTTTTATATAGCGAGAATTATGGAATTACTTTGCCACGGGGTGAATATGGAATTAAAAATAAAATTAAAAATAAATAAATATATAGCTAGTATTTTGACGATACACTAATTTTGGTTACATGTGGAACAAAAACTATAATTAAAAAAATAAAAATAAATAAATAAATAAATATATCTATATATATATTCAATAATATAGTAAATGCTATATAATTTAAGTAAAAAATTAAGTAATATATTAAGTTTAATTTTGAAAGGATGTATTAAAAGAAATATGTGTGGAAATTTTGAATGGAAATTAGGGTCAATTTTCAAGAAAATGTTTTAGTAGAAAATTTTGAAATAAATCGTAAAAGTAAATTTTGGACGGACATAATTCAAAAAACTTTTTGGAGTGAAAATATTTGACGAAACATTTTAGAGGGAAACTTTGGACGGAAATTTTCATTCTTTCATCTATATATTATCATTGGGAGAGAGTGACTTTTCATCATTCAGCATATTTTGTTTGAATTTCATGGATTCTTTTGATACACAAGTTTCTCTTTATGAAGCATCAACATCTTCGTCGCGTAACAACTCTATTCATATTGATGAATATAACGAAATTTTTTTGACTATGAATAGAGATTCAATTTTTCCACCTAGTTCTAATCCTAAGGACTATGAGAGTAGTAGTGACGAAGGGAAGGATGAATAATTTCAAATGAATAGAGAGTCACCTTTTCCACTTAGTCCTATTCCTATGGACTATGAGTGTAGTAGTGGCAAAGGCAAGCATGAAGACTTTCCAATAAATCGAGTCACAATTTCCACTTAGTCCTAATCCTAAGGACTATGAGAGCAATAGTGATGAAGGGAAGGATAAATAATTTCCAATAAACAGAGAGTCACATTTTCCACTTAGTCCTAATCCTAAGGACTATGAGAGCAATAGTGAAAAGGAGCAAGAAGAAAAATGTTCAGTTAATAAGAGTCATAGTTTCCACTTAGTCCTAATCCTATGAACTATGAGAGCTGTAGTAACAAAGGCCAGGATGAAGATTTTTCAATAAATAAAGAGTCACATTTTCTACTTAGTCCTAATCCTATGGACTATGAGAGCAGAAGTGACGAAGGTGAGAATGAAGAATTTCCAATAAATCGAGAGTCCCAATTTCCACTTAGTCCTAATCCTAAGGACTATGAGAGCGGTAATGATGAATGGAAGGATCAAAATGATGAAGAATATCCTCCAAGTCAGTATTTCAAAATCACATATGATAGTAGTGAAAATTTTCATGCCGCTAAAGATGGTAATGAATATTTTTCAAACAATGATGGTGGTGAATTTCCTAACTATGTTCAAAATGATAATAGTAAGGATATTATTCCTCCTGATGGTGATGAAAATTCTTATATGGAGAATGATGAAATGATGAAGATATCTCCTGAAAATATTGTATGTAGGAGTAGGAGTAGACCTTTTCATATCAATCCAAGATGCTTTAGTTATACAAGGGGTAGAAGAGAATATCTCACGAGAAGAAGTTCTACCAGTGATCTCATTTCAAGTGATTGTTGTTAAAAGGATTGCTTGAGACATATGGATTTCAAGTTAAATTTGGATAAAAGGAAGATATATTTGTAAATGAATAAAAACATGCATAATTCATATTTAGCAGGGTGCGTGTAATATACTGTGACAGCTTTATTATTATCATATTAGGTATTTATTTCTATGTATAAATTCTTTCAAAATGTTTCATTCAATTGGTAATTTTCGTCTTTCAAGAATCTAAGAATATTTGTAAAAACATCCTACATATTGTATAAAATATTTCAGTGAAAATCACATTCAAGAAAATAATTTCGACGTGTTTCGAACTAGCGAGTGTGGTTCATGAGCAAGACAAGATGAGAAATCTGATCTCGGACCCAGTTTAAATAGATAAGGAAGCTCCAACTAGCTGTTGTGTAATAACGGCTAGTTTGACTGGAATAATAATGTTGGGAAAAATACTGAGGGGGGGGGTGAATCATTATTTAGAGCTTACTGAAAAACTTTTACTTTTTCCTTACTAAATTTCATATGTGACTTTAATGAACCCAACTCGCATATACACGTGGATATCCTTAAGAAAACTTGCGTATTACCAAAGATCTTATTATGCATATAAATCTTTACTTAGATCAGTGCATTATTCATCAAATTTTTAGTAAGCAGTAAGAATGTGCAGTAAGAACAGAATAAATCATCACACATAAGAAACACACATGAACACCAGGATTTAAAGTGGAAACCTAATTCGGGAGAAAACCACCGCCATTTTCATCTTTGTCTTCAATATTTATTATAAAGAAAACTTATTACAATCTTGTACTGGTGCAGACTCATACCAGCACACAGGCACCCACCTGCAAAAGGCTGCAACCTTCTCTTGTTCTACAAATACTACTGGGAGAGAGCTTCAACCCCCTAATCTCGTTTACCAGCTACCACTAAAAGGGAGCTACAACCCCCTCCCTAAAGGCTTCGACCCTCACCACCACCATGGACCACGTTTCCTCAATTTTCATACTGGATCCAACAGCTTCCACATAACACACCTTGTAGGTCTCTTTTCATCATATTTTGAGACTATACCCACTCCAGACATTTAAGCTCAAAGAACATAAATCAAACTGAAACTCATAACCCATTCAATTCATTCATTGAATCATCAACCAATCAACCAACAACTTATCTTTAATCATAATCAACTAGCAACATAATCAGTATTCAAGCAACCTAGATATGTATTTGACAAACAACAGTAGAACAACAAAACAAATTAGACATTTATTTTCGCACACTTCAGCAAAACCCTAGATTCCATACGGGCTTTTACTTCACTGAACCCGCATATATATGGACTTTAAAAAAGACAAACCTATGTATATATCTGTAACTATTTCAAGAATGACGTTAGATTCCATACACGCTTTTGCTAAAACTAATCTGCGTATATACGTGCTTTCGCTGCGACGAACCTACGTATAGATCTGCAAACATTGCAGGACTGTGCAACTCTTCAGAACAGATAAACAGATCATATCTTACCCTTCACTTCAGAAAAAATTCGCCAGATCATAGATCCAAACTTTCCATAAATAGATCTAGAAAATACATAGTCATTTCAAGTCTACAGATCCTGATCCATCATTTTATTCATAGGTGCATTAATTCAGATCTATCAATAAACTGCAACCCATTCCATGTATATATACTTCAAAGTGAAGTATTCATTCAATACCTAGACACATGCACACTCTTTCCCTATGATTTTCTTCTCCTTATATATTTTTAGCCTTTATCAATACCATGAGCCAAAACCACACAACTTCCGATGGTATTCTTGGACAGAATCAAATAGACAATACAATGTTCAATACTGTGGGCTAATACCATGGTAAATCCCCCTGGTATTATAATTTTGGAGCAAAAACGGCATATGTGACTTGGGACGTACTTCTCTGCGTGCATACGCGACTTGGCCTTTAAAAACCCACGTATACATTATGACATATTAAAAATAACCAATCTGCTACACAAAACTTCTGAGAGACTACTAAGAATATTCATACAGATAGTTTCTTCGGCCTTTGCCAGAGAGTTTCCATCAAGGACAATCAATTTAATATTATAGAACACAAGAAACATATTGCCAAAAATCTCCCCCTTTGGACTTGATGACAATCATAATCATTAAAACATGACGCATCTGTATGCAACCATCCTCAGAATTGTCCCCCTTTCACATCAAGGGAAAAGGGCAGATCAACATCTGTTTTAAATATTCATACATATTTTTCAATGAAGTACATGAATTTTCAACCGAGTATGACCTTTCCTATCAATTATCCAATTAAATATACATATTTGACTCAACTACCCAACCAAGTGGGTGTACAAATTTTGACTGAACTACCCAACCAAGTGGGTTTACAAATTGGAACATGTCCTTACATGACTTAATATAACAATTTACATCATAGATTTCAACATGACCTTCTCGTCAATTGACATTTTATAAACAAGACCAATGAATCTCAATCATGAGATCAAACCACAGCTAACACTTAGAATGCCAACAATGCATCCTTTCCCACAAGACAAGTGCTCCCCTTTAGCTTGTGCACCCTGAACACTTTCAACAGCAAATCATCAAGGCATCTTGATCAAAAATATTAGAGAATGAAACAGAAATGTGAGAACTGAAACATCACTAGAGATACCCAACAACACCACAAATGTTCTGAAAATGTTGACCCAGATAATTGTGCCAGAAAAAACCCATAAGCGATTTTATGTATATAAACTCGCGTGTATACGCGACTGTCCTCTATGAAATCTGTGTATCCAATTTAATCTTCTGAATTTAAGTTGATCTGATCTTCTGAATGGCAGAGACAAATCCCAGCCTTTGTCTGAGATATTTGAATTCTTCCCTGGGAAGAGGTTTAGTAAATATATTAGCAACTTGTTCTTTAGAGGGAACATACTCCAATTTCACCTTTTTTTCAAGCACTGTTTCACGTAAGAAGTGATACTTGATAGGAATATGCTTGGTCTTGGAATGCATAAAAGGATTCTTTGAGATACTAATGGCACTTGTATTATCACACAAAATGGAGATGGGAGGAGAACATTTGATTTGAATGTCTTTTAAAGTCTGCATCATCCAAAGTAGTTGTGTGCAACATGATGAGGCAGCCACATATTCTACTTCTGTTGTAGATATGGTAATAGAACTTTGTTTCTTGCTGAACCAAGATACTAATCGGGGCTCTATAAAGAATGCACCACCACTAGTTATTTTTCTATCATCAACCTGTGACCGGGTCTATGTTGCTAGCATCATAGTGTCTTTTTGTAGAAATCAACTATCAACTCAATCCCTTGTATTTATCAAGGTGAAATTTCCATTTCCTCTTTGTAGAAACATATGTGGGAATCATCATGAAATAGAGTAGAGTGGCACCATATAACACGAGAAAACACCATAGACTTGTATCATCAAATATCTGAGAGAAGAAAGATAAGACAATGTATCCATGTCTTCAAGTGTCATCCAACAGTTGTAGCATAAGCACATTAGTAACCAACATCAGGATCTTTGTAGCAACATCATATTCTTGCCAAGAATAATTATCATACCATAACAACTTCATCATAGTCAATATGTATCAAGCAATCATGTGATCTGTTATTACCAAGGTCTTATATAATCATGATGTTCATCAACAACAAAATCTGCATGTTTTGTCCTTATATCTGAATCATTAGACTTGCATCAAATCCACATGTGAAAACAAAGATACTCTTATGCAAAACGCTATCAGGGCTCATCCATAATCTCATCATAAGAAATCTATGTATCATCAAAATCATTCTAACATGATCGTCATGAGAATAAGCAAACATAATGCCAACAATGCAACTTTAGTAGTTAGGCTAATGCTCCACCTGAACTGGTGTTACATGTTCATAGTCAAGTATGACCATATCATATCAGTAGACTGAAACCATCAACATTAGATCAAGAAAATTACAACTGTCAGCAGCCTATCAAAAACCAATCTTGAGTCTGATTCACTATTTTTCTTATCAGAGAAAAACATACGCAATTGTTTCCAACAAAACTCACGTGTATACGCAACTTTACTTCATGAAACCCGCGTATAAGAAAGTGAAATATAGAAAAAATTTACAACTCTATCTCCCCTTGAACTTATACCACCTGTACCTGTCCTCTCTTGCCACATCAGATTCACTGTTAGAAATAAACACAACCAGAATTACCAAACCAACCATGGGAATTACCATATATTGCTCCCCCTGTGATGATACATTAGTTGTTCCTATAATGTATCTTACATCACTCCTACATTCACTATGAGAAGTAAAATTTAGAAGCGTATGGCTACAGTAGGGTCAAAATTCCCTATTTTTTTGACTGGAGCTTCTTCTTTTTCCAGCTTTGCTGGAAATTCTCCAATTTCTCAGATCTGTTCATCATACTTAATCTGCATTCTTTTTCTACATGCCTATACTTCTTACAAGCATAACATCTTATGTGACCAGAAAAGGGAGCATAGGGATCATAATATGTTTTTCTAATCTTTCTTCTATTGAAATCAACTACTTTATGACCGAAATTGCTGCATGAAAAACAATATCCCTTAAAGAAACCTGAGTACCTGGGAGCTGACTGTCTTTCTGTGTAGTGTCTATCTGTCTTTGACTAAAACAATTTTCTTCTACACTTGGCTACAACATGTCCATAATTATTACATATAAAGCATTCAACATTATTGATAAAAGGAGAGAATCGATTGATAATTCTATATTTAGGAGCGAATGATTTCCTTTGAGAATTCATGAATGTTGGTTGCCCTTTTGTCTCATTAAACACTTCAGGTTTTGAATTGATATCCTCTGAATCCTTAACATTGGCTTGTGAACTAGATTCTCCTTTCACAGTTTCGTGAAAACCAAGACCAAGTTTAATAAAGGGAGGCCTTTCACTACTAATAATATTATCTAGAATCTTAGTACTATCTTGAAACCTCAAGAGTTTATCCTTTTCTTCTAATTTTCCTTTTAAAATGTTTACCTCAACCTCAAATTTTTGGCACTGCTCCTTCATACATTCTTCTGCCCTATTTCCTTCTTCTACTTGCTTATTCAAAGTTAGAATTTCTTCTTCCAACTCATTTTCTTTTTCTTCACATGCCTGTAGAAGTTCTTCGTTCTTCTTATTTGATTTCTCTAGATCTGTTTTGAGAGAGATGATTTATGCTTCAACTCCTTCACTGTGATTGGTTACTTCATCCTGCAGCCTATGATACTTGTTTATCTGTCCATTCATTCTAGATATCATATATTTCTAGATAGATTCCCTCTCATTAAACAATCTTTGTTGATCTTCAACTTTAATCTTGAGATTTGCAATTACTGCTTCTAGATCCATAACATTACTTTCACTTTGGCTTTCACCATTTCATGCACAAGAAATTAAATCATAAGAACAACAATAAATACCTGCGTCATATTCTTCATTTTATGTTGTACATGTTTTCTGAGATATCTTATTTCTTTGAGTAGCCTTCTTCGTTTGCTTCCTTCCCATTGTGATGGATCTCCTTCAAGTGATCAAGCTCCTTCAGAAGGACCTGCTCTGATACCAATTGTTGGGAAAAATACTAAGAGGGGAGGGGGGTGAATAAGTATTTAGAGCTTACTGAAAAAATTTTACTTTTTCTTTACTAAATTTCATATGCAACTTCAATGAACCCAATTTGCGTATACACACGGATATCCTTAAGAAAACTTCCGTATTACCAGAGATCTTATTATGCATATAAATATTTACTTAGATCAGTGCATTATTCATCAGATTTTTAGTAAGCAGTAAGCATGTGAATTAAGAACATAATAAATCATCACACATAAGCAACACACATGAACACCAATATTTAAGGTGGAAACCCAATTCGGGATAAAACCACTGTTGTTGTCATCTTTGTCTTCAATATTTATTATAAAGAAAACTGCTTACAATCTTGTACTGGAGCAGACTCATACCAGCACGTAGGCACCCACCTGCAAAAGGCTGCAACCTTCTCTCATTCTCCAGCTACTATTGGAAGGGAGATTCAACCCCCTAATCTCATTTACCAGCTACCACTGGAAGGGAGCTACAACCCACTCACTAAAGGCTTCAACCCTCAGCGCCACTATGCACCACGTTTCCTAAATTTTCATACTGGATCCAACAGCTTCCACATAACACACCTTGTAGGGCTCTTTTCATCAGATTTTCAGACTGGACCCACTCCACACATTTAAGCTCAAATAATATACATCAAACTGAAACTTATAACCCATTCAATTCATTCATTGAATCATCAACCAATCAACCAACAACTGATCTTTAATCATAATAAAATAGCAGCATAATCAGTATTCAAACAACCCAAATCTATATTTGACAAACAACAGTAGAACAACAAAACAGATCAGACATTTCTTTTTGCACACTTCAGAAAAACCCTAGATTCCATACACATTTTTACTTCATTGAACCGGTGTATATACGCGCTTTCACAGAGACAAACCTGCGTATATATATGTAAGTATTTCAAGACTGACCTTAGATTCCATACGCGATTTTGCTGAAACTAATCCGCGTATATACGTGCTTTCGCTATGACGAACCTGCATATAGATCTACAAACATTGTAGGACTGCGCAACTCTTCAGAACAGATAAACAACTCAGATCTTACCCTTCACTTCAGAAAAAATTCGCCAGATCAGAGATCCAAACTTTCCATTAACAGATCTAGAAAATACATATTCATTTCAGGTCTAGAGTTCTTGATCCATCATTTTATTCATAGGTGCATTAATTCATATCTATCAATAAACTACAACCCATTCCATGTAGATATACATCAGAGTGAAGTATTCATTCAATACCCAGACACATGCATACTCTTTCCCTATGATCTTCTTCTCCTTATATAGTTTTAGCCTTTATCAATACCATGAGCCAAAACCACACAACTTCCAATGGTATTCTTGGATGGAATCAAATAGACAATAAAACGTTCAATACTGTGGGCTAATACCATGGTAGAGCCCCCTGGTATTATAATTTTGGAGCACAAATAGCCATACGCGACTTGGGATGTACTTCTCCGTGTGCAGACACGACTTGGCCTTTACAAACCCGCGTATACATTGTGACATATTAAAAATAACCAATTTGCTACAAAAAAATCTAAGAGACTGCTAAGAATCTTCATACAGATAGTTTCTTCATCCTTTGCTAGAGAGTTGCCATCAAGGAAAATCAATTTAATATTATAGAATAGAAGAAACATATTGCCAACAAAGAAATTTAATATAAACCAAATTAACAGATGAATTATTATTATTATATATTTATTTATTATTTTATTTATTTGTTTAATAATTAAATGATTTCAATATAATATAATATTTTTATATTCTTAATTAATAATGTTTTAACAATAATATTTATGATTTTAATAAATTCATATTTACAAAATTTAATAGGAAATAATAATAATAATAATAAATAATTAATTAATAATAATAATAATTAAATAAATAGCTAATAATAAAAATAAATAAATTAGTAACAAACAGAAGGGGAGAAAGAAATCGGGGACCAGACAAGAGGAAAAGACAGGAGGGGGAACGAAGGGGAAGAAAACCAACAAATAAGAATGAAGGGCAGGGATCCAGCATCTTCTTATACTCCACCCATCATCCATGTTAAGATTGACCGGACTCTTTTTTATTTCTAAGGCCTCCCTCAACTTTTTGTGGTGGAAATGGTCAATCCTCGCAATAAGCTTAACATATTCAATGAAAATATGATGCTTTGTATTTTAAGCATGCTTTGCTAAGTTAGAGGAGCGAGATCTATTATGTTTTAGGTCAGCGACATGTTCATGAATTCTTTGACTGACGGATCGAACATTTTCACCGATGCAAGGAGACCCACAGGAGCATGGAATCAATTAAATACCCTTACCATCATTATGTAAAATCGGGTCCTTAACCAATCTAAGCAAACTCTGAATGGTATGGAGGGGCTTGAAGGTTAAGGAAACATTATGTCTCCTTAGGATCTTAGCGATTTTATCAGTCGTTCCTTGGATAAAAATAAAGTGAACTTTAGATAACCTATCATAGTGATCATTCTTAAGACATTGAACCTTGCTATAACCATTGCTATTATTCAGCAGTTATTCATAAAAAAGAGTTTGGGCCATTAGAAAATACTGCAGTTTCATGGATGCAAGACTTCTTTTCAAAACACAGAAAGTATCTTCCAAATAGAGATACAATATATATTCCAAATAATTTCTCAAGACGAGAAATATACAACTTATACAAAGATTATGCAGAAGTTGTTGATGGAAATGGTCATTTTATTACATATCAATATTTAGTGCAGATATGGAGGAGAGAATTCCACAATGTCCATATTCCTAAGAAGACAAGGATGGGGTTTTGTAGTACATGTGCTTCTCTTAATTAAAAAAGGGATAAATTTCAAGGAGAATAAAGAGTTAATAATTCATAACATTATTCTTTTAAATTGTATAGTGATCAACTATGAAAATGTATTTATTAATAGGTTTATTTATATTATGTGTAGATTCCATTTTTGAAGCAGTTTAAGAGCATCACAAAAATAAAATAAAAAGTGAATGGATAAAGTTGTGCAAGCATCGAAATACATGTTATGATAATCCAAATAAATATTTGGGTTTGATAATTGATGCTATGGACAAAAATAAAATACTTCTACCACATTTTGTTCGTACACCTAAAAACTTAAAGGAGGAAAATTTTATCTAGTTTCACTTGGTCGATTGTATGGTATTCAATGGGAAAATGTCGTCAATGGTTTACTTCACAGCTCCAAATATTCATAATGATGAAAATATGACAATAGCCATAATCCATGATGTGATTTCTCATTGGTCTGGTAATATTCTTGAAGTTTTGTATCTACAATTCGACAACAGTTGTCGTGAAACAAAAATCATATTGTTTTTGGATATCTAAACATGCCATGTTGAACTGAGAAATTTTCAAAGGGTAAATTTTGGTTTCCTTTTTGTTGGGCACACTCACGACCATATTGATCAAATGTTTAGTCATTTTTCATTAACATTGAGGAGGAAGGATGTTGGGAGCTTGCCATAATTAATTCAATGTATTAAGAAATCATACATGAGAGAGCCTATTTTTCATGTGTTAGAAGAAACAATTTACATGCAAAGGTTTCCTCTGGGATCGCATGGTGAGGAGAAATGCATTGAAAAAATTAATGACATTATTTTCCAACATAAATTTCGTATCAAAAAAATTAATGGGAAACCACTTATATGGGGCTATAGTTATTCAACTATTGCAGAATGGGCGTTGTCATCAGGTTTGGAAATTTTTAATTTAATTCGATATCATCCAATATCTGCAAAAAATATATTTTTATTACAATAATTTATTGAATTTCATAATGCACGAAGGCAGAAGAGAGACATAGATTATTCTGAATGCCTAGAAGAAATTAATGTAGAAATTATATGCACTAAGCATGCATATGTCCTAGATCCACTTGATCTCACACTATTTAAGTTTATGCAAGATACTGAATCATTCCACTTGTTAATATTTTGCAAAAAATTAATTGCACACACATGTAAAGCATAAATAAAAATAATCGCACATAACACAGTTGTTTTTAACAGGGAAAACCTGAAGCTGAAAACCCCAAATATATATTATGTATCATGGAATCATAAGACAATCGTCATACAATTTTTATCAAGCTCTCAGTACAGTACAATCGTCATACACTAATCAGGAACAATCTTACGAATCCATGCACCAATCTTTGCTTCCTACTAGCCTACCTCCACTACGCAATCCAAGCTGATTACAAAGACCAATTCGATGAAATCCCACTCTCCTTGACTACGTAATCCTCATTGGCAACTCCAACGTGTGTGTGATGCAATCAATGCATCACTATAGTCACAACAGATAGTCCATCTTGCCCTTTCACCTATCTCTCCACTGGGTCTCCACTGAAACTAACATGCATTGTAGTTAACTGTTGTATTTTTCAGTTGATTAATAAGTTATTATTTGTGAATTAATTAGCTAATTAATTCACTCCACTCTCACTAGTGTATCATTCAGTTAGACTAGATACATGTAGCTCAACCGAGTCTAACTGAGTTAAAATGAATACAAGTCCATAACTACTTCTTCCAACTTTGTCATAACTCTGCCACTTGAGTCTAACTGAGTCCTCCATGCATTAGCTCTAGTAAACCCTTGGGAATTGCATAATTCCCTCATTGCACTAATGTGCCACATATATGAACTGAAAAAAAGTGCTCCAAGAGAATAAGTTGTTGTTTAGTGTCTAATTATTATTAAGAGCTAATAATAATCGACATGCATCTATTTTTAGATCAGCGATCTATAAATAGAATTTTCCCAATATTCTAAAAGCAGAATTTCATCTATTTTTCCAACTTGATCAACCATCCATAAATAGCATCCTGCAACTTCTGAAATATGATCACTATGTCTAAAAATAGACAGTCTAAAAATAAACTTGCACCAAAAATAGCCTGCGGGCCCACTTAGTGAAGGCGACTCTTTTCACTAAGCTCATCATCTTGTTGAATCTCAACACTCCCTCTCAACAACATAGGGATTATCCTTCACCCCGATCCTGCCTCTATGGTATTCGAATTTTCTCCTGGTGAGCGCCTTCGTCAGAATATCTGCATCCCGATCCTCCGTAGGAATGTACTGAAGCAACATGATCTTCCGCTACACACAATCTCTGATATGATGATACCGAATATCAATATGTTTAGATCTATCATGAAACACAAGATTAACCAAGAGTTTAATGCAACTTTGATTATCACAATGTATCACTGTGGGATCTAAATGTGAACCGAACAAACCAACGAGAATCTTCCTGTCTAGATAGCCTCACATGCACTTGAATTTACGCCATGTATTCCACTTCGCTTCGAACCGAGTGCCACGGATCTTCGTTTCCGCTATACCAAGAAATTTTCGTAGATCCGATACCGTTAAAAATCCATCTTGATGTGCTCTTTCTATCTATTGGGCTTCCGCTTCAATCTACATCCATGAAGCCATGCAACTTCACCTCATCCATCTTTCCGTACCATAAACCATACTCATATGTGCCCCCGAGATATCTCAAAACATGCTTTGCCTCGCCTTCCAAAAGAGCTTGGTAGTCTTAACCATCGCTTGTGAAAGCTGGTTCACCGCATAGCATATGTCTGGTCTTTTATTGACTAAATACATGAGCGAACCCACCAACTGTCGATAAACAGTGGCATCCACTACCTCTGCCGATGTAGCATCCTCTTTCTTCCAATTTCCTGGAAGAGGAGTGTCGATAGGCTTGCAGCCTTGCATGTGAAACTTCTCCAGTATCTCCCAAGCATACTTGCCTTGAGACACAAACAGTTCACCTTCCCGCTGCCATATTTCCAATCCAAGGAAATAATGAAGGAGGCCCAAATCCTTCATCTCAAACTCCTTTGCAAGATCTGCCTTGCATGAGTGTATCAACTGCTCATCACCCGTTAGTATTAAATCATCAACATAAAGAACAATGATTAAAAGCTTCCCTCCACCACAATTTGGTATAGGTTTTCATTCGCCTCACTCTTGGTGAAGCCAAGTCCAGTGAAATAGCTATCGATCCGAGTGTTCCTAGCACGTGGTGCTTGCTTCAGCCCATACAACGCACTTTTGAGCCTGCACACATGCGACTCGCTGCTGAAGATCTCAAATCCCTTAGGCTACTCAATGCACACCTCTTCCTCAATGATCCCATTAAGGAACACAATCTTGACATCCATCTGATGAATGTGCCAAACCATCTGCGCTGAGAGAGAAAGGATGGTCCGTATGGAAGAATACCATGCGATAGGTGCAAAGGTTTCTTCATAATCAAATCCCTCGATTTGTGAGAAGCCCCAGGCAACAAATCTTGCCTTATACTTCTCGACGCTCCCATTATTAGCTTTCTTTACCTTGTAGATCCATCTTGATCCTACAAATGATTTTCCCACCGGCCTTGGAACAATCTCCCAAGCACTGTTTCTGATAATGGAGTCATAATCCTCCACCATGGCATCTACCCATATGGGCTCCTGCACTTCTTCTTCAAAATAATATGGAGCTCGGCTCACGATGAGCACGCCATAAGATCCGTGTATCCAGTAACCTGGCCAGTGACTATCTTTGTCTATGCTGATTTAGGGACTCCTACATTATGTGCCGCATCAAACTTTAGTCTCTTAACTTCTGTGGTACGCTTTCTGCCTTGTCTGATGTTTGGTTTTGCATGAGTGGACTCCTCCAGTCCATGAATCTCCTCCTATGGTTGATCCACATCCAGAGGCTCATCTTTGGGAACAAGAAGTTTCTCCTCCACATGCAAGTGTAGCTCCCTCTCAAGCAACAACTTCATGGCTTTCACTTGATTGAATTTTATATCCCGTTGCACAACAATCATCTGAATGTCTGGAAAATACACACGATAGTTATAGGGTGTTTCTGTGTACCCCAAAAATATCCCAACTTCTGCAGTTGGCTCCAGCTTCTTCCTGGCATCCTTTGTCACATGAATGTAAACAGGTCAGCCAAAAATATTCAAATGAGAAATATCAGGCTTCTTACCAGTAAAAGCTTCTTTATGTGTACTCATGCCAAGTACTCTATGAGGACAACGGTTTTTCACATAAACCGTAGTGTTGAATGCTTCCGCCCACAAGTGCATCGGTATTCCATGGTCATGCAACATCGCTCGTGCAACACCCATGATCGTTCTGTTCTTTCTCTTTGCAACCCATTCTTCTGTGGGTTATGAGGCGCTATGAGTTCTCTTCGAATTCCTTCTTTGCTACGTAAGTATTTTAATCAACTGAGATGTATTCATCGCCATTATCGCTCTCAGAGCTTTCACTAAGCCTCTCGACTCTTCTCCACCGATCGCCTCGAACTCACAAAACTTTGAGAACGTTTCACTCTTCTTCCGCATGAAGAAGATCTAGCATCTATGAGAATAGTCATCATCAACAAATATACCATAATAAACTCGTGTTTTGTTGTTGAAGCAACCGATAAAGGTCCACACACGTCCTGAATTCTCTCCAGATCACCGAAGCATGGTTCTCCTTCTCATGAAAGGTGGTCTTCACAAACTTACCCATACATGATCCTGTACCCAACTCACCGCGCAAGAGTACCTTGCAGTCTAGTAGAAATATGATACAAAATGCTCAAAGCGCCATGGTGAAGATGGCCCAAACTGCCCACCCGCCCTCATCTTGGCTCATCAATTCTTCTGCCTTGCCCACCATTACAGCGCAACCATCTACCTCCAGCTTGTATAGATTCTTTATTCGAACCCCTATCTTCTTGGTTTGACCCATTTTTTTATGTCTAAGGAAGTATTTTATCTCACTGAAAACAACATCATAACCCTTGTCTTCCAGCATTGCGACTGAGACCAAGTTCTTCTTCAGAGCTAGAAAATGCATAACATTCTTCAACAAGAATGGATTACCAGACTCCCTCTCAAAGGTAATGGTCCCAATTCCATTCGCATTGTACCGACCATCGTCGCCCATCTCTATATGCATTTGGAGGTCCTTCTCCTCCAAGTCACTAAACAACTCTTTATATCCCATCATATGGAAAGATGCACCACTATCAAGATACCACACCAATCCAATACAGCTTGAAACCAAGCATGTGATAAAGGAGAAATTAAGTTCAAATTGCAAGGCTAAGGCCTCTCCAGCTGTAGATCCAGCAGCCTTCTTTTTCTTCTTCTTCTGTGGATAGTTAGTGGTGTAATGTCCATGTTCGTGACAGTGAAAACACTTCACTTTGGACAAATCCTGCTTCTTGCCTTTAGCATTGGATTTTGAAGGATGTTTTTTCCCCTTCCCTTTCCTTGCTTTGGCAGTCAAAGCCCAATTCTCTTCATCTTCATTCTTCGATGAAGATCCATCCCTAGTACCCTGCCTTATCTCCTCCTTCACAAGATCCGACCAAAATTGCTCCCATCCTGGCAGTTTCTCCCGTCCATTGACAGAGTATTCGTAGCTATTCCAACTCTTCAGAAGCCCAAGGAGAGCCAAGCTCACCAAGTCTTCTTCATCAATAGTAACCCCCACACTTCCCAGTTCATCCTTGTAGTGAACAAACTTCGCGAGGTATTTTGGAATATTGTCGCCTTTCTCCATTTTTATTTTTCTAAGCTTGTCTTTAAGCGCCAACTTCCTTTGGTCACTTCTACTTTGGAAAAATTATGTCGAAGCCTTCCACATTAAGAATGGAGTGGATTTATTGTGAAGGCTGGACACAATATGGTCCTTCACACCTTCCAACAGAATCCTTCTTGTCTTTGCTGTCTTCTTTTTCCATGTGTCAAGTAATGCAACATTGCTAGATCCTGGCTTAGGAACATCGCTACCGATGAAATCCTTCAGTCCATTATCCTCCAGCACTGCCTCCATCCTGTCCTTCCAGGATATTTAATTCAAGCTCCCATCAAGGGCATACTCCAATTGCAACCCGTTGAAAGAAATTTCAATGTATACTCAACTTCTGCACCAAGAATATTTTGTAGCAAATTTGAATTGTCCACCAGCACAAACTCACTTTACAATTGCAATATTCAATTAACAATGCTCTGATACCATGTAGAAATTATATGCACTAAGCATGAATATGTCTTATATCCACCTAATCTCACACTATTTAACTTTATGCAAGATATTGAATCATTCCACTTGTTAATCTTTTGCAGAAAATTAATTGCACACACATGTAAATCATAAATAAAAATAATCGCACATAACACAGTTGTTTTTAACCAGGAAAGCCTAAAGCTGAAAACCCAAACTATATATTATTTATCATGGAATCATATTACAATCTTCATACAAATCTTATCAAGCTCTCAGTACAGTACAATCATCATACACTAATCAAGAACAATCTTGCAAATCCATGCACCGGTATTTGCCTCCTACTAGCCTACCTCCACTACGCAATCCAAGCTGATTACAAAGACCAATTCTATCAAATCCCACTCTCCTTGACTGTGTAATCCTCATTGGCAACTCCAATGTGTGTGTGATGCAATCAATGCATCACTATAGTCACAACAGATAGTCCATCTTGCACTTTCACCTATCTCTCCACTAGGTCTCCACTGAAACTGACATGCATTGTAGTTAACTGTTGTATTGTTCATTTGATTAATGAGTTATTATTTGTGAATTAATTAACTAATTAACTCACTCCACTCTCACTAGTGTATCATTCAGTTAGACTATATACAACTAGCTCAACTGAGTCTAACTGAGTTAAACTGAATACAACTCCATAACTACTTCTTCCAACTGTGTCATAACTCTGCCACTTGAGTTCTGACTGAGTCCTCCATGCATTAGCTCCAAGAAACCCTTGAAATTGCGACTCCTCAAATTAATCGATGTGCCACATCCGTGCACCGAAACAAAGTGCTCCAAGAGAATAAGTTGATGTTTATTGTCGGATTATTATTAAGAGCTAATAATAATCGACACTTCTATTTTTAGATCGACGATCTATAAATAGACTTCGCCCAATATTCTAAAAAATAGAATTTCATCTATTTTTCCAACTTGACCAACCATCCACAAATAGCATCCTGCAACTTCTGAAATATGATCATCATGTCTAAAAATAGACATAGTCTAAAAATAGACTTGTGTCAAAAATAGCCTGCGGGCCCACTTAGTGAAGGCGACTCTTTTCACTAATCTCGTCATCTTGTTGAATCTCAACAATTAAAAAATATATTAGGTAAACATATGACTACTTGGATGTTGTGGATTCAGTTTGGTGGGAGTCCTTTTTCAATGATTAGAGTGATATCATTTCAAGGTCAACAAATGAAGATATTCTTTTGAAGACTCCATTTATTTGGCCACAAAATGTGTCAAATGAACATGAGGAAATAAAAACTGTTGAATAAAAATATCAAGGTATTATTAATTCTTCACAAGTGGAGGAAAGAGAAACGTATATTGGTTCCAAAAGATCTCGTGCACAATGTGAAGCCATGGAATACCTTTACATTGGTTTAGTACGTGATATTAAGGAGGGTTGCATGATAGTAGTGTTAGTATATGGAGATGAACATGGTGATCCATTCTAGGTTTCCAAGGTTATAAATTTCATTAAGAAACTGAACATATTGCAGGTGTTGAATTATATTTCTATGCCACAAATACACACACATTCAATGGTTTGTACAAGCTAGAGATGGTAGTTGATAACAAAATTGGTGGAAAAAGAAAAATAAAGGCTACAAATATAATCCTCACCACATAGACCTCTTAAAATTGGAGGAAGTTGACGTACTTTTTTAAGACTTAAATTTACCAAATAAAGGAACAATTCGCTTCAGGATGATATATATTCTGAAGAGGTTGCTACCATAACAAACCGTGTTGATATGGGAGTCTGTTGAACCCAGTCATAGATCTAGAAGGCTTTTGAAACCTAAAATCATGGGCATGCATGTTGACTCAGATGGGGCACTAGTTTATGACAAAGAATGATATGGAACACCTTCATATACTTTCAGTCCTTCATCTGAAGATGTGAAATTTAATGGTGTGCAAGAAGATATGAGTGATTTTGAATGACAATTTATATAAATGATGTTTGCATGGTAACTTGAAATAAATATTTTAACTTCCATATGATCTTACATGAAGTTATGAGTCATTTTTATGTTTGTTGGATAATATGCTTTAATTATGATGAATTCATTTGTTTATAATATTCACAATGCAACAATAACTTAGAGAGATAATTTATGTTTCATTCAATCTACAAGTATTAATATTTTGATTAATTTAGTCATATAATTTGTTCATAATGTCATGGTTGAAATATGTTGAAAACTTAATGTTTTTTAATTCTATGCTTGAAAAGTTTTCAATTTTTTTTTCAACTATAACGATATGCTTCAAAACAATTAGAATTTTAGGGATTTTTAGTGTCACGATATTGTATGTTTAACAACATGGATGAAAATTGTTGGAATTTTAATGTGTTTCAAATCCCATTAGTTTATATTTAAGGCCATTACTAAAAAATGTTGAAATTGTACCCGAAAAATAAAAATGATATTCTAGAAACAACATTAGTGTGTTTTTTCCATTTATTTTGCACGGAAAAATTGGTTTTACTGCCATTTTCAAAAAATGTTGAAGATTAACCCTGAAAAAAATAAAACCTCATTATAGAATAAACACTTTTCGCTTTTGGGTTATTTTTCATGTTTTTTGGGGGTTTTTTGGCTATAGTTCTTGTTTTCTATTTATAGTTTCCATTTCAAAGTTGACATTGTCAATGCACACAAACTCTCCACTTCCCATTTTTCTTAGGGACTACAAGTAGTGGTGAAACCCATTGGATGTCAGAAATAGGATATATGAAATTAAAATCAAGGAGTTTCTACAATTATTATTTTACTATATCCCCAAGGTGTGGATTGAATCTTCTTTGAGGTTGGCGAATGGCACAAACATCATTTTCTATATAAATGTGATGTGTACATAGTTCGGGTTTGATGCCTATCATATCAGAATATTCCCAAGTAAAAGTATGTTTATATTTCTACAGGATTTTGATTATTTTTTATGTTGCTGGCCATACAAATTAGCATTAATGTTAAAATTATTACCAGGCTCAATTTTGATGGGAACACTATTATGAACTACAGTTGTGGGTATAAATTCATTGTTCATAACCTCCAATGGGTCTCCTTGGGCCCCATTTTCAAGCATAGATTTTAATATTTGACATTTTCGATTCACAATAGTAGAAGGTTGGTTAATAAAACCATTAATTACATCATACTCAGTTTTTATATTAAAAATAAGTGCCTCATCCAAGGTAAGAGGAGAACGCAAATTTCCTTCCTGATATTTAAAGGGAATCATTTGTTAATTGTCAACTGATAGGTTGGGTCTTGCAGGTGGGTACATAAAAAGATTTTTAATGCCAATCCCTTTTGCAATATTCATAGTTCCCATCTGACATCCAATCAACGCATCTTTGGTTGCCATCCATAGCCTGCCTAATATTAAAGGATGCCATCCAACCTATTTCTAGGATTGACAACCACAAAGTCTATTGGGTATTCCCCATAATCTACTGAAACCATTTTTTGGTAATTTAAGTGATGTTAAATTACCTACATGAATTATCAACTAGGGCTAGTAAGTTGATAAAATATATGTGTATAGTATGCGTTAGCGGTCATTGTTACTCACACAATTTCTAACTTAAATTGAGTTATCGAAGTGCACATGTGTTTTTAATGCTATGTAAATTAATTAATTATTTATACAAAATGAAATTAACTCTAGAAATAATGATCACTCTTTTTCTTGAAAGAAAAATTCACACTCACACCTTGCTTGAAATAAAATCACTTATTCACTTTATTTTGCAAAAAATCACACTCGCTTGTAAAAATCACACCTCTTCAAATGGAAATCACTCTTGCTTGAATGGAAATTACACACTTTGCATAAATGGAAATCACTCTTTGTTGGAATGGAAATCAATCTAAAATCTCACACACACTTCCATAAATGAAATTCTCCTATTTAAAAGGAAAACGCACTTTAAAATGGACATGCTTCAAAAATGATAATTAACTATACAAAAGAGAATTCTATCTATATCATTGCAGTATTAAACTCTATTCTACCCATGTGCATCTGAAATATCCATGATAAAAATGATTAGTAGAAAAAAATTGAACTCAGATCTAAAGGAAATCAAAACACAAATGCTTAACCAAATTGACAAAAACCTACAGGAAACATAAACTAAAATGAAAAATTTTAATTAAAAAATACCTTAATATCTCGAGGGGGCCCTCCATGAGAAGCAGGTAACATTGTGACATTATCAACTAGGCACTAACAATGCATTGGAAACTTATGGAGAAAACAAAATTGAAATTATAAAATAGAGTATCAATAACATAAAATTCAATTTTTTTGTCATTATTTTCATTTCTTCTGAGAGGCATATTTATTGATATCATGGAAATTAATTGTTTAGATCTATATGATAAACCTAATCAAAAGAAATATTTTTAACTTTGCAATATAACATGATATAATTCGCTCATAATTTGTTACTATCAAAGAAAATCATGAGCCACAAATCTCATTCTCGCTCGCCTGTTGCCAACTACAGAGGTTGACGTTGCCTTTGACCATATTACGAGGACATATTTCCATCGATATAGCTCATGAAAGTAGGAGGAAATTTTTGTGTGCTTAAATTTCCACCTAACCATATGTTTCACTCTACAGTTGACATCTTGGAACCTGTCAAACCATGGACTTGGCTTCAAAATCGTGTATTAGATGCAGAGTCATTATAACTCAGTAGATGAAGCAAACATTAAACTAAATAATAAATAAAATTACCATTTTATGAAATAAGATACAATTGTATACCTGCCATATCATAAGCCTTGTAATTTGATACCCAATGTGACATTATGAAGGTCAGAAAGAAGAATATGGAGTGAAAAAAAGTGTAAAAAATAAAAATTTGTGGGATTCAATGTTCCCCCACACGGAGGTCATTGCAATTCCTAATGAAAAATTCAAAATTTCAAAATTGATGAGCCCTTTCTATTACTGAACCTCTTCATATGCTTGAGCGAGAACATCCAGATTTGTCCTTGCTTCTTTATTCTTGGTGATTGCCATCCTTGGTTTCTTCATCAAAATTTTATACTTTAGACTTATGAGTTTTATCTTAAGGGATTTGTTATTTTATTTAAACTTCTTATTTCTTTCATACCATAAACCAAGATGTAGAACAATTTTTTCATTCTTGGTTATTTTTATTTCATTCAATGTTTTCAATGTTTCATGCTCTTCTTTTAAGTGAATTTTTAATGTCTCCATTTCATGATTCTCTTGCTTAAGGGTATTTACAATTGGAGGTTCTTGTGGAATATCATAATGAATTTCTTGGTTTGAAAACGATGGAGTAAGCTTTCCTATAGATTTCTTCTCCAAATATTCTATATAATCATATATTTTCTGTTGGACTAGGGAAATTTCGAGTGTTCTTCTTGTTGGAGTAGACATTGGTGACAAACTTGTTGGTGATCAAACCCTTGGCTCTTCTTCTTCCTCCAGATTGACAAATTTTGTGAATTGTTGGGATGGTTCCTTTAATTTCTTATTGAGTCTTTCACTCCTTCTTACAATGGATGAGGTATTAGAAGATAACTTAGTGATAGGAATTTTCCTTTTCTCTATCTTCCCTTGCTCTAATTCCTTTGTTTTCATTTTAGATGTGTTTTCTGTTTTATCACTAGATTTATTTCTTCTAACGTTTTTATTTTTGATATTCTCTAATACATCATCACAAGGAGTTTCATATTCTGAGAGTTTCTCTTGTTGTGGAGGTAGGTCATCATTAGGGTTTGTAGATAACCTTCTTCTACTTTTCTTTTCTTTTCAGTTGGGTTCCTCCTATTCTATCTCCTTGAAATGGTTTCTAACCAAGAAACTTCTCCAATCATCTCCTATACCTTTTAGGTGGCCTTCAATCATCATCTTCACTAAACCGTGATGATATATGGTTTTCTTAATATACTGTATTTTCCTTTGAGTGTTATTAGTAATTTTATTTAGACTATGGAATAAGAAATAAGGAAAATTTATCTCTTTCCCCTCAAGTAAATGCTTCATTAAATGTACATGATAGAAATACATATTGCCAAATATGCAAAATGACTAATTAAAAAACATAAATTTTTGAATCACCAACAATAAATTTCTCCATTTATTTTTAAGAGCTTGAACTAGATTTCATTTCTTAAAGACTCAAGTGTCCATACCTGGGTTTTTTAGAAATGATTTTCATTGATTTTCTTCAATTCCTCTATTTTTGAACCATATTTCACCAACCCTAGGTAGCCCAGTTACTTATTCTATAAAGGATTTTGTTAACACTATCTTCAAATCCCTGATTTCAGCTTCAACTCCATTGAATTCTTGAGAATAATACTTTCTAAATTATTTGTCATGGTCGCTAAATTTATCTATAAATTCCATCCATTGTGCCCGCTATAGCATCTGTCTGACTTGTGGATAACCCTCAATGACTTTGTTCCCATTCGACTCTATCCTCACAGTAGCGCCCATGTTGGAGAAGGTTTCACCCTTAATTGCTTCCATTAATAGGTTTATGGAGTGAAAATGGTTTTGAGAAACAAAGTGTAAATGAGATCAAAATTACCAATGATAAGGGTTTATGGAGTGAAAAGAGTTTTGGTAAAAAAGAGTATGAATGAGGGATGAATTTCCAATAGAAGATGGTTTATAGAATGGAGTAGCTATATAATTATAAATGGTTAATTTTGAATTATGATGGTCCTATGGTCAACTGTGTTGAAAAGACAGAGTATTTATGGTTAAGTCCAAAGTCAGAAGAATAGTATTGATTATTATAAATGGCAGTAGCAATGTCTAATTTTACTTCATAATCTAATGTTTTCTTACCTTATTATTTATTTTAACATTTACATACCTTTATATTCATGATTCTAATGTTTTGGTTAGTATTTTGTAGTTTTTTCTTGTATTTCTTTAGCTACAAACTTGATCAATTTCTTCCTATGCGAAGATCTTCAATTGTCCTGATTGAATCCTGCCAAGTCGGCTACAGAATTTTGTTAAATCTGCCTGTTTTCATCAATTCCATAGCTGCTTATTTCAAAAGAAAAATTCCATAACAAAGAATATGGGATTAGAATAGGTTTTCAAAATAAAATATAGGGTGCCAAGATTGCTTGGTTTTCATCCTAAATTTTTTGTATAAACATGCGAACAATGTTGGTTTTCTTTTTTATATAGTTGTTATTTTTTTTTTCAATTTTTTATAATTAATGTTGTTTTTAATTGTAGAAAAAAAAACTTTAGCAATTTAATTTGGAGAGGAAGAAGAAACATTCCTAACCACCTTCAAATTAATATTGTGTTGCATATTTTTAACAAACTCCTCCCTTGTCAATGGTTTGTGATAAATTCTTAATCAATGACCATTTACAAGGAAGGTCACTTTTTCTTCATCAATTGTTCTAATTCTCACTGACCATTATCAAATACATTTCAATCTCAAAAGGCCCAAGTCAATGAGTTTCAAAACTTCCCTTCATAATCTTTAAACTTTGAGTCATAAAGTAATGTCCAATCTCCTGGCTGAATTTTCCTTTCTTTTTTGAACCCGTCATGCCATCTAGATATTTGTTGAACTATGCTAGTTTTTTGAATAAAATCTTGTCTCATCTCATTAAGTTCATTCAATTGCTCCATTATTTGTTTTTTGGTTCCGACTGTTGTCTTGTAAGTCTCTCTCTGGAACTCAATAGGAAATTGTACTTGCTTCCCATAAATAATTTCATAAGGATTATATCCTGTGGTGTTTCTCCATGTGGTATGGTATGCCCATAAATATTCTGGAACCTTTTCTTCCCAATCTCTTATATGCAGATGCATATTATTAGTAAGAATTTCTTCAATTACTTTATTGGTCGATTTGGTGGATTCCACCTCTCCATTTTCTTATGGATGATATGGAGTGGACTTCCAATGTTTGATTTTATATTCCTAAATAATCTTCTATACCAACTTGGATGTAAATTGAGTCCCTTGATCTATCACAATTTCCCTTGGAACACCAACACAAGTGAAACTATACTCGAAAGGAGATGAAACTACAACATTTTAAATAGCAAACCAAAGTGATTTATATTCTACCCATTTCGTAACATAATTAGTGCAAACAAGAATGTAACTTTTTTGTCTTGATGGTGGATTAATTGTATCAACAAAATACATATCTCATTTCTCAAAAGGTTCAATGAGTACCGGAGGTTGTAGAGGCATTTCATCTGAAGGAACATGTTTCCCAATTCTTTGATAACTATCACATCACTTAACATATTCTTTGGCATCCTTAAAAAGAGAAGGTAAATAATATCCTAAGAGAAGGACTTTCTAAGAAGTTATTTTGTCATAAAAATTTCCTCCACATGGTTCATCATGAAAAGCTTTCAATATCTTCGGTACCTCGTCTTCTCTAACACATACTAAAATTATTATGTTAGGTCATGTTTTGTACAATTCTTTATTTGTGCATGGGTAAGATGCAGTAGCTTGAATTACCTTTCTCTTTTCACAGGGATATAAGTATGATGGTAACTTCCTTGTAGCCAAATAATTAGCAATATCTGCAAACCAAGGAGATTTATAGATACTATAAAAATATATTCATTAGGAAAGTAATCCTCTACAAGAGTATAATTATTATCATTTTAGACTCTAGGCAAAAAATCAACACATGTTTTTTGTTTTCCAAGTCTGTCCAAAACAGTAATATCGAATTCTTGTAATAATAGTAACCATCTTGTAATTCTGCCATTTGTAATTGATTTATTCATTAGATATGTAATCACAAAATGATCTATGTGAGTAAAGGTGTCATAAGCAGTGATATAATGTTTGAATTTATTGATGGCATGTAGAACTGCTAAAAACTCCTTTTCAGTGACAGTATAATTTAACTCTGCAGGAGTCAAATTTTTAGTTGTATAGTAAAACTCCCAAAGATATGTCTGAGGCATAAATTTAGATGTGAAAAGGTAATTTCAAATTTTGTCCTCTTAAAATTGGTGCTTCAGAAATATTTTCTTTCAAATTTCAAAAGCTTTTTGGAAATCAAAATTCCTGATGAACTCACAATCCTTTGTAAGTAATTTGAAAAGTGGAGAGGGAATTTTGGTAAACTTTTCTATGAATCTTCTATAGTAACTAGTAAATTAAAGAAAAATTCTATCATCTTTTTGACAGGTTGGAACTGATAATTTAGAAATATCTTCTACCTTAGATGCATCCACCTTAATTCCATCCCCTAAAATATGGTGGCCTAAAAAAATTCCCTCAGTAAACATCATAAAACGTTTTTCATGGATTAATGAGAGATTTGTTTCTTTACACCTAATGAGAACTTTTTCCAAAATTTTAAGAGCTTCTTCAAAAGAGTTTCCATAAGCAGTAAAATCATCCATGTATGCTTCCATACAATCATGAATTAGATTAAAGAAAATATAAATAAATCATGTCTGGAATGTTACAGGTGCATTACATAACCCAAAAGGAAGTACTCGATAAGCATAGTTTCCACATGGGCGGGTAAAAGTTGTTTTATCTTCATCTTTTGGAGCTACTTGGATCTAGTCATATTGACTAAAACCATCCAAGAATGAAAAATACCTTTTACCTGCTAATGTATCAAGAACTTGATCTATAAAAGGGAGTGGAAAGGGATCATTTAAAGTAGTTTTATTCAATTCCCTTTAATCAATGCATACTCCCCATTTCCCATTCTTTTTTGGAATAATTACCAATGGTGATACCCACTGGTTGCCTGATATTGGATAAATGAAGTTCACTTTTAACAATTTTTGCAGTTCTCCCTTAAAAATTTCCCTTCAATTTAGATCCATCCTCCTTTGGATTTGTCTAATTGGTGTGGCATTTTCTTCAATATAGATATGGTGCATGCAATTACTGGGATCAATTCCTTTCATATCAGTGCAATACCATGCATAAGAAAAGGAATGTTCTTGTAGCACCTTCACTAATTATTTTCTATGAGATTCTTCAAGCTTATCCTTAATATTCAAAGTTTTCCCTCGAAAAAATTCTATCAAAAAATTTCCAAATTTCTCCATAGAATGTAAAGACATTTGACAAGATGATAGATATTCAATATTACATTGTTCTTGTCCACGAGGTCTTGGATAGACGGTGATCGGGTGCACTGATTAAGCACTCTCTGATGTGAAGTCATTGGTTCAATTCCCCGCCCCGATCTGGGTGATATTTATTGGACATGATGATGAAGATGTAGTCCTACACAACTTTAAAAAAAATATATTACATTGTTCTTGAAAATTTTGACTAGATTCTCAACATAATGAAGATTCATTATTTTCCATTAGATTCAAAATCTGGCCTTCTTCATCCATTTGCGAAGTTTGAAATATTGATTTTATATTAATAACATAATTTATCCATTCTTCACTTTCTACCTCTATTATTGTTTTTGCAGGAGGATATAATGTGAATTATTTGTTTAATTTACATCATAAATAAACATATCACAAGATCTACATCTTATAAAAGATTCATTTGTAGCTAACCATGTTCTACATATGATTAATGGTGTCCCCATAGATTATTCTTGGGTGTTAAGATCATAAAATCAACATGATATTCCCAAGAATCTAAGGATACAAAGACATCTTCTAATACACCATCAGGTTTGATAACAGATATGTCTGCTAGTTTCAATAGTGTAGGTGTATATTGAATATTAGGAAGTTTTAGTTGATCCATAGTATGTTTACTCATGTTGTTTATGGATGCTCCTAAGTCAACCAATGTGCTTAATATCTCGATGCCATTGATGTGTGTTTTCACAATGGGACTTCCTGGGTCATGATATCTTTGAATTGTTTTTTTCCCATCATGATATTTGCAATATTTCCAACCAATTCAATTATTTTAACTTCATTTTTTTCCTTCCAAGTATTTTAATGCTCAACTGCATAGTTTTTTTTGCAAATATTGGTATTTCTTTGATGGCTTGTAACAAGGGAATATTTATGCAAACATTCTTCAACACGTCCATTATATCAGAATCGAGAAACATAATATGTTTTTCTATCCCATTATAAATATTCAATATCTTAGGAAAAGGTCTATTTTGCACAGAAACTGAAGGTTGGTCTACAATAGGAGTTGATTTTATTGTAATATCATCGATATGTACCGGGGTTGGTTTGTTTTTGAGAATTTTCTCCTTGAAGAAGAGGTGTCTCTTCCTGAGAGAATTTTTTTTTTTTTTCAGGTTCATGAATAACAACAGATGGTGACTTATTTTCCAATACTCTATCAAATCTAAGTTGAACATTTTTTAGATCTAATTGAGTTATCATGCAGGTTTGGAAATTTTGTCCTGCCACATTGTAGGTAGGTTGTTTACTTTTTGGATTTGGATGTGGTTGATCAAGTAGATGGTTCGGTCCTTGTGGAAATGGTAATGAAAATTGTGGACTTGCATTTTGAGGTTGAGAGGGTTGAAAGGGCTAAGAGAAATATTGTGGTGGAAAACTAGGGTAAGATTCAGGATATTGAGGATATTTTCCATAAGGAATTTTCCATCCTTGTGCCCAGGGTTGAGGCCAAGGATGCCAAGGCATAGGTGCAGTCCAATTTTTTTGTGATGGTTGTGCATATGTTTGGGTCTTGAAACCTAAACATTGTGAATTTTTCCATGGTATTTTAGCAACAAAACAAAGAGGATCTACTTGATTTGGTATCACTTCTTCTTAATAGGTAGCTTACCTGGTATTGAAGGACACTCTTTTGTATCATGATATTTTTCACATAAAAGACAGACTTATACAATTTTTAAGTTAAGAGGACATTCTCTTAAGGCATGGTTTCTACTACATTTTGGAAAAAAGATAGATAAAGAAAAATTTTCAGCTTTTTACTTGTTTTCTATTTTAAGACTGTCTATTTTTTCACTAAGACTTCCCAAAATATTTGTCTTGAAATTATGAAGAAAATTTCCTATTTTAGCTCTACTTACAGTCCCAGTTGCAGATTTATTAATCCTAGAAATAATAGGATCTCTTGGACTTTTTCTCCAGTTCTTCACATTCCTTTTTAAATTTGTATCCATAACTCGAAAATATCTTGTAATGATAACTGAGAAATATCCCCTTTACACATCAGGTTGAGAATATCCATTCATTCATCCCTGATGGATTTTAATAGGATACGTTTCAAAGTTTCTTCATCTATATTTTCCTTTTTAGCTCTTTTAAGATTATAGTTAAACGCTTCAATCAAATCCTCGATATTTTCATCTTTTTTCTGCATCATCTTAAATACTTCATCTTTATGGTTATGTGGCATACAATAATCTTCATATTTTTCTAGGAATGCATTCTTCATTTTTTCCCATGTTTTGATAGAGTGTGTTCCTATGTCCATAAAACTTTTTAATGTTGCATATTTAAGAGTACCTAGAAACAATTTCAAATTTTGAGTATCGAGCAAATAATCATAGGATCTACATAAGATTTCGAACTCAAAGAAAAATGCTTGAGGATCCTCACTTCTTAATCCATGTAAATTAGGGAGTATAGAGGGTGATATATTTTTCATTATAGTTGTGGTATCTTCATAGAATATGGGAAATAAAAAAGTTCTTAGATATCCTCTACCACCTCCTCTTCCTCTTCCTCCACCTCTTCCACCACCAATCCTAGGTTGTTCACCATTCACATTGTGTACTTCTCCTCCCCCTTCTCCAACCATTATAGATTCCTTAGAACTAATGTAAGGTTCCCAAATTATATTTTGTAGTTCCTCTTATAGTTCCTATGGTTCTTCTATCAATGGAATATTAAAGTATGTTCTTCTTCTTCCTCTTCTTCACTAGGGACTTCTAGTTCTTGTCCTAGAAGTTGTTCTCTAGTTGAAGATAGAGAAACTACTCCTTATATTGGGTATGAAGGATCCTCTTCTTCTATTATGGCTTCAGTTGATGAATTTGGTCAATATCTAGATTTTATTTGAGATATAAGTACCTCGGGAATTTTGTGTTTTCCTGCAATGGATGGAATACGAGTTTGGGTGGATGGTGTGGCACTACACGATCGTGATGGCGTGAGTGGTGATGTTGCAATAAAACTTCTGCTTATACCTATAAATCTACCCTATGTTCTCTTCCCCTGCAACGAAGCCAAAATTTTTGGTAATTTAATTTATGTGAAATTACTTACATGAATATCAACCATGGCTAGTAAGCCGATGAAATGTATGTGCACAATATGTGCTAGGAATCTTAGTTACTAACACAATTTATAATTTCAGTTGACTTATCAAAATGCACATGTGTTTTTAAGGATATGTATGTAAATTAATTATTTATACAAAATGAAACTAACTCTAGAAATAATGATCGCACTCTTCTTAAAATAAAACTTCACACTCACACCTTGCTTGAAATAAAATCACTCATTCACTTGCCTTTGAAAAACAAATCACACTCACTTTTAAAAACTCACACTTGTTCAAATGGAAATCACTCTTTCTTGAATGGAAACTATACACTTTACATAAATGGAAATTACTCTTTGTTGGAATGGAAATCACTCTAAAATATCACACACACTTGCATAAAATGAAATTTTTCCTATTTAAATGAAAATCACACTTTAAAGTGGACCTGCTTTAAAAATGATAATTAACCATACAAAAGAGAATCATATCTATCTCATTAAAGTATTAAACTCTATTCTACCCATGTGCATCTAAAATATCTGAGATAAAAATGATTAGTAGAATAATTTCGAGCTCGGATGTAAAGGAAATCAAAATTCAAATGCTTAACCAAATTGACAAAAACCTATAGGAAACATAAACTAAAATGCAAACTGTTAATTAATAAAATACCTTACTATCTCAAAAGGGGCATCCACGAGAAGCAAGTAACATTGTGACATTCTCAACGAGGAACTAACCTTGTATTGAATAGTTATGGAGAAAATGAAATTTAAATTATAAAACTGAGTATCAATAACATAAAATTCAGTCCTTTTGTCGTTGTTTTCATTTCTGATGAGATGCATATTTATAAATCTCATGGAAATTAATTATTCAGAGCTATATTCCTAAACATAATCAACAAAAACTATTTTTAACTTTGAAATATAACATCGTATAATTTTCTCATGATTTTCTATTATCAAAGAAAATCATGAGGCACAGATCTCGTTCTCGCTCGCATGTTTCCAACTACGGAAATTGGCCTTACCTTTGACCGCATTACCAAGACCTATCCTCATTGATCTATCTCATGAGCATAGGATGAAATCATTGTGTGCACCAATTCCACCTACCCATATATATCGCTCTCCAGCTTGCATCTTGGAACCTATAAAACCAAGGACGTTGTTGCAAAATTGTTTTTGGGTTGTGTACTTCCTCATGAGAACCTGAAACACAATTTTTATGTTATCATCGTATTCTTCCTTAGAAATATCACAATGTCCTATTAGATTAAGTGTTTCTATCCATTCTTCTTTCATGCCCCTAATAAAAGTAGTTTTAAATACATATTTGGGTAACGTAGCATATGGTTATATTTGAAAATAATATTAAAACCTTTCAACATATTCTTCAAGGGTATCATCCTCTTTTTACATAATTTTAAATATTTCCTCTTTTAAATCTCTAGACATGCAATAGTCCTGATATTTGGTGATAAAGATTCCTTTTATTTGATCCCATGAGTTTGTACTATTGCCTCCTAGTCCCATGAACTAGCGTAATTATGCTCCTTTTAAGGTTTAAGGAAGAAATTTTAATTTCTAGGCATCAATAGTATAGTCATAACCTCTGCATAAGGCATCAGAATCAAAAAGAAATGCATCAGGATCCTCAGAATCCATTCCATGGAAATTTGGAAGATTCTTCAACGAGATGGAATTCATTGGTGCATTTTCCTATGGATCAACAATGGGATATTCTATGGTTGTAGTTTGGGTTCTTGTTGCTTGCTTTTCCATTTTGTTAAAAAATTTCTAATAATCATTAGGAATCTCGTTATCAGGAGGTACTATATAGTAAGTAATATGTTGACTAGGTTCCGGAACTTGACTAGGTCTCACAACACTATTTAGATCAGGAATTTCGGGTTCCCTCCTCACAATAAGTGTTTTAGGAAATTATGGCTCAAATATTTGTGGGTATGGCTCATTTGTCTCACCTTCCCCCTCTTTTTAATTTCAATACTGCCCCTCACTTTTACTAGAAGGACCAAGGTTCCCAAAAAATGTATCTTGAAAACTTTTCTTATATCTTGTATTTTTATCGTGAATCTCATCGTTAGCTGTAGTATATGATCCCACTACATGAAGGGCAATAGTAAAACCCTTCCCTGAATTTTTTTAGGGGTCTACCGACACTTGAGACTCAGTTCAACGAATGCTTTCATCTATAAAGTTCATTCTTCCAAAGCCAACTTGACCTTTGGTTTTGGTGGTTTTTGGGGTATATTTTTTTATCTATATCTATTGGGTTCCTAGTCCTAGGATTCTTTCTAGTCATACACACAAAACAATATAAATGTATCGACTAAGGGTAAGCATTTTCAAAAGCTTTTTCCTTAATGCATGCATGGGTTCTTACCTTTCATATTTAATACCAAACCCTTCAAGGACACATCTTAGCACTTATTTGACAACCTCGCCGACAACAACACCAAAATGTTTGAGTATTTAGTTGCTTAATGCAAAAAACTAATCACCTAGACATTACTTATCAACCCAGGGTTTCATATGTTTATTTCAAGGTTGTCCACGTGATTTGTGCAAGAAATTTTTCTAATGTCTTTTGACTTATATGAACCTAATAAAAATAAATGACATATGAATAAAAGGAACAACTCACACTTTCTAAAATAAATAGCTCACTCTTAACTCCTAGACTTCAATTTTAAATGAATAGAACTACTAAGGAAATCAAAATCATTGCATCTCCTACTAAAGTAGCAAAGAAATCCAATCAATTATAAAGTTTTTTCCTAGGAAACAAAATCTACAGGAAGGGAACAACACTATATCTAGGAATGAATTTTCTAGAAATATATCAAATCCTGAGAATTAATAAATCTATTTTAACCAATAAGAATTAGCAAAGAGAAATAACATTCCAAGAAACCAATAGCGATAAGTCTAATTCTTTGATATCAACTGTAACTGTTGTAGAACACACTTTAACAGTAAATATGATTAACAAAAAATATATATATATATATATATATATATATATATATATATATATGTATGTATATATATATATATATATTATATATATATATTACTTATATATATATATATATATATATAGAGAGAGAGAATAACCAAATAATTAAATAAAAAAATGGAGAGTGAAATACAAATTTATTGATACAGGAAAGGACATTAGTAGTTCCATGACTGGATCCAAAATCACATGAATTGACTGCCTTGTAGCTAACTCAGTGTGACACATTAAAATTGAACAATGAAATTCCTCATTAAATCATAACGATCAAGACACAAGAAATGTATGTAAAGATTACAATATAAATCAAAATCGTTACAACTTCAATTCAAATTATTCAACCTTAAACTACTAAGGTTCAATTCCTCTTTTACATTACAAAATGATTCTATTTCAAATAGAAGGTGATCATGAGAATCTAAGGATTCTAAGGAGGCTTAATTCAAATCATGAAAATCTCCATTATTTCTTGGAATAACTGAGTCGACATATCTTCTTCAACTAATTTTTTCTAGTATAGAATCGATCTCGCTTGCCTGCCTATAAATAGGTCTGCATGGTCTTATTCTTCTTTACTATTATAGGGAACAACATCCAATATCAAATTTTCATGTTCAAATAACAATTCAAACTATAATATAACATCAAGTCTTTTGTTATCTAAATTGATTCATCAAATAAACAATGCAATGAAAATCTATTGACTCTTTTCTAGAATCTATACTACATGAATTATTATATTATACACAAAAAAGCTTGGAAAACTAATATAAATATAAGAGAATAAGGTAATAAAATGTATCGATACTGAAGCCCAACACTCTCAACTAATCAATATTCTTGTTTGGTAATTCTTTAGTCAGTATGTCTACTACCTATACATATGTAGGTTGATAGTGAAACTCCATGACCCTATCTTGTACCAAGCTTGTGATGTAGTGGTTTTTGTTGTTTATATGCTTCGACTTTGCATGGAACATCGAGACTTATTTAAATCTTATGCAACTTTGATTATAAAAATTTATCCATGTAGGGCTAAGCAGTCCTTCAAACAATTCTAATTGCAACATCATGATCAAAACTACTTCCTGATAGACCTTGCTTGTAGAAACATATTCATATTCAACACTACGCAAAGAATTTCTATCCTTATTTCTCCTTATCCATAAGACCATGTAGGATCTTAGGCTGAAGCATCCACCTATTTCACTTCTTCCATATATCTCACTTACACCCCAATATGAATCTGTATATCCCACGAGTTGGACTTCATTACCAATATACCGGAGGAAGTGACATATAGTCCCACATAAAAGTCTTAGGATATGATTGGTTGCAATCCAATTATCATGTTTTGGCTCCATTTGAAACAAAATTAGGAAATTTACTACAAACAAAATTTATTTTCTTATGTTAACAAAATACATTAATGACCCAAAAAATTGTATATAGAAAGTAGGATCCACAAGACTAGATTTTGAACTCCTCAACTTCTTTAAATTGGTAATTAATAATCATAGGATTCATCATAGGCTTGCAATCCATCATGCCATAATTTTGATGCATATTGATAACATACTTACCTTGACGAAGATATATCTATCTTGGATTCTTCCATACTTCTATTCTCAAATAATAATGCATGATCCAAATATCCTTCATATCGAACTCGACTGCTAACTTCTTCTTGCATTCATGAATCCAATGCTCTACACATGTGCCTTGTAGATCATATGTTGGGTCTTGAAATTGTCATTCACTTCCATTACATTTTCACTTATATTTCCATATTACCACTTTCACTCCACCTCCATTTCATTACATTTACGTTACCATTACCACTATTGGGTTACATTTATGTTTTTCCAAACTTTATTAATTATTAGCATTTTTAAGAGAATTTGTGGTTAAAAATTAGAAAATAATGTGCATATGCTTATACCTAACAAGTGGGATGAGATTGTTGCCATGTGTAGGTCAAAAGGAAGCTTCTAAAATATTTCTGTGTGGCCTACCAAAACAAAATTCGAATTTGAGTGGAGAAGATCATGGGATCATGAGGATATGTGTTTCATTTCCTTTTTGTATCAAAACTCTAAGAAGATATGTGTCTCATTTCCTATTTTGTGTTGAAACTCTAACAATACATGTGTCTTATCATTTCCTATTTTGATTATAACTCTAGAGATAGAGGGAGAGATTCATGGACTCTCATTAATGAGATAAATTCTCATATTTTTGTATAAATAGGGGAAGCTTTCCTATCAAGATATGTGAAAATGGTGAAAAATAGGAAAAGAAGAGAAAGGATTATAGAGTGTCTTGTAACAAAGCTTAAGATGGAATGGGATGTAGATTTGTGAGTTTATCAATAAAGAATTTCAATTCTTTGATGTTGTTTTGATCACATCTTCAAGGAGCTAAGGAATTTCACCAAATTGGTAGCAGATGGCCCCTGCTATCTAAGGAGGTTTCATGTGTTTTCTAGCTAAGTCATTTTAATTTGTGTTTTAGTATATTTCTTTACTTCTTTCGTTCCAGATTTCTTTCTTATTTCACAGTCATTGTGTTTCCCTAGGTTCATTTTATTGAATAATAATGAGTGACTTATAAGAACAGTGATTTCCTAGGTTTTATTTCTTGTCTTTCATAGTCAATAGTTACTGTGCTAGACCAAGTAAAGACCATTTAAATCTTAAATTAAAATTTTTAGTGACTTATAGATACAGTAATTGTCCAAAATTTTATTTCATATCATAGGAGATCCTCATTACACTACAATTAATCTTTTTCAAAAGCTCTTCCAATAAATCTTAATTGAATGAATTGGATTCAGTTGTAATTTTTGAGTTATTAGTTGTTTTCATTTCTTGAATTCTCAATTAAGTTGCAATATCTATCTCCCTTGGTTTGATGCGAAGAACCAATCATTGTTTCTACCCTGCAATCATATGATATATTATCCATTACTAGGTGGAAGCTAAGGAGTTGTAACATTTGATGCGTAGTTTTTTTTGCAGTAGATGAGTTTTTAAAACTTCTTAGTTACCAATACAGTGAATATTGTGGATTTATTAATAATTGGTGACAGATCCACCTCATTTTGCTCGAACGAAAATTATTTTTAGGTTGATTACATGTTCATTCCAAATCTCCAGATCAGTTTTTATCAGAAAAGAAAAATCTATATTTATTTCATGTTTATCGGGAAAATATCAAAGAAATTTGAAACTGATTTAACACCAGAATCATTTTTCATTGCCAGAAAAATTCAACTACTATTTACACGTGATTTTGAAACACATTTTATGATTGATTGAATGTTAATTTGAAAAATCCATGACATGGGTTTTTCTGAGAACAGGGACAGTTAGATAACCCATAAACAGTTTTCTGGATTTCGCAACTGTTAGATATCATTTTGCGGTTCTTCGGAGCCCTATTTTGATGTTCGCGTGAGGAAAAAATGGTTTTTACATAGTAAACTGTTTGAACATGGCACATTTCAGGTGGAAGAATTACTTTACTTTTTGTTTGATGCACATTCCATCCATGCTCAATTCCACTTAGAATTTTTCCAAATCCACAGTTTGAAAATAATTCTCGATTGATTTAATTGGGAAGTTGTTTTGAAATATCCGGAAACATTGAAGATCCCTGCCAACTCACTGCCAGCACTGTGCTTAAACGCATTGTGGGAGTGTTAAGCCTATTGTTGTTTTGCTATTTAGAATTGTACATGGTTTTGATCTGCACCATATGAATCCGAAAATACCCCATGATCGAGGCTATGAGACTCACTCTGACGATGATATCTTGCTTCATTGAATTGTTGATGCAATTCTTGGAGAATTGATCCTTCCTGATACTGGACAGTTTTTCCCCGATAGTGATTCAAAGTAGCACCTTCTTCAGTGTTTGTGAAAGAAGCAGTTAGACTTATGGACAAGGCAGGTTGTGAGCTTGGCAACCTCGATGCGATATTGACTTTGTAAAGACCGAAACTAAGTCTCCATAACAAAGTTATAATAACAAATCTTGGTGCATTACTCAGGGATCATTCTTCTCTATTAAATTTCAAAACTAGCACTCATGAGAAAATTTATAATCTTCGCAAGAATCGCAGTATTGCTGCCCACACAATGATTCTTTTAATGAAGAAATATTTTGATTTCCATCTACATAGTGAAATGTTGAACATCAAGTGTAAAATTTTGTTTCTTCTGGAATAGGAAACATAATGTTTTTGCATTGAAAAATGCATAAATGGAAATAGGGTTTATTTTGATCCAATAATAATAATAATAATAATAATAATAATTAATAATAAAAAAATATGCATCAATAAAATAAGTAAGGTATTGTTCGTTTTCCTTGAGGAGGTACTGATTGATTTAAATTTCAAAACTAATTATTTGCATAGGCATGTCTACTTAACCTTCTTTTCAGGAGTTTAGCTACGGAATTGTGCACATTCTGCAGCTAAAACATCAATTTTCGCAGCTGAAAAACTTCACTGTTTGACCCAAATTTTAAACTAGCCTAACTTTTTCATACGACATCGGATTTAGACGATTCAACCGTCGTTGGAAAGATTTCAACAAGATATACATAATGAGAAAACTATCATAAATGTTTGAAATAGTAAAGACTAAAGAAATTGCTGAAAATACACAATAGGTAACTTGAGATACTAATTTATAAACAGGTATAAATTCTTTTGGTATTTCTTCATGAACTTGTTTTATTAGTGCCAATTCTCAATTTTTTGTGTAAATGTCATAACCAGAGAGATTGATCACCTTTCTCTTTTTATAATATTACATTCCATTGCAGAAGAAGTACTAGTTTTATTTTGCAGGTTCTAGGAGGAAGGACAAATGACTACAAGTGAATAGTGTCTCTCTCAGAGACTACATTTCTTTTACAAGAAGATGAACAGCAACAAAGAAAGAAACATCAATGCATGAGCACATGCTAATGAAAATCAAATCCAACACTTGCAAGCCTTTAAGATGTCAGTATCTCCATTGCATCCATGCTTCCTCAGTCATTAAAACATTCACCTCATTTCCCTTTATACTCACTATTGCATTTCTACTTAGTCATTCAGTAAAATCGTCATCTCATTTTCCCTCACTGCTCATTTTTTTTTCCCCGGTGATTATATTTTCCTTCCATGCTTTCACAAACCTAGCAATAAAACCATTCAAATCCTCTGCAAAGCTAATTCATTTCATTTCCATTTTCATTCTGTCAAATAAACCTTGATCCACTGCAAAAATTTTCATCCATAGTCCTTCAAAAATTATTCTTTCATTCTCGCGTTAATTGATGGAGGATTCATTAAGGTCTCCCTTCTAACAAGTCTTGGCCTATCGAGATCAACACATTATCTAGGTCCAAGAATAGAGTCCATAATAATACCTTGAGGCTTGTATGCATTAATGACAAGTTCTCTCACTGACAATCATGGAAATAAATCAATGTCCCTTGATCGTCAGATCTTGCAAGTAGCTCGACATTCAGCCCATCTATTCACCCTTTACAAGATGTACTTAGGTACCTTGGCACTCATTGACATTAATGGTGAGTTTTCCTCGCATTGGTTAACGACATTCATCAATGGTCGATAATCCAATGAATTCTCTTCATGCTTGACATCAACACATTTATTCGCATGACTAGAATTTTACCATCGGATTTTGTAACAATTGAAGACTACAACATTTTAGTAGTTTGCAATAGGAATCAATTTATATCAGCACCAATAAAAATCCCAATCTTTTCATCAGCATAAAGAGAACAAAGAAGCAGATCAAATTCATTTGTTTAAATAGTCCAACAACATCAACAACCACACTCTTCAATACACACATGAAACTCATCCATTTCCAAAAGGGTAAGTTAAGGTACATCATTTTCTAACCTTTTTACCATAGAATTCCTTGAAAAGCTAGAATGATAATTTTTGGAAAAAAAAAACATCTCTTTCTCATTTCATAAAATTTCCAATACCATTAGTTTTTTTTTGGGGGGGGGGGGGGTGAGAATACATTCATATTCATACTTTTCCACGTTCATATCAAATTCAGAAACCCGCATACTTTCAAAGGATATTAACTATTACATTATTATTATGAGCATACAATGCATTTTCAAAAGTACTCAAAAGATGACTGGATACAAACACAACCATGGTTGTCACATAAGAACCAACCATGATGCAATCCAATAAATATATACTTTGCAATAAAAATCAAATTATCATTATGCAAAGATGAAAGGTCAAAATTGAATGCAACAACAAAATATGGTTGTAACACAAGAACCAACTGTGCTGCAATCCAAGTAAAACACTTTACAAATGTATGAAGTTATCAAATGATATCACGCAAAGTTAAGCCAAAGCTCAAGGATAAAAAAGAATTAATGTAATAGATTGCATGAGGACATGCAATAGTTTCAGTTGGGGGGTATGTTGGGTCTTGAAATTGTCATTCACTTCCATTATATTTTCACTTATATTTCCATATTACCACTTTCACTCCACCTCCATTTCATTACATTTACCTTACCATTACCACTATTGGGTTACATTTATGTTTTTCCAAAATTTATTCATTTTTAGCATTTTTAAGAGAATTTGTGGTTAAAAATTAGAAAATAATGTGCATATGCTTATACCTAACAAGTGGGATGAGGTTGTTTCCATGTGTAGGTCAAAAGTAAGCTTCTAAAATACCTTTATGTGGCATACCAAAACTAAATTCGAATTTGAGTGGAGAAGATCATGGGATCATGACCGTATGTGTTTCATTTCCTTTTTGTATTAAAACTCTAAGAAGATATGTGTCTCATTTCCTATTTTGTATTGAGACTCTAAAAAGACATGTGTCTTATCATTTCCTATTTTGATTGTAACTCTAGAGATAGAGGGAGAGATTCATGGACTCTCATTAATGAGATAACTTCGCATATTTTTGTGTAAATAGGGGAAGTTTTATCCTCTCAAGATATGTGAAAATGGTGAAAAATAGGAAAAGAAGAGAAAGGATTATAGAGTGTCTTGTAACAAAGCTTAAGATGGAATGGGATGTATATTTATGAGTTTATCAATAAAGAAGTTCAGTTCTTTGATGCTGTTTTGATCACATCTTCAAGGAGCTAAGGAATTTCACCGAATTGGTAGCAGAGGGCCCCTACTATCTAAGGAGGTTCCATGCATTTTCTATCTAAGTCATTTTAATTTCTATTTTAGTGTATTTCTTTACTTCTTGCTTTCCAGATTGCTTTCTTATTTCACAGTCATTGTGTTTCCCTGGGTTCAGTTTATTGAATAATAACGAGTGACTTATAAGAAAAATGATTCCCTAGGTTTCAATTCTTGTCTTTCATAGTCAATAGTTATTGCGCTCGACCAAGTAAAGACCATTTAAATATTAAATTAAAATTTTTAGTGACTTATAGATACAGTAATTGTCCAACATTTTATTTCATATCATAGGACATCCTCATTACACTACAATTACTCTTTTTCAAAAGCTCTTCTAATAAATATTAATTGAATGAATTTGATTCAGTTGTAATGTTTGAGTTATTAGTTGTTTTCATTTATTGAATTCTCAGTTAAGTTGCAATATCCACAGATTAGGATTTCTAGTTTTCATCATTTCTTAATTAGAAAATAGACTCCAAAAACTTGTAAATAAAACTCTGCTTTAATTCATTTGACAATATTTTCTTTTCCTTCCTTTTTAAATAGATTTAATCTCATATTTCTAGTTTAGAATAGAATGCTAAGGATCAAAATATAAAAACTCCCAAAACATCAACAAAACATTAAAACAATGAAGTAATAAAAAGGGACACTTAGGCACATACATTGCATTACACTTCATTAGTTTACTAGCCCTGGTCGATAATTTATGTTAGCAATTTAGGACACTAAATTGACTAAACATCATACACATACAAGGTTATGTTAATTGGTTCACACTATACCACCCTAATATATAGGTTATGGTCTACATTAGTCTTGGTAAAGCCAAGTATTAATAGGTATGCATCCATTCTTTCATAGCAAGCCCTAAGTGCTTCCTTTAAGCCATATATAGAGCCTTCTTTAATCTGCAGACATGAGTCTCCCTCTAATTTATTTCAAATCCTTGAGGTTGTTAAATGTAAAATTCTTCATTGATGGTCCCATTTAAGAAATTTTTCTTGACATCCATTTGATGGATGTTCCATCCCATAGTAGCATCCAATGAAACCAATGATCATATTGTTGTATTCCTAGATGTGGGAGAAAATATTTTTTCATAATCAATTCCTTATTTTGTAAGAATTATATTTCTATAAACCTTTCTATGTATTTTTATATTCTCCCATAGTAAAGATGCCTTATCTTATAAATCCATTTTGAAGTGACAATATATTTTTCACTTGGCCTCGGGACAATCTCCTATACATCATTCTTCACTATAGAGTAGTATTCTTCCCGCATAATGTTACTCGACTCATGACGTTTAGTTGCATGTTCATAGGAGGAAGGTCCTGCTTCAATAATATTTTTCATATACGCAATATATCCTAAATACCTATTTGTTATTTTATTTTCCCCGGAGGTCCCTCATGATGTATGTCCTTATACTTCTTAAAGAGTAGTTTTCAACCAAAAAGGCCTCTTCTAATTTTCTGGAACAATTAATTGTTGGAGAGGATTAGAATGACCTTAAACATTTTCTTGAACAAATTTCTTCTCTTTACCATCATTTTCCTTATATATATCCTCAAATATAGGTATCAGAGTCAAACAGAACATCATTTGATTTCTTGTAATCTGTGCTCTCATCAAAGATGACATCCATGCTTACTTAAATTCCATGATCCTCCTTGATATATATTCTATATGATTTTGATGAACCACTATATCCCAAAAATATGCCCTTTAAATTGGTGGGATCTAACTTCTTTATTTTTCCTTCAATATATGAATATACATATCACACCTAAATATTTGATGATCATCTACACTTCACTTATTTCTTGTAAATGCTTCTTTCAGAGTCATGTTGTTGAGAATCCTATGAGGACTTCAATTCTGCAAGTATATTGTTGTCATGCATCCCTCTCCCCATAGGAATTGAGGGAGATCTTGATTATGTAGCATAGCCTTAGAATATTCCTCAATAGTTTTATTCCTCATTTCTACCACAAAATTTTGTTTAGGATTATAAGAAATAATGACCTCCATCTTAATCCTTAGTTCCTTGAATAAAGATATTAATTCATTGGATGTGTATTATCCACCACTATTGGACCTCGAACTCTTTATATTTCTCTCTGTTACGTTTTTCACTTCATTCTTTAACTCCTGAAACTTTTCGAATACCTCATCCTTCTTCTTCAAAAATTATAACCTATTCTTCCTTGATTAATCATCAATGAAGGTTATATAACATTGATTCCCACCAAGATAATTGACTGCCATAGGTCTACATACATCTGAGTCTGAGATCTAAAATTTCCTTAGATCTGGTGTCACTACTTTCAAATGGTTTCTTTATGTTATGGCCTAGAGAACATCCCTTACATGTCCCCTCAATTTATTTTTCAAATGGGGGATTCCATTGACCATTTGACTTAGACATGAAAAAATATTAATGTGAGTGTGTCCATACCTTCTATGCCATAGTTCAAAAGGACTCACATCCAAGTGAACTAGAGCCTAGGTCAGAGGTGTATAAATTCTATATAATGTACCCACATGAATCCTAATTACCCTAACATCATCAATACTTGATACCTTACCCCAAACCAAAACCTTGCCATCAACAAAAGAAATTTTATCACCTTTATCCTCTATACAAGAAATATATAGCAAGTTTTAATTAAAAACTGGAGCCTATAAATTTTTGTTGAGTTGAATTTTTCCACCTAACTCGAGCTCCAATGATGTAGACCCAATACATTTCACTTGATAGCTCTTTTTGTCTCCAAATTCGATAGAATGATATGATTTTACCTTAGATATGGTTTGGATTTGATTTTATTCTCTTGTCATATGTTTGGAGACACCATTGTGAATAAGCCATAGATTGTTAAAAACTACTTTCGTTAATAATCACATATGATCATGAATTTTCAAATTATGGATCAAAAAAGCCAAATTCCAAAAAAAATCCATACATTATCATCCCTAAATGTTCCAGATAAAAGGGAAATCAAACGTCCATCTGCTACTTCTTTTATCAGCTTGCAGATGATATTTAATTGACAATTCTCAATAAATGTAGTGATATTTCCAAGAACCATGAAACCATTCCTTATAACCCTTTCCATAGTGCCAACAACAATGTGATCTTCAGTATCCTTCTTGCACCTTAGCTCTGATGCCATGTTGGAAAATATGGAGACTTTGTAAATTATAACTTATTTTCCCTATCATGATAATTACTTGTGATTTAAATTTGTACCTTATTACATATTTATTTATATTCATCAATAAATTATCAAAATTATGAGGATCACAAATAGCCAAAGCGCAGAATATATAGACTCCAAGCGAGGGTAAAACCCAAAAAAATTATTCTCTTCTTCTTTATAAGTTTCTTACAAAAGAGACTTCCAAGACCCAAAGACCAAAGCCAACAAACCCTTCAAGCCCCAAGCCAACCCCCAGCAATATTTTCCTTGAGACAACTTTGAGAACTTTGATGTCGCTACAATACTACTGCAACTTCAACCCCTACAACAAAAATTTTTCCTTGCAACTTTGTCCTCTTGCAATTGCTACAAAATTTTGGTCTCCTGCAACTCACAACTTCACAAACACTAACGAGACAAGGAAACATATTCCTTGATAGATTTAGACTTATGCTCCTCTTCTTCGTCCTCCCAGATACTCTTATTATCCTTTTATATTTCATATTGAACTTGCTTGAGATGAGTGACCAAGTGAGTCTAATTTGACTCCTTTATATAGCCTTTCCTGAGGGTCAAATTTCTCCATTTAGGTAGACTTGATCTGCTCCTTAGGGCGACTTGGTCTTTGGATTATCCATGGATTTTCTTGATAAATAAATATTTTTCTTCATCACAATGAGTCGAAATGGGACTATGACACATGAAGAATATTATTCTTTACCCTAGAAAGGCCTAGAAAGACCTAGAAGACCTAAAATACCTAAAAGACTGAAGACCATGCTTTTGACTGAAACTTGAGTATGAAACCCATACTCCAAAATAAAATATAATTTATTTATTTTCTTTGTAAATAATATACAATTTCATGATTATAATCACATCGTAATGAAGACCAAACATAGTTACAATTTCTGACAATTTATGGTGCAGGGGACCCACCTCCATGTAGGGATTTGAATACTAAATTCTACAAAAGTGTGCATACTCTAACCTCCTCTAGTTTTTAACCTATGAAATTTTAAAAGGAAACATGTGTTCTTACCAATAGGCTCACTAAAGTTATTAGATATATTTATAATTTCCTTTTAATTGTTATCATGGATTTCACATGCAACATTTAAAAAATATTAATAAAAAACATAATCCAATGTGTGTATGAGTAGAGAGAGAGAGAGAGAGAGAGAGAGAGAGAGATTCTATCATATTCATATATGCTTTCTACTTTCCAATATGAGGGGACATGTACTTAGAAATATATTAATAACAAAAACCAATTTTAATGTGGATAATATGAGTAATAAATAAAATATTTTAATGGCCATGTTGAGAAAAATAATTAAATTTCAACTATGTATAATTTGTATAAAACAAATGAAAATAAAAAAATTCTTCTGATTATATTTTTTTATTACTGTGTTAGTCAAAATGAAGGAGGTGTGATTATTGCTATGCTAACCATGGAGTTGACACACACACACACACACACACACACACATATATATATATAGAGAGAGAGAGAGGGAGAGATGTTAATTCTACCTTTATAAATATCAAGAAGTATTAGATCTTTAAAGGTTCAAACCTTTCTTGAAATTGTGTACTCTAAAGAGGGTTTAGAGCTCATAAGATTTTATTCTTGTAGACATTTGATAGATTCAATATTAAAATGGGTCAATGCTAATCTAAGTAAAAAATGTATTCATAAAGTCACTGCATAACGTGATAGATGTATTGTTAACATCAATATATGCTAGTTTAATTACTAATTATATTCTCGAAATCACCTCATGAAATGTATAATTTCTTAATAAAAATATTTTATTGTTGAGTATGTTTTCATTGATGTCAAAGCGGGAGTAGGTGTAGGATTTTGAATAGGTGCAATATGTTCAGACGGTGCATGGTGTCGAGAAGATGTCAGATGTTGCACAAGTTCAAGATGTCGAGCCGGTGCAAGATGTCAAAGCGGATACAGAAGGTGCATGATTTCATTATTGATCTCCTTGATATGTTGGTTGTCATGGATGAGCAGATGTAATGATGAAGCCCTAGCTCTATGGTTTGGCTTCATTGGAAGCTAAGCACACCTCACAATTGTTGGAATTTTTTAGGAAGCATATCATTTATTTTGTCTTAAAAACCTCTCTCTAACACTCATAATAAAAATATTTATTTTTACTCCTTAATTAAATTAACTCATTTACTTTATTCAATGACAAGGTTCTTACCATAGATATTAATTTTTCCATTTAAAATTTATTCCAATTTTTTAACCCATTGTCACCACCTTAAAGCATAAACATAATTATCACATTATCAGTTTTTATATGTATATTGAATAACATAATCTAATTGACTCATCGATTAAAAATATATTTTATTACGTCGATGGTCTTGATATAATATATGGTTCTCCAACCATAGGCTTTATGGTCCTAATATTGTTTTTGTACATCATATCTTTTCATTTAAGAAATGAAATCTCGTGGACTGTGAAATATATGGTTGAAGTGCTAACACATACTGGCTAAATCAATGCTCTTGGTTCTATCCAGTACTTCATTCGACAGCTGGGCGATTGGCCACAGATCCGGTGCGAAATTAAATGCCACATGCCCTCATCCTCAACGTCTATCCATCGGAGATCTACAGTCATTTGATCCTGGCGGGAAACACTTGTTTATCCCTGCAAACCCTAGTTAACTCTCTCATTTGTATTGGTTCTATTTTCTGACTTGTTCCACTATTTTCCACATAGAATTGTCATTGAGAGGTAGGAGGGTCTTGCTCTAACTCTGAGTGGATTACTCTTTGTGGTGGAAGAGGTTTTCGATGACAACCCAGCTCGGTTTGCAGTGGAGGTGGACTTTTCTGAATTTATTGTTGGTGCCTCGGCTCTATTTCCTCCATTCTCTGGAAGGAACTCCACTTCTCTGTTGTTTTACGATCCTCGGGAGCTATTCAAGAAGGTCTCCTTCCTCCACAGTTCAGGTAATCGCAAATTCCATTGCGCTAAAATCATTTTACCTTATTTGTTTTCTTTTTGCATTTGTTGTCTTTGAGTTTAAGCTTTATAAATTATTTGTAAATACAGCCCTTCGCTCGGAGGATTCGCGGTGTCTAACTCATACAGGTAAACCCAGTTCTATTTTATTTTTCCTCTATTGTGTTCGATTTCCTTCCGTAATAGAATTTTTCGAAATCACATTTACCCTACAGGATTTTTTGGGGTTTTGCAAGTGGGTTCCCTTGCCCAGAAATGGTTCTTCTACAAAGAGTTGATTTTGTTACACATTGGAAAATCCTTCATCTGAATGGAAATATTTGTAAGGCTATGCAAAGTATCCAAACTGATATAATTAAGTGTGCAAAGTGTTCTCCATGAATTGCAGGTTAAACAAAGTAGTTTTGGTTACGTATTTGAGTTTTCAGTGTGAGGATTAGTTAAGTAATTTTATTGTTTAACATATTACAACAAAAATACACAGCAAGAAAATTCACCATCACAATACGTAACAAATTGTTCACGTAGTTCAACCCTCCTGGGCGACATCTTTCGGTCCAAGGCTCCCCAATGTCATGTCCTTGCTCTATTAATTTGCTCAAAATGGTTGTACAGGTAAAAATATGCCTGAATAGGAAAAACTAACTGTAAATTCAACTTCATAAGATATAAAATAGCTAGAAATGGCTTTTCATTTACACTAAACATGTAAAGATAGCCCAATACACCGCCTTCTCCATGATCGCCCTGATGTCTTCTTCATCTTCCTCGAAGAAAAATCTATTGTAGATCACCTATGTTTGACCTGAAAACTATTCCAAAGTGCTCTGAATGCTCCAGAAACCCAAAATTGACTATTTTTTCACCTTTTTTGGTCGAAAATTGAGAAAGTTATGGCAAAAACAATTTTTTCCCCAATGTCCCCTAAAATCCTCCTCCAAAACTAGAGGAACTCAAGTTAACTCGAATAAAATGGTGGTTCCCGCCGGAATTGGTGGCGCGCTCCATAAATGGTGGAACCAAAAATGGTTACATTAAATGCTGGGGTGGCAGGTCACATGGACCACCACCCTAGCCGCCGGCAGAACCGCGACTTATCCAACCCAATCGTCCGCATTAAATTCTTTGGAGTGGTCACATTTATGAGTTTAATGTTAATGGTTAGTCATTAATCGTTGCCAAGTTTCCACCCACAACATAAGCCTGTGGTTCCTCGCCGCAAGTCCTATGTAGTGTGGGGGTTGTCCCTTAGGGGCTGGCCCCCATTTGTCACCAACCAAACTTACACCAAACTTCAAATACGTAATGTGATCCGTTAGAGTTAAGAACCAACACACAAGCGGGCTAGTCGGGCCTTTGCGCTCATAGGTGACAGGTCTCTGGTTCGAGTCCTGCTGGCTATAAAAAAAATTTTGTAATGCCAAACAACTCCGGCCTGGGGCCACATGGTGGCCTTCGGGCTTGCCACGTGGCAACCTCTAATTGGCCACACCACAAAAAGTCAAACCAACCACCAATCATCAAATGCCACTTGTTGACCATTGATATGCCCTCCAAGAAATATTCCAGGGAATATTCTGAGGAATATTCCTGGAATATTTTTTTTTTAATATTTCATAAATTTATAAAGTCAAACTTGGTCAACTGAATTTTGGAGTTTACTGGACAATTTAAACCTCAATAACTTTTGCATACGATCTCGGTTTTGAGAACCGTTTACGGTGCTAGAATCATAGCGATGATACCTTTCAGGTCATTCATATTGCAACCATTTGTGAGGACTTCCATTTTTCAGCAATTTTCTTAACTTGGACATGATCTCCTAATCAATCCTGGTCTGTAGCTAACTCGTTCGCCTCTTTCCAGGTATTCTCTAAGGATTTCATTCAGTGGCAAAGATTTTACACTCCTCTGCATGTTTAGCACCTTCACGGGAATGAAAACGTCTTTACATGTTTAGTTTACCAACTCATTAATTCTATCTTTCACCCTTGTGAAGACGTTTAGAAATTATTTTGAGTCATTGATTTAAGGCTACAATTATTTTAATGGCAGTTGTAATATGGAAAGCTTCATCATTTGGGTTATGTAATATTTTGATAATATAAATGAAGGAATTTTCTGTAGTTAAGAAATGAATTTTCCTTGACATAATTATTTATGTCGTTCTAGTTCTTTCCATGTAATTTCCAAACTTCAGATCTTTTCTTGCATATATATCTGTGTGTGTGTGTGTGTGTGTGTGTGTGTGTGTGTGTGCATTGCTTTCATTACCTATACAATTAGGTGTTCTTAAACTTTAGATCTTGTATAAGTTATATGCGTGTCTCTGTTTAATTCATCACACCTTTGTTTTTCGGTCGAGGGTTGTGTTTGTAAGGAATTTTACTGCTATATTTACTATAATGCAAATATTAAGTTCTTCATGTTGCCTTTACTGTAACTCGTATTTTTAAAATATTTACTATTGTCTTTATTGTTAAGAAATATACAGTTAAATGGTGTCCGAACAACCAAATTTCTCCATCTGAGTATAGTTAGCAGGGGTAGCAATGAGTACCAAGTTGGGGTTTCACCCTTGTACCCAGTACCAACGGCTCATTTTGACTTAGTTTATAAGACAATATTGTTCTAGTTTGATTCTTTCTTTGCACAATAATCTTAACTTCAGTATTTTTTTATCTTTTTTCTATTATGCCTCTTACTCATAGTTCTTTATAAAATGCATCCTAACAAATTAAAGGACTCTTGCAATAATTTACTAGGTACAGTTAGCTATTTTATAGTTAACTGGGTTACTCCTGATATTAATCTACAGTACTTTCCAAGAATCTTTTAGCTACTATGTAATGTTCACAATATTAAACAATAAATCTTACAGAAGTAATTTCACAGAATTTTTCAAATATTTGCTGAGTTATTTATTTATCATAATTTACTCTTTACTAGTAGAAAGAAATATTTCCAACAGAACATAATGTTTTCTCTTGAGTTTAAATAATAGATATCTGTGTACAATAATCTTGAAAACAATGTTTATGTCTATTTAATACTATAAAACAAAACAGTCACTTATCTAAAAATGTATTTGGTTGTTGATGTCCACCCAACCTTCAAGAGAGGAAATTACGTCCTCCTCTTGCCCCTGTTCTCCACTCCTGAAGAGGTGTTGGTTGATAGTAGATTTTCTACTGTGACCTCAGGACTCTAGGTCCAATCAGTTCCAGAAAACTTCAGGACTTGCTGAGTGCTTTCCACTGGTCTCTACCTGCTCATGAAAATCTCAACTCCTTCCTTAGCCCAAGAACAGAACCCCTATTCCTCACTGGGATAAGTCTCTTATCCCCAGAGGAGTAGGTAACTGTTCAAACTATCCAATTACCTTTCAATTCTTGAAAACATTTACCGTCATCCTTTTACTTTTTATGGAATTACTTTCCATAACTAATTTTAGTATTCATAATTAACAATAAGGAGATAACTTCTCCAGAAAAACATTAAATGTCTCAGTATTTTCCTTAAACAAATAGTAAAATTTCATTTAACTAGTTAACATTAAATGCAACTGTCACAAATTCCCCCCTGGAAGTAACACCATCCTCGGTGTTTCACTTTAGCTCAAAAAATAATTCTGGTTAAGCCTTGCACACAAATGCTTCGTCCTCCCAAGTAGCCTCATCTGGGTCGAAGTGCTTCCACTGCACTTTAACCTGGGTGATGACTTGCTTCCGAAGAATAATTCCTCTCCAGTCAAGTATGTGTTGCGGCTTGACCAGAAACTTGTCGCCCGGCTCTACCTGCAAATAACAAAGTTCCTTGTCAAATTTTCATAAATAAATCATATTTCAAGTTAGGATTTTTAATTCTATCCTACCTGTATATTCTACCAATGAATTATGTGCTTCAAATAATGCACATATCACTTTAATAGGGACACATGAAACACATTGTGTACCCAGATGTGACTGGGTAAAGCCAGTCGATAGGCCACAGGTCCTACCCTTTCCAAAATTTGGAACGATCCACAGAACCTGGGAGACAACTTGGCACAAGAGGTCCACTGCAAGGTACTCTTCTTTGGTTTGATCCTCACATACACATGATCACCCACTTTGAATTCCCGATAAGTCCTCTTCTTATCTGCGTAGGTCTTCTGCCGATCTTGTGCAACCTTCAAATTTTGTCTTATCTACTTTACTTCTCATTCCATTTCCGCCAACATTTCTGGTCCCATCATTAATTTTGTTTTGGGACTGCTCCAATTTATGGGTGTGTGACACTTCCTCCCATATAGGGCTTTGAAGGGACTCATCTTAAGGGACTCTTGATAACAATTGTTATAAGAAAATTCAACCAGATGCAAGTAGTCTTCCCATTTGGTTGGCTACTGCATCACGTACATGTGCAACATTTCTTCCAAAACTTGGTTTACTCGCTCTTTTCGACCATCTGTCTGGGGAGGATAATCAGTGCTAAAGTTTATTTGGGTCCCCAAACCTGTGAACGGAGTTTTCCAAAATATTGATGTAAAATTTACATCCCTGTCCGAGATAACAGTTTTCGAAATGCCATGTAACCTGAAAAAATCTCTCATAAATATCTCTGCTATCTTTATAGTCTTGTAAGTAGACTGTACAGGTATAAAATGTGCAGATTTACTAAATCTGTCTACTACCACCACGATGGAGTCATTGTGCCTCTTTGACCGCGGTAAACCTGCAATGAATTCCCGGGATATGACCTCCCACTTCCATTCAGGCACCGGTATGGGCTGTAACAATCCTGCGGGATGTCGATGCTTCGCCTTAACCTGTTGAAACTCCAAACATTTATTTAGATACTCAGCAATATTTTTACGCATACCATGCCAGAAATATATTTTTCTAATAGTTTTTAACATTTTCTGGTATCCTAGGTAACCTGCATAATTACTCCAATGGTATTCATCCATGATTAGCTCCTTTAGGTCCACACGATTTGGTACATACACTTTTCCTCTAAAGGTTAGAATTTGATCTTTATTAACTCCATATTCAGAAGTACTTCCTTGCTTTCTGGTTTCTTCCATTTTCTTCCATAGGAATTTATATTCAGGATCCTTTTGGGCTTCTTCCTTTACTTAATCCAAGAATTTGCATTCAAGCTAATTGAAGTAAAGCTCATAAACATAATGCAGCTTCCTACTTAAAGCATCAGCCACCCGGTTTTCCTTACCCTTCACGTGTTGGATGTCCATATCAAGCTCACTTACGAAGGCATTCCACCTTCCCTGTCGGGAGTTTAAATTAGCTTGTTTGAAATAACTCGTCAGGCTGCTATGATCTGTCTTTAGCACAAATTCCTTACCCAGCAAGTAGTGCCTCCATACCCGGAGTGCATGTACTACTGTTGTTAACTCTAGATCATAGGTTGAATATCTTTTTTCATGTTCCTTCAGCTTTCTTGACTCATAAGCCACTACCTTTCCTTCCTAAGATAAAACTACCCCAACTCCCTCTTTACAAGCTTCTGTACAAACTTCAAATTCTTTATTGGGGTCAGCTACCCTTAACACTGGTGCAATGGTCAGTAGCTTCTTTAACCTCTCAAAATGGTTTTGGCACTCAACAGTCCACTTAGAAACTTTTCCTTTTCTCTGCAAAGAGGTGATTGGAAAAGAAATTATGGAGAATCCTTAAATAAATCTTCGATAATAACCAGCCAATCCCATAAATGATCGGATATCTGCCACTTTTTGGGTAACTCTCCATTCCATGATTGTCTTGATTTTCTCTCGATCAACAGCAATCCCCTCTACTGAGATAACATGGCCTAAGTACTGGATTTCTATTTTTAAGAAATCACATTTGCTAAACTTAGCGTACAACTGGTGTTTTCTTAGCATTTCCAGCACAATCCTTAAATGTTCTCTATGTTCTTCCTGATTTTTAGAATAGATTAAAATGTCGTTTATGAATATAGGTACAAATTTATGAAGGAAAAGGATGGAATATACCATGCATTACACTCATAAAGGTTGCAAGTGCACTTGTTAATCGAAAGGGTAACACCACAAATTCATAATGCCCGTACCGGGTACGGAAAGCAGTCTTGCAAATATCTTCATCCTTGATTCGAATCTGATGATATCCAGATCTTAAATCTATTTTTGAAAACACTGTGGCCCCCTTCACTTGATCAAACATATCATCAATCCTTAATAAAGGATATTTATTTTTGACGGTTAACTTGTTGATCTGTCTATAGTCATGCACATTCGCATGGTTCTGTCCTTCTTCTTAATAAACAACACTAGTGCTCCCCAAGGGGACACACGAACAAATATATCATTTGTCCAACAGTTCTTGTAACTGCATTTTTAATTCAACTAATTCTGGAACACTCATTCTATAGGGAGCCCTTGACACAGGTGATGCTCCCAGCATTAGTTCAATGGTAAAATCAATATCTCTTCTTGGTGGTAATCCAGGGATATTTTCTGGAAAAACATCCATAAAATCTTGTACCACTAATATGTTTTCCATCATAGGTGATTTTTCCTTGGCATTGGCATATCCCACCTGGATGACATAAATTTGACATCCCTTCCTCATATACTTATTCATCTAGGATGTTGTAATAGGACGTAGCTACAGGGGTTTCTTGATTCCCTGAATTTCCTTGTGTGTTCCATATTGCATTCTGTAATAAATGATATTTTTCTTGCAGTCCACTAAGGTCCAATGTTTTTCTAGCCAATCCATACCAAGAAAAACATCATAGGACCCTAATGGCAGTATGTTTAGGTCTACCTTTAACTGTTGTTTTGAAATTTCCAAACTACAGTTTGGAATTTTGGAAGTTACCTTTCTTTTTGCTCCTGTGGCTAGCTGTACCAACCAAGGAATTTTGAATTTCTGCCCTTTTAATTTACAAATTTCCACCATTTTGGGACTAACATAACTTAGACTTGCACCTGGGTCTACCAAAATAGTAACATATTGAGACAGTAATTTTCCTTCCAACTCAATCAATGTTGGTTGATAATCTGCCTGTCAATCCTCCAATGTCGCGTTGATACGAGGAATGTTTCGTGCCACATCGTCTATTATATAAGCCTCCTGCAAATTTGCAACTGTTTCACTTCTTGCTCGCTGTGAGAAATTTTTGTAGTAATGTGCTTCACCACACCCCCAACATTGTATGGGTGGTTTAGTTACTTGCCCTTTCTCAGGCTTGCTAAATTCCTTTGTAGGCCTCTCTTCAGTTGGCCATCGGGTTCTTTGATGATTTATGCCAAATTTTTTACTGGAAGAACTTCATGCAGAATTATTAAAGTTATTTTTTTTGGTGCCTTTAAACTTTGAGCTACTTTTCTGCCCTTTCCTTGGCTGCCAACTTTTTCCAACCTCTGCTTTTGTCTTTGATTGCTGATAGCACATGTGTGCCTTATGAATCGCTTCGTCCATGGTTCTGGGATTTACAAATTCAATCCGTTCCTTCATATCTGTTGGCAAGATGCTTAGAAATATTTGTACCTTAGCCTTTTCATCTCAGAGGTATGGGACATATCTTAATAGGGAGGTGAACTTGGTGATATAATTGTCCATAGTCATCTGTCCCAGCTTCAAGTCATGAAATTCTTTAGATTTATCATCGTAGAAACGTGTTGTTAAATACTTGTCTTTAAAGTATTGCTGGAACGATTCCTAAGTAAGGTCTTGGTCCTAAATGCTGCACACATTCTTTACTTCTTCCCACCATAGAGTGGCTTTCTCTCTTAGCTGATATATGGCCAATATGACCTTCACGTTGCTACTATACTCATACACCTGGAAATATTTGTTCATTTTTATCAAACAAGCCTCTGCCACTTCCTCAAATTCACCATCGAATGTTGGTGGTTTTATTTTTCGAAACTCCCCCTGAAGCTCCACTTTTTGCTTCTTAACTTCTTTTTGATATGACAAATTGCCAGATTCTACTTCATTATAGTTTTTGTTCTTGTTGCTTCACTGGGATGGGCTTATTTCCACTCTGTGAGTGGTGTGGTGCCTTGTTTGTCCCTCATCACCTTCTTGAATGTCCCTATCATCACTGGGGTGTTCCATTCCCTGATTTTCCTTGTCTGACAGGCTCTTGAGTATATTTTCTTGCTCTTGCATCAAGCGTTCGTTATCACCTCAAACCCTCACCATTTTTTCTTGTAGCTTCTATACTGTATTCAATAGTATGCTGGTTTGATGTTGTTGTTACTCCAGCAGTATACTCGTTTGCTGGTGCTGTTCCACACTTCAACTGAACCCACATCTCAAGGCTCACTACTGGTTTTGTTTGGCGTTACACGGTGTTATGGGGTGGTTTTTGTGTTGACCCCTTCCTCATGAAGTTTCCTGCTGTGCTTCTGATCTATGTGCATCAGTATACACACAACTTAACCGTTAGTTGACCCTTAGGGTCCTAGCGTATGAACGCTACTCTGATACCAATTTTAACACTCACAAGAAAATTTTTATTTTTACTCCCTAATTAAATTAACTCATTTACTTTATTTGATGACAAGGTTCTTACCGTAGATATTAATTTTTCCATTTAAAATTTATTGCAATGTTTTAACCCATTATCACCACCGTAAAGCATAAACATAATTGTCACATTATTAATGTTTATATGTATATCGGAAAACATAATCGAATTGACTCATCGATTAAAAATATCATTTATTACTTCGATGGTCTTGATATGATATATGGTTCTCCAACCCTAGGCTTTATGGTCTTGATATTGTTATCACACATCATATCTTTACATTTAAGAAATGAAATCTTGCGGACAGTGAAATATATGGTTGAAGTGATGGCACGTACTCGCTAAATCAATTCTCTTCGTTCTGCTGAGTACTTCATTCGAAAACTGGGAGATTGGCCACAGATCCGGTGTGGAATTGAAGGCCACCTACCCTCATCCTCACCGTCTATCCATTGGAGATCTACGGTCATTTGATCCTGGCAGGAAACACTTGTTTATGGTTGCAAACCCTAGTTAACTCTCTCATTTGTCTCGGTTTTGTTTTCTGGCTTGTTCCACCGTTTTCCACAGATAATTTTCATTGAGAGGTAGGAGGGTCATGTTCCGACTGTGAGTGGATTACTCTTCACGATGGAAGAGGTTTTCGATGACAACCCAGCTCAGTTTGCAGTGGAGGAACACTTTTCCGAATTAACCGTTGGTGCCTCGGCTTCGTTTCCTCCATTCTCTGGCAGGAACTCTGCTTCTCTGTTCCTATTCGATCCTCGGGAACTATTCAAGAAGGTCTCATTCCTCCATAGTTCAGGTAATCTCAAATTCCATTGCGCTAAAATCATTTTACCTTATTTGTTTTCTTTTTGAATTGTCTTCTTTGAGTTTAAGCCTTATAAATTGTTTGTAAATCCAACCATTTGCTCGGAGGATTCGCAGTGTCTAAATCATATAGGTACACCCAATTCTATTTTATTTTTCCTCTGTTGTGTTCAATTTCCTTCCACAATATAAGTTTTAGAAATCATAGTTACCCTACAGGTTTTTATGGGGTTTTGCAAGTGGGTTTCCTTGCCCAAAAGCGGTTCTTATGCAAAGAGTTGATTTTGTTACACATTGGAGAATCTTGGTCTTTAGCTAACTCGTTCGCCTCTTTCCAGGTATTCTCTAAGGATTTCATTCGGTGGCAAAGATTTTACACTCCTCTGCATGTTTATCACCTTCACGGGAATGCTAACTTCTTTACATGTTTAGTTTACCGACTCATTAATTCGAGCTCGTTTCTTTTGAGAAGCTCTGTCCATAGCCTGTTATGTCTTTCACTCTTTTGAAGACGTTTAGACATTATTCTGGGTCATTTCATTAAGGCTACAGTTATTTTAATGGCAGTATTAATATGGAAAGCTTCATCGCTTGGGTTATGTAATCTTTTGATAATATAAATGAAGGACTTTTCTGCAGTTAAGAAAGGAATTTTCCTTGACCTAATTATTACTATTGTTCTAGTTCTTTTCGTGTAATTTCTAAACTTCAGCTCTTTTCTTGCATTTGTTTATATATATATATATATATATATATATATATATATATATTCATTGCTTGCATTACCTATACAGTGAGGTGTCCTTAAACTTTAGATCTTATATAAGTTATATCCGTGTATCTGTTTAATTAATCACACCTTCTTCATGTTTCCTTTACTGTAACTCAGATTTTTAAAATATTTACTGTCAATAAATCTACAGTTAAATGGTGTCCGGACCACCAAATTTCTTCGTCCGAGTACCAGGTTGGGGTTTCACCCCTGTACCCAATACCAATGGCTCATTCTGACTTAGTTTATAAGACAATCTTGTTTTAGTTTGATTCTTTCTTTGCAAAGTAATCTTAAATTTAGTATTTGTTTATCTTTTTTCTAACACCTTTTACTCATAGTTATTTATAAAATGCATCCTGACATATTAAAGAACTCTTGCAATAATTTAGTAGGGAGCGTTAGCTATTTTACAGTTAACCAGGTTACTCTTGATATTCATCTACTATACTTTCCAAGCATCTTTCAGCTACTATGTAATGTTCACAATATTAAACAATAAATCTTACAGAAGTAATTTCACAGAGTTTTGAAAACATTTGTTGAGTTATTTATTTATCATAATTTACTCTTTACTAGTAGAAAGAAAGATTTCCAATAGAACATAATGTTTTCTCCTGAGTTTAAATAACAAATATCTGTGTAGAATAATCTTGAAAAAAAAATTCTGTCTATTTAAAATATATTTGATTTTTGGTGTCCACCCAACCTTCAAGAGAGGCAATTAAATCCTCCTCTTGCCTTCATGCTCCACTCCTGAAGAGGTACGAGTTGACAGTATATTTTTTGTTGTGACCTCAGGACTCTAGGTCCAGTTAGTGCTAGAAAACTTTAGGACTTGTTGAGTGCTTTCCACCTCAGGAAAATCTCCACTCCTTCCTTAGCCCAAGAACAGAACCCCTATTCCTCACTAGGATAAGTCTCTTATCCCCATAGGAGAAGTAACTGTTCAAATTGTCCAACCACCTTTCAGTTTTTGGAAACCTTTACCATCAGGCTTTTACTTTTTATGGAATTAATTTCCATAACTAATATTATTATTCATAATTAACAATAAGGAAAATAACTTTTCCAGCAAAACTTTAATTGTCTCAGCCTTTTCCTTAAAAAAATAGTAAAATGTCATTTAAGTAGTTAACAATTAGTTAACATTAAATGAAGCTGTCACTGGATATATTCTCCTCGTCATGCCAATTTTGTTGATATGCGGGGTGTCTCTTGGGCCTTTATGGTTTGAAAGGTATTCTCCATCAAATTGTGCACCAAATTTGTGGCTCAAAACCTTAAAGGCTTGTTGATGTGGCATCAAATTAGTGGTTGAATACTTTAGATATTCCGTAGAAAATTAATGATGTGGTAGTGTATTAATATGAAGCCCTAATCCTAATGATGTGATTAATCCCAAAAACATTACTAATTATCTTAAAGATTAAAATCTAAGAAAAGGTTTTTTGAATTAAATTTGAATTTATTTTAAGAAGAAATTTTAAAATTTAAAACTAAATATATTTCCATTCATTTATTCAATTCGGTTGTTTTACGTGAACCCCTTCAAAACTAAATAAACATATAATATTTTACCTTCATGGGTATGAGATTCAACAATTATTACTAGACAAGGAATTTCGCTGAATAATGTTGGACGTGAGGAGAAGGATTGTAATAGCCCTCCGGCCTTGAAACTTTTTTGGAAGGATTTTGATATTGGTTAGGTTTTCTAGGATGTTCATTTCTCTTTTTGGTTTCGTTAGGCAAAGGGTTCCATTTTTTCTTTTTGGTAGGTAAAAGAGTTTTGTTGGAGTTCTTTGTGCGGCCATGTTTAGAAATCTCATTAAACAATGTTTAACATAGTATTGAAATGAGTTCTCACTTTTTAGATGGAGAAAAAAATCATCCAATTTTGAAAAATCTTGATTCATAATACATCGTTTTTATTGGAGCATATTTATATTATTGTCACTGTAACTGTTCAAATTGTCCAACCACCTTTCAGTTTTTGGAAACCTTTACCATCAGGCTTTTACTTTTTATGGAATTAATTTCCATAACTAATATTATTATTCATAATTAACAATAAGGAAAATAACTTTTCCAGCAAAACTTTAATTGTCTCAGCCTTTTCCTTAAAAAAATAGTAAAATGTCATTTAAGTAGTTAACAATTAGTTAACATTAAATGAAGCTGTCACTGGATATATTCTCCTCGTCATGCCAATTTTGTTGATATGCGGGGTGTCTCTTGGGCCTTTATGGTTTGAAAGGTATTCTCCATCAAATTGTGCACCAAATTTGTGGCTCAAAACCTTAAAGGCTTGTTGATGTGGCATCAAATTAGTGGTTGAATACTTTAGATATTCCGTAGAAAATTAATGATGTGGTAGTGTATTAATATGAAGCCCTAATCCTAATGATGTGATTAATCCCAAAAACATTACTAATTATCTTAAAGATTAAAATCTAAGAAAAGGTTTTTTGAATTAAATTTGAATTTATTTTAAGAAGAAATTTTAAAATTTAAAACTAAATATATTTCCATTCATTTATTCAATTCGGTTGTTTTACGTGAACCCCTTCAAAACTAAATAAACATATAATATTTTACCTTCATGGGTATGAGATTCAACAATTATTACTAGACAAGGAATTTCGCTGAATAATGTTGGACGTGAGGAGAAGGATTGTAATAGCCCTCCGGCCTTGAAACTTTTTTGGAAGGATTTTGATATTGGTTAGGTTTTCTAGGATGTTCATTTCTCTTTTTGGTTTCGTTAGGCAAAGGGTTCCATTTTTTCTTTTTGGTAGGTAAAAGAGTTTTGTTGGAGTTCTTTGTGCGGCCATGTTTAGAAATCTCATTAAACAATGTTTAACATAGTATTGAAATGAGTTCTCACTTTTTAGATGGAGAAAAAAATCATCCAATTTTGAAAAATCTTGATTCATAATACATCGTTTTTATTGGAGCATATTTATCGGACTTTAAATTTTTTATGTATTAACTATGCACAATTTTTTTTAAATGTTCATGATTTTCGTTCCAATTTGAAACCCATTTTTTTTTAGCTTACTTTGACACCTTAAATTTTTTGATATATTAAGTATGGATAAGTTTTTTAAAGAGTTGTTGATTTTTATGTGGAATTTGAAAAGCATAAACCCTTTTTCAAGAATATTTTTGACACTTTAAATTTTCATATATCCTAAGTATGCAAATGTTGATTATCTAACCATTTTTCAAGTTGTCTTATTCTTCTTTTGCTTTTTTTCCTAAAATGTTTGTTTCTTAAAGGTTTTCTAAACTTGTGTTCTTTGTTTTTTTTTTTGCAATATTTTTTTATAATAATTTTTTTTTTCGAAATTTTTAAAAATAATGAGTAAATAAAAAATATATTAAAACATTAAAAAAAAAAAAAAATATGATATATATATATATATATATATATATATATATAAACACCCAAAATATTAAACATAAAAATGTAAAAACAAAAATAAAATTAACTAAAGATGAAAATTTAAGGAAAAAATTAATAAATAAAATTAAGAAATAAAATAAAATAAAATAAAAAAATGAAATATATATTAAGAATTTTTTAACTAAACACCAAAAATACAAATTAAAAAAGAAAAGAAAAAATAAATGGTATAATTGAAAAAAAACCCATTAGAAAGACCATTAAATTTTCAATAAATAAAACATTAAAATTAAATAAAAATTAAAAGTTGGGCTCGGTCAAAAATACAAATTAAAAAAGAAAAGAAAAAATAAACGGTATAATTGAAAAAAAACCCATTAGAAAGACCATTAAAATTTCAATAAATAAAACATTAAAATTAAATAAAAATTAAAAGTGGGGCTTGGTTGATTCGCAGAATCAATGAACCCCCTGCCAGCGCCTAAGGGGCTGCGAGCCTCGGGCGGGGGAAGGGGGATGGGTTGGACCCCAGCAACTCCCTACACTCCGTAGGAACATGACACCTAAAGCATTGGTCGACAGCCTTTTTTATGTCTCCATTTTGTTATTTTTTATTTTTTAATGATTTTTTTCAATTCTTAAATATTCAATATGTTTTAATGTTTTTTTTTTTTTTTAATTTTACTTTAATTTTTATGTTTTATTTATTTATGGCTTTTTTAATGTTTATATGTATTTTTTTAATGGTACAATTTGGTTTTTTGGTTTTGCATTTTGTGTTAATTTAAAAAATATATATCCTTTAATTATGTTTTTTTAATAATTTCCTGTTTTTTCAATATTTTTTGTTTTGGATTTTTTTGTTTTGATTTATTTTTTTTTATAACTTTTTAATCTTTTATAATTTAATTTAATTTTTTTTTTTTACATTTTTGATGGTTGATTTTTTTTTTCCTTCTTTTTAACATATACTTTATATTTGATTTTTTTTTTGTGTTTTAATATATTTTTTTTTTATTTACTTGTCATTATTATTATTTTTTTTTAAATTTATCTTTTTTTTCAATGTTTTAATTTTTGTTTTGTTTTGTATATTTTTATTTTTATTTTATATATTTATTTATTATTTTGTTTTATTTTATTTTTCAACAAGGTTTCTCTTGATCTTCAACTAGCAACCTCGACCCCATTATGTTTCAATTTTATAGTTGATTTTAAAGTTTTTGTTATAATGGATCGAGTCTGCCCCACAATGTGTCAATTTGATGTTTAATTTTTAAGTTTTCATTGCAACCGGCCAAGTTCACATACAGTGCTTGTCAATTTAATGGTTGATTTTTAAATTTTTGTTATAATGTGTCAAGTTGTCTCAATCTAAAATAGCTATACTTTTAAAACTTAACAAAGAAATTACTCGTAGTAAAATGACACTTTCATTCAAGTGCTTATTTTTCAAGTTTTTTTAGTCATATAATTTTTCATAATGCCATTATTGAAATATGATGAAAACTTAATGTTTTATGTAGTCACGATATTTGGTTTTAATTCGATGGTTGAAAAAATATCAAAATTTTAAGTTTTTTCTGAGTCATAATACTGTATCTTTACTGTTATATTTGAAAAAATTGTAAGTGTTTTATCTTTAACACCATCACTGAAAATTGTTAGAATTTTAAGTCTTTTCATATATGTGATAATTTATCTTTAATGTCATGCCTAAAATCATTGAAATTTTAAAGTTGTTTGGATGATGATATTTTAGCTTTAACAACATTGCTAAAAATATTAAAAATTTACCCAAAAAATGGTGTTATTCGAGCATCAATATTTTTTCATTTTAAGGATGTTTTTTACACACAAAAAAAACTTTGATTAGATTTTACTGTCATTTTTAAAAATATATTAAAAATTTACCAAGAAAAAACAAAAAAACAAAAAAAAATATGTTGATGCAACATAACCACATTTTCACATTTTTCTTTCTACCTGTTTTTTCATGTTATTTATAGTTCTTTTCGCTAAAGTTATCATTTTGAGTTCACAATTCAATTTTTTGTTTGTATGAATGTCCTTTATGGCTTTTCATCTTAATAACATCTCACATTTATTCCTATGTGTGTTGAAACTTGCTGTATTGTTATCCTTATCCTATGGGAGCTTGGACGGTATTTATGAAATGGTGACTTCCCAGTTAGGGAAGAATACTAAGGAAATCAACACTGAAACTAGCCTTGAGTTGTGCGGACTATTTTTCCTGAATCTTTTAGTACAAAATCTTAGGTGGCATGATCATTTAGACCTTGTTATGGCATGGCTCAAACTTTCTGCATTTATGTGTATATCACATCTAATGTAAGAGGTGGTGCTTTTTAAAATATACCCGTGGAAAAATATGGATTTCAGTCACCTTCGACCAATTGTTGATACAATCAGATTTTAATGAAGGATGATTGCCTAAGTTTTGGTGCATTTTGTATAGCCTGTACCAGAATATGCAGTCCAAATTGACCTTGGCTTGTGTGATTTTTCTCAGCTCTTCATTTATCGGTTTCGTTGGGAATCAACTTAGGTTTGTAGGTATCTAATTCTGCGGTGGATACATTTTACATGAATTTATCTCAAGATTTCAGTGGGAAATTTTGAGCACACGATCCTTGCTATAGCTCATATCAGGCCAGAAAATAAATTGAGCAACTTGACATACTCAAAGTGACTGTCAGCTGCATATCTCAGACTATTTATAGACGTGATTTTCATGATTGCTATAAAGATACCCTGTAGAACCTTTGGTTCTTAAGACATTAACAGAAGATTTGAGCTCCAAGTGTGGAATTATCATTGAAGGATCTGAAACTCGACTAAGGCAGTTGTTTAAGGATTTGCGACCTTAATATTTTAGACCGGTGTTATATCTGACATAAACCAGGCCTAAGATGAAATATTATTAATGCATGGAAGTCCAACACATTGATTGGGAAATCAATGTGAAGCAATATCAGTGCGTTGATATTACTTGTACATGAGCTCAGTCCAATTTTAGAACAGTTATATCAATGTGTTACCAAATGAGTGTAGAAGAACTATGCATTTGGATTCTATTTACACCTTTTTGGAGTAGAGAGTTGGCCCTAGTTTTCTGGAGGACTCACAATTAAGATAGTCTGATTAAAGGTCTTATTGACATATCTTTATAGTAAACTAAGTTTATTTTTGTCCCACAGTAGGTAAAGAGGTATGAACATTAGCTTCAGGATCATCTGAATAAACTAAAGTCACATATTTATCACTTTTAAGTCATCCTTTAGAATAGTGTTAATTATATGTGATAGTTGCATATTTATGTCATGCTTTATGTATGACTGCATCCTTCTCATGTGACAATAAACTCTTATGGTGACTTTGATCCTCTTACCTAAGTGGCAGTGATATTTTATGTGACATGATGGTAGTAATCTTCTTAAACATGATAGTGAGTTTGATGTCAGATTAATGTTTACAACGACCCTACCTTGACTGTACTTATTGAGACGTGATGATGTTTTGACTTGACTTGACAACATTGATCACAGTCACACTTGTTGTGACTTACAGAGATATGAGGATAATGTGACTTGACTTGACATTATTATTGAAAATGAAACTTGTTGTGATGTGATGATATCTCTTCATTGTATCGCTATGTCAGTGTTGTGGGAGTAATATGCCAGTGGCTCTTGTAATGTGATGTTAGGGCTGAGTTACTGCATGAAAATGGTCTTAATATAAGGCCTATTACAATAAAATTGATGATGGGTGTAGCAATGGCAGTGACCTATCATGAAAATATATCTTTGACCAGGTTTACAGTAATTTTTATGATGTATTCAACCACAATATGTGAGCAGTTCCATATTACATGCCTTTAATAGCAGTAGTGGTAAAGTGAGAGCGGACAATAATAGCAACAACAGTGGAAAGTAGTGGCTAACAAATGGAGAAACTGAAAAAAGTATCAATGAGTGCGGATAGTGGACCTAGATTGAGGTAAAACAATAGTGATAGAAGGTGTGGCAGTGCGCATAGGAAACGCTGAGTGGCAGTAGTTGAAGCAGTGGTTTCAAATATTGAGTCTAGCAGCAAAAGCAATATGGATAGAAGTGGTGATTGCAGACAATGAGATTAGCAGCATGGAAAATTTTAGGGGCTAATATTCCATGTTTTTTCCAAAAAAAAATTCACCAATTTCCATTTTTTATAGAAATGATTCTCTCAAATTTTACAATATAAAATTATTTTAACTTATAAATTGCCAACATTATATAGAGAGTATATAGAAAATCATTATAAATTTGAATAATTTTACAAGTATATCAATAATTTTTTTTATAGTTTTCATATTAGGGACTAGTGAGATATAAAATTATTTTAACTTAAAAATTGCCAACATTATACAGAGAGTATATAGAAAATCATTATAAATTTGAATAATTTCCCAAGTATATCAATAATTTTTTTATAGTTTTCATATTAAGGACTAGTGAGATTCCCCAATATTTTAAACTTCAAAATAATTTCCTATCTTTAAAATTTTCCCTGAATTTAGCAGTAGTGGTAGTTGAAATGTGAGCAGTGAGTGTAGCAGTAGTGGCAGTTGAAGTGGAAGCAGTGGATGCAACAACAAAGAGCAATGACTGTAGCAACAAAGATGACAAAGGTGGTAGTGTTGTTTGAGTGATTGGTTGGTTGTAAAGGAAGCTGAGAACTCATGTAGACTTAGTCTACTAACATCTTCAGACTTGGGGATTTTGGTACTTCCTTCCAGCATAGTTGTTAAATGTATATGTAAACCATACCTAATGTAAATCACTTGTTCGAGATAAAAAAATTTGTATTCTCATAAATGTGATGATGATATTTTTTGGGTTCATGTTTAATACTAGGAATAAATGAATTAATCTAACCAATTGTGAAATTAAAAGAAATATAAATTCATGCCCTCTCAATATTTCTAACATGTAACAATAATTTTATTAATTTAATTATTAAAATCTCATAAAATTTAAAATATATTTTTAATTTCATATTCACATTTCATCTTTTTCATCTTTATCTACTTATTTCACCAATAACATATTTGTTTAATTACTAACAAATATTTAAATAATACTTTATATTTATTTTTTATTCAATTATTATTAATTATTTAAACACTAATTTATATTATAATTTAATTATTATATAAAACGTGCAAGTTATATTCACCCAACTTAACAACTTAAAGTCGTAAATATATCCAATCCCTTTAATAGAGATATTGATTAATAAGAATTATTTTTTAATGATAACTTCCTTTTTAATTCATTGTGAATAAATATTATTTATTATTAAATGCATATTGTATTTATTATATATATATATATGTGAGTTTTTTTAGTTGATAATAAATAAAAGTTATTTGGTGGCAATGATAATGTTTTTTTTTATAGTTGTTTTTTTAATGATAAATTTGAATTATACATTTTAATTTTTTTAATATATATATATATATTGTTTTATGGATTTTCATTTAAATTAATTATAAGGATTTTGATTAGCAACAAAACTCAATTTGGAATGAATTCCTTTAATGAACCAAAAAGCATTATGATAAATTTTCATACTATTTATAGAGATTATTCTCTAGATATAAATGTATATGTCCTTCTAGACTCCTATAATATATATAGAGGAGGGAGAGTATCCACTTTAAGTCGTGTAGTTGAAAATTCATTCGCAATTAACTCTTCTTATGAACCAAAAAGAGTTTCATGAATTTTCATACCCGCTATCGAATTTATTCTCCTATATATTTGTGTTCTTCTAAATGTGTTAAGTAGATGTTATTGTCTCATTTTTTTAATTATTAACCCTTAATAATTGGTATTTTGTTAAAGAAAAAGTAGTTTGATGAATTTTCATACCCTCTATAAAATTTATTCTCCTATATATTTGTGTCTTTCTACATACCTTATATATAAAGAGATATATTATCCACTTTAAGTAAGTGTTGTTGTCTCATTTTTTTAATTATTAACCCTTAATAAGTTGTATTTGTGTCCTTCTACATGCCTTATTTATAAAGAGATATATTATCCACTTTAAGTAAGTGTTGTTGTCTCATTTTTTTAGTTATTAACCCTTAATAAGTTGTATTTTGTTAAGGAAAAAGTAGTTTATTGAAGGAAGAGGATGTCATCAATTTCTACTCATTTTTTTTCCTATTCATATGTTTTAAAAAATAACGAGCATTATTACCTTGCTTTTTTTTTTAATGAGTGGAATTCCACTGTTTTCTTTCTTCTTTTGAAAATCATTGAAGAATATTTCCATATATTATTCAATTTTATGTACTTCTAAGTATATATGTTTTTCATTTATATAAGTTTCTCATTAAGATTTAAAAAAAAACTTACTTTCCATTTAAAAAGTTATTAATTACATGATGTGTTTTTTAAAAGGGTTTCCAGAATTTTAATTTAATTATCAATAATTATTGGTTGGATGGGGGTTTATCCTCCATGGAATATTTTAGAATATTCTTAGTAGTGGTCATAGATCAAAGGTTGAGATTTAAGTGGAAAGTAGTTATGTCCTTTCTTCCCTTGTTACCCTTTTGATTAAATGAATTGTTATAAAAAATATTATATGAACATGAGTTATGTTTTTCAAGAGATGTATTATTAGTAAGTGATCCTATTAGCCCATAGTATTGTAACTAACAAAAGTTATTTACAAATTTAAAATCTTCATAATAAAATAGGGTGAATCTTTATGATTAAGAACCTTGCTTGCTGTATGTTTCTTAAAGTTTATATGTTTAACTTATCTATTAATTCCTTTATATATATATATATATATATATATATATTTGACAATCTCAAATATAAATTATAAAATAAACGTTTACACATCTATCTTTTAATTTATATAGTTGTAGTAGTTAATAAAACTATTATAATTAATATTTCAAGATAATACATTTCTTATTATTAATCAATTTAATCATTTAAATATATTATTTAAAATTTTTTAAATATAAATTTACTCTCAATTTAAAATTATCTTCTTACACATAAATGTATATTTTATTCATCTTCTTTAAATAAATAAATGAAAAATACATGTATAATACCTATCCCATAACAATCCAAAAACAATACAATATATTTAATCAAATTCATATCTCATACATTCAACCTAAAACCTTAATTCAATAACTCCAACATCATATTTAATAAATTTATTTCTCAAGTTACTATGTTGGACACACATTTATATTTGATATACACTAATAATAAAGTCAAACACACACCTAACATTCTTTGATATATGTACCCCGATATGAAACGGCACATTATTATTACGATATTTGATACATCTACAAATCTCGACCAAATTTAGTGTCACAAAATTCGTTAACTTACGCTTCCATGTTCAAGTCTTATAATTTATGGAGTAGATTTTAACTCTAATAGTTTAGAGTTTTTGGTGGATTGTTGATTGGAATATCGCTTTAAAAACAAAAAAAAATTAACAAATCTTATTTTGTGGTGTTTAATTTTTTTTTATTGTGTATGTAAATTCAATACTTTCTAAAATTTATGCAACATTTAGCTTAAAAAAAATCATTTCTCAAACATAAAATTTCAATAAATCCCTCCAACATTCTAAACAAATTAAATCAAAATAAACCAAAATACATTCTATAAAATCACACATTGAAAAACTACTGTATATAATTTCTGCCCTGCATAAATTTGAACATTAAATCTACCTCTCGTAACAATATCGCATTTTGCTCATATTGCGAGCGTCGTACAAGTTCCCGCAGGTCGCACCAGGACAGGCCGTCGGGTTGGGTCCCGCCACCGGAGAAGTTTGGACCCTTCCCCGCCGAAAGCTGTTTGTCTTCAATGCTCCAATTCTGCGTCCGAATAGGTAGAAGTGTGAGGACCCCGCGTCGTCTTTCGATCGAAACCCGAGTTCTTCCGTGGAGAACCTGACAAGATGGCTGATAAAAACAGGCAAGGCCGCCAGAACGGACAATGGTTTTCGAACACATTCGTTTGGAGCAAAATTAAGATAAGCCTTCGCCATGATTATATGTACTCCACTCAAACTCCAAACTCCAAACTCCAAGTCCAAAAGGCCCACAGAGGTAATTTGAGACATCAGAAACTGTCTTCTGGTGTGTTTATCTCTTTTCGTGATGGAAAGCAAAGTACATGTAGTTTTGGTTCCAGGATTGGGGAAGGGTCATCTCATTCCATTCATGGAACTAGCCAAGCTGTTGGCCTCTCAACATCTCTGGGTATCGTACATAACAACTCCGGGAAACGCTGAACGGCTCCAGCCTCAGCTCCAGCGTTCTAATCTGCATGTCCGGCTCGTATCTCTGCCCTTACCGCTCATCGACGGAGTGCCCCCGGGAATGGACACCATGGACGACATTCCATTTCGTGTTGCAGAGATACTGTTTTCTTCGTCGGATAAATTGGCAGGGGCGTTCGAACAATGGCTCGATAAGCAGATCAATAGCATTATCTGCGACATGTACGCGGGATGACAGTTCTGACGAGGTGGCTGCCGACTCCTTTCCTCCTCCTGTGTGCATTATCTGCGACATGTACGCGGGATGGGTGCACTGCTCTGGCTCCAAGTTCGGGATCACCGCCGTGGCTTTCTATACTGCGGGGGTATTCGCTGTATCTTTGTTGCAGTCCCTGTTAACCTACGCGCCACATCACAGCGTCGAGGGAGACGATGAGTATTTTAGGGTTCCTGAGCTGAGCTTCGATCTCAACCTGCGGAAGTCAGAGCTGTTCGTGAATTTGCGAAAGCCGAACTTGTATGAATTGGAGGAATTCGTTAGGGAGGAGATGAAACAGAGCATGAAGGGGTGGGGCATACTTGTCAATACGTTTTACGAGCTCGACTCCTTGGGGATCGACCACATCAGGAACCTGACGGGGAGACCCGTGTGGAGCATAGGACCCGTTCTCCCTGCGGCTGTTTTCGATGACATGACGATCGTTCACGAAGGCATGAATAGCCGGGGTAAGGCGGCGGATATTGCCGAGGAGGAGTGTTTGAGGTGGCTGGATTTTAGGAGTCCCGAGTCAGTGGTGTTCGTGTGTTTCGGGAGCCACTGTATTCTCAACGAAAAGCAAATCCGTGCAGTGGCTGTGGGGTTAGAGGCGAGCGGGCAGGCTTTCATCTGGGCCATCAGATCTCTCCGCACAGAAGCCAAACCTAAAGGCACCGACGTGGGGCTCCCGGAGGGATTCGAGGAGAGAACCGGAGATAGGGGACTGATTATATGGGGCTACGCCCCTCAGCTACTCATTCTCTCGCATCTTTCAGTGGGGGCATTCCTGAGCCACTGCGGTTGGAACTCTACATTGGAGAGCGTGACCCTGGGAGTCCCTGTGATTACTTGGCCTATGTTTGCAGAACAGTCATTTAACTCGAAGTTTCTGGTAGAAATCCTGGGGATTGGCATACAGGTATGTTTGGACATGAGCAACGTGGCTGATGAAGAGGATATAAGAAGAGCAGTCACCATGCTTCTAGCGGAGGAAGAAGGGAAAAATATGAGGAGGAGAGCTCAAGAGCTGAAGAGGCTTGCGAAAATAGCTGTAGGTAAAGAGGGTTCTTCCTCTACCAATTTGAGGTGCTTTGTTCAAGAGATGCAACAGCTGCAGGTTGCAAGAAATGACATCAATGGTGTCCGTCAGAGTCACCGATCTCACATTTGACTCCTGAGGGGTGTGTAGTTTTTATTTACTGTCAAATATATGGTCAAACTGAACATCATGTAATGTGCTAAAATCTTGAACAAGAAAGTTTTCAATGTGATGTCGATTTTGTTCTCATCAATGGTATGTGACTTTTGTGACTTGTCAAGGAGATATTTTAGGTAATCAGTATGGAACCACATAAAATATCAGTTGGAAATTTTGCACAATTTTCAAAGAAATAAACTTTTATTATCTTTTTGATTTTTAAAATTGCTTTATTTTATTAGGTTAATAGGTCTTTTCTTTTGAATTAACTCTTTTTTTCTTCAACCAATTCATTTTTGTAATGACACGTCAATGGTGACATTTCTCTAAATGAAGAGGTTATCTAGCAGTAGTAAGTTCACACATTTCCCTAAATTTTCAGGATTTTTCCCTGATAACTGATTATTTTGAAGATATAAAAATCTCAGCTTTGAAAGTCGAGCAATAGAATAAGGGATCTTTCCAGAAAGTCTATTTTCCTCTATAGAAATTAGCCCTAAACTTCTAAGTTGCCCAATTTGCGCTGGGAGGTTTCCATGTAAACAACTACCTCCCATATCAAACCTCTCCAACTTTTGAAGCATTCTAACTGATGATGGGACTGTCCCTATAAAAAAATTGTGACCTAAACCAAGTGTTGTTAAACGAGTTAGGTTTCCAATCTGCAGAGGTATTTCTCCTACTAACCTATTCTTCCCCAAGTTTGTGATTGTGCTTCTTCTTAGTGTCTTACTTCTCACCTTCTTTGGCATCGACATCCTACATACATCATATAGAGTTCAGCGGAGCGAGTACCCAATTCAAACTTTCTTGCACGCAGTCGGAGGTGAGTGCCTTTATTTTCATGAATTTAAGAAGTTCTTGAACAACAATGTCTTTTGTAAGATTGATATGCTTTTTAAGTTTTCCTTCTTGTCAAGAATCAATCTTAAGGTCTTACGGCATTAATCTTTATCATTCACTCAAATAAATTATATTTTCATGTTATTGTTGATCGTTGACACTTTGCAAAGTTTTGTTCTCCTCTTTTGCATCCGACTCCTGAATTAAAATGATTTGTATCTCGAGCATTCCTTATCTGCATGCCAAATTTGCAGTATGCATTAAAGTCTAGCATGGAAATTTTTGAAATATGACAGTACCCATGGATAAAATTTCAACCCTCTACACAAAGAGAGAGAGAGAAGATATGTACTCAACATAAAATCAAAACTCGAGAGTAGCATAGAGTGTATGAGATGAACAATTCTTGAAACCAAACTTGAATTACAAGTTACATCTCATGCAATCAGAAACTGATTTCTTTTTTTTGGTCTTTCGCTACTTTTGTCTCTCGCTATTCTATTTCAGTACCTTGTTGTCTGCTCTAATAAGATCTGGAGTCTAGATCCTGCAATCAACATTTATTTGATCACAGGATACCTTCGAAGATCGTAATCAAGAAAGTTCAGAAGACCATAGTCATAAAATTCAAGATAAATTCAGGTTCCAAAGTCATTAAGGTCAAGAGAAATTAGGCTTAAAGCATGCTTAGGATATGGAAAAGAACATCCTTACTATGGTAAAACAAGTTCCCATTAAGAATTGGTAAACATTTATGATGCTGCACAGAAATTCTCAAGTATGTAAGCAGAAGCACACTGCTTAAAATTAAAGATATAGTCATTTAAGACTATAAATGGATAGCATGCACCAACACGTTTTTAAAAGTCATGATGAAAAGGCTTAATGCCAAACCCACTTGGAATATAACCACTTAATTGATTCACAGAAATATCAATAGCTTGGAGCATAATCATTTAGGTTATCTCCAAAGGTAGAGGCCCTTCTAATAAGTTGTTTGAAATGTTAAAATAGAAATCAACCAATTTGTTTTTGTAATGACACATGTCATTCGTGACATTTCCCTAAATGAAGAGGTTATCTAGCAGTAGTAAGTTCACACATTTCCCTAAATTTTTAGGAAATTTCCCTAATAATCGATTCTTTTGAAGATATAGAAATCTCAGCTTCGAAAGCTGGGCAATAGAATCACGGATCTTTTTAGAAATATTATTTTCCTCTATAGAAAGTAGCCCTAAAATTCTAAGTTGCCAAATTTGAGCTGGGAGGTTTCCATGTAAACAGTTACCTCCCATATCAAACCTCTCCAACTTTTGAAGCATTTTAAGTGATGATGGGACTGTCCGTATAAAAAAATTGTGACCTAAACCAAGAGTTGTTAAACCATTTAGGTTTCCAATTTGCAGAGGTATTTCTCCTACTAACCCATTCTTCCCCCAGTTTTTTATTGTTCTTCTTCTTAGTGTCTTAATTCTCACCTTCTTTGGCATCGACATCATACAAACATCATACAAAGTTCAGCGGAGCGAGTACCCAATTCAAAATTTGTTGCATGCAACTGTAGGTGAGTGCCTTTATTTTCATGAATTTAAGAAGTTCTTGAACAACGATTTATTTTGGAAGATTGATATGATTTTTAAGTTTTCCTTCTTGTCAAGAATCAGTCTTAAGGTCTTTGGGCATTAATCTTTAACATTCACTCAAATAAATTACATTTTCATGTCATTGTTGATCGTTGACACTTTGCAAAAAAAATTTCTCCTCTTTCGCATCCGACTCCTGAATTAAAATGATTTGTATCTCGAGCATTCCTTATCTTCTTGCCAAATTTACAGTATGCATTGAAGTCTAGCATGGAACTTTTTGAAATATGATAGTACACATGTATAAAATTTCAACCCTCTATATAAGGAGAGAGAGAAGATATGTGCTCAGCATAAAATCAGAACTCAAGAGTAGCATAGAGTGTATGAGATGAAAAATTCTTGAAACCCAACTTGAACTACAAGTTACAACTCAAGCAATCGAAAAATGATTTTTTTTTTTTTTGTCTTTTGCTACTTTTGTCTCTGGCTATTCTGTTTCAGTACCTTCTAGTTTTCTCTGATAAGATCTGGAGTATAGATCCTGCAGTCAACATTTATTTGATTATAGGATACCTTCGAAGATCGTAATCAAGAAAGTTCAGAAGACCATAGTCATAAAATTCGAGATAAATTTAGGTTCTAGAGTCATTAAGGTCAAGGGAAATTAGGCTTAAAGCATGCTTAGGATACGCAAAAGAACATCCTTAATATGGTAAAACAAGTTCCCATTAAGAATTGGTAAACATTTATGATGCTGTATAGAAATTCCTAAGTATGTAAGCAGAAGCACGCTGCTTAAAATTAAATATATAGTCATTTAAGACTATAAATGGATAGCATGCACCAGCACGTTTTAAAAGTAATGATAAAAAGTCTTAATGCCAAACCCACTTCGAATATAACCACTTAATTGATTAACAGAAATATCAATAGCTCGGAGGATAGTCATCTAGGTTATCTCCAAGGGTAGAGGCACTTCTAATAAGTTGTTTGAAATGTTAAAATAGAAATGAACCAATTTATTTTTGTAATGAAACATGTCAATAGTGACATTTCCCAAAATGAAGAGGTTATCTAGCAGTAGTAAGTTCACACATTTCCCTAAATTTTTAGGAATTTTCCCTAGTAACTGATTCTTTTGAAGATATAGAAGTCTCAGCTTTGAAAGTCAGCCAATAGTATCAGGCATCTTTCTAGAAAGATTATTTTCCTCTATATAAAGTAGCACTAAACTTCTAAGTTGTCCAATTTGAGCTGGGAGGTTTCCATGTAAACGGTTACCTCCCATATCAAACCTCTCCAACTTTTGAAGCATTTTAGGTGATGATGGGACTGTCCCTATAAAAAGATTTGTGACCTAAACCAAGATCTGTTAAACCAATTAGGTTTCCAATTTGGAGAAGTATTTCTCCTACTAACCCATTCTTCCCCAAGTTTTTGATTGTGCTTCTTCTCAGTGTCTTACTTCTCACCTTCTTTGGCATCGACATCATACAGAGTTTAGCGGAGTGACTACCCAATTCAAAATTTCATGCACGCAGCTGAAGGTGAGTGCCTTTATTTTCATGAATTTAAGAATTTCTTGAACAACGATGTCTTTAGTAAGATTCATATGCTTTTTAAGTTTTCCTTCTTGTCAGGAATCAATCTTAAGGTATTTGGGCATTAATATTTATCATTCACTCAAATAAATTACATTTTCATGTCATTGTTGATCGTTGACACTTTGAAAAGTTTTGTTCTCCTCTATTGCACCCGACTCCTGAATTAAAATGATTTGTATCTCGAGCATTCCTTATCTGCTTTCCAAATTCGCAGTATGCATTGAAGTCTAGCATGGAAATTTTTGAAATATGATAGTACCCATGGATAAAATTTCAACCCTCTACACAAGGAGAGAGAGAAGATATGTACTCAGCATAAAATCATAACTCTAGAGTAGCATAGAGTGTATGAGATGAACAATTCTTGAAACCCAACTTGAATTACAAGTTACAACTCAGGCAATCAAAAACTGAATTTCTCTTTTGTCTTTTGCCACTTTTGTCTCTGGCTATTATGTTTCAGTACCTTACTGTCTACTCTGATAAGATCCAGAGTCTAGATCCTGTAGTCAACATTTATTTGATTGCAAGATACCTTCGAGGATCGTAATCAAGAAATTTCAGAAGACCATAGTCATAAAATTCAAGATAAATTCAGGTTCCAAAGTCATTAAGGTCAAGGGAAATTAGGCTTAATGCATGCTCAGGATACGCAAAAGAACATCCTTAATATGGTAAAACAAGTTCCCATTAAGAATTGGTAAACATTATGATGCTACACGTAAATTCCCAAGTATGCAAGAAGAAGCACGCTACTTAAAATTAAAGATATAGTAATTTAAGACTATAAATGGATAGCATGCACTAGCACATTTTAAAAGTCATGATGAAAATGCTTAATGAGAAACCCACTTGGAATATAACCACTTAATTGATTCACAAAAATATCAATAGCTTGGAGCATAGTCATCTAGGTTATCTCGAAAGGTAGAGGCCCTTCTAATAAGTTGTTTGAAATGTTAAAATAGAAATCAACCAATTCATTTTTGTAATGACACATGTTAGTAGTGACATTTCCCTAAATGAAGAGGTTATATAGCAGTAGTAAGCTCACACATTTCCCTAAATTTTTAGGAATTTTCCCTGACTGCAGGATCTGGACTCCAGATCTTACCAGGGAAGACAACATGGTACTGAAATAGAATAGCCAGAGACAGAAGTAGCAAAAGACAAAGAAAAAATCAATTTTCCATTGCTTGAGTTGTAACTTGTGATTCAAGTTGGGTTTCAAGAATTGTTCATCTCATACACTGTATGCTACTCTCGAGTTCTAATTTTATGTCGATTACAGATCTTCTCTCTCTCCTTGTGTAGAGGGTTGAAATTTTATCCATGGGTACTGTCATATTTCAAAAAGTTCCATGCTAGACTTCAATGCATACTGCGAATTTGGCAAGCAGATAAGGAATGCTCATTATACAAATCATTTTAATTCAGGAGTTAGATGCAAAGGAGGAGAAAAAAACTTTGCAAAGTGTCAACGATCAACAATGACATGAAAATGTAATTTATTTGAGTGAATGATAAAGGTTAATGCCCAAAGACCTTAAGACTGATTCCTGACAAGATACCTTCGATGATCGTAATCAAGAAAGTTCAAAAGACCATAGTCATAAAATTCAAGATAAATTCAGGTTCCAGAGTCATTAAGATGAAGAGAAATTAGGCTTAAAGCATGTTCAGGATATGCAAAATAACATCCTTAATATGGTAAAACAAGTTCCCATTAAGAATTGGTAAACATTTCTGATGCTGCATAGAAATTCCCAAGTATGCAAGCAGAAGTACACTGCTTAAATTAAATATATAGTCATTTAATACTATAAATGGATAACATGCACCAACATGTTTTAAAAGTCATGATGAAAAGGCTTAATGCTAAACCCACTTGGAATATAACCACTTAATTGATTCACAGAAATATCAATAGCTTGGAGCATAGTCATCTAGGTTATCTCCAAACGTAGAGGCCCTTCTAATAAGTTGTTTGAAATGTTAAAATAGAAATAAACCAATTCATTTTTGTAATGACACATGTTAGTAGTGAATGAAGAGGTTATCTAGCAGTAGTAAGCTCACACATTTCCCTAAATTTTTAGGAATTTTCCCTGACATTTACCTAAATGAAGAGTTTAGCTAACAATACTAAGTTCACACATCTCCCTAAATTTTTAGGAATTTTCCCTGATAACTGATTCTTTTGAAGATATAGAAATCTTAGCTTTGAAAGCTGGGCAATAGAATCAGGGATCTTTCCAGAAAGACTATTTTCCTCTATAAAAAGTAGCCCTAAACTTATAAGTTTCCCAATTTGAGCTGGGAGGTTTCCATGTAAACGATTACCTCCCATATCAAACCTCTCCAACTTTTGAAGCATTTTAAGTGATGATGGGACTGTCCCTATAAAAAAATTGTGACCTAAACGAGGAGCTGTTAAAACATTTAGGTTTCCAATCTGCAAAGGTATTTCTCCTACTAACCCATTCCTCCCCAAGTTTGTGATTGTGCTTCTTCTCAGTGTCTTACTTCTCACCTTAATTGGCATCGACATCGTACAGACATCATACAGAGTTTAGCAGAGCAAGTACCCAATTCAAAAAAATTTGCACGCAGCCGGAGGTGAGTGCCTTTCTTTTCATGAATTTAAGAAGTTCTTGAAAAAAAATGTCTTTTGTAAGATTGAGATGCTTTTTAAGTTTTCCTTCTTGTCAGGAATTAGTCTTAAGGTCTTTGGGCATTAATATTTATCATTCATTCAAATAAATTACATTTTCATGTCATTTTTAATCGTTGACACTTTGCAAAGTTTTTTTCTATTCTTTTGCATCCGACTCCTGGATTAAAATGATTTGTATCTCGAGCATTCCTTGCCTGCTTGCCAAATTTTTAGTATGCTTTGAATTCTAGCATGGAACATTTTGAAATATGACAGTACCCATGGATACAATTTCAACCTTCTGCACAAGGAGAGAAAGAAGATATGTACTCAGCATAAAATCAAAACTTGAGAGTAGCATAGAGTGTATGAGATGAACAATTCTTGAAACCCAACTTGAATCACAAGTTACAACTCATGAAATCATAAACTAATTTTTTTTTGTCTTTTTCTACTTCTTTCTCCGGCTATTCTGTTTCAATACCTTGCTGGTTTCCCTGATAAGATCTAGAATCTAGATCCTGTAATCAACATTTATTTGATTACAAGATGCATTTGAAAATCGTAATCAAGAAAGTTCAAAAGACCATAATCATAAAATTCAAGATAAATTCACATTCCAGAGTCATTAAGGTTAAGGGAAATTAGGCTTAAAGCATGCTCAAGATACGCAAAAGAACATCCTTAATATGGTAAAACAAGTTCCCATTAAGAATTTGTAAACATTTCTGATGCTGCACAGAAATTCCCAAGTATGCAAGCAGAAGCACATTGCTTGAAATTAAAGATATAGTCATTTAGGACTATAAATGGATAGTATGTACCAACACATTTTAAAAGTCATGATGAAAAGGCTTAATGCCAAAACCACTTGGAATATAACCACTTAATTGATTCACAAAAATATCAATAGCTTGGAGCATAGTCATCTAGGTTATCTCCAAAGGTAGAGGCCCTTCTAATAAGTTTTTTGAAATGTTAAAATAGAAAGCTAAATATGCAAGACCTCCAACCTCTAGAGGTATGTGGGCGCTGAGCTTGTTGTATGACATTATATACTGTCGCGTAAAAATAAAAAGAATCCTATTGGAAATTTGGGAAGATATGCATGAATACATAGTTAAATTAGTAGTTTGTGTCAGATAAAGAAGGCGAAGCTTCAAATCCCTTATGTGAAATCCATAGCAGTTATTTTCAGCTAAATTCAATTAGAGTAACACTTGTAAAATCATATTAGAACCCTTTAATTTACAAGCCTTTATCTCTACAGAAATCATGATTTTTTTTCACATATTTTACCTGATATATCATATTCCTGCAAAACCTGAGTAGGTAAAACACACAAAAAGACAAAAAAATAAAAAACCTTGTTTTATATGATAACTCGAATAAAACCAATGTTGATTTAGTGACCGCTCCCATTTTACTTATATTAGCATAGTTGCTTGACAGAATCCAGTCCAAACCTGGGGATTCAATGAAAATATAAATCAATAAAACCTAACCTTTGAATGTTTCAGTTTTCTGATTTGTAACTTTGAATTACAAGCTACAACTCTATCAGTAGGAAACTGAATTCAACGAAAATATAAATTTTAAGACATGGGGCATATAATTTTTCATCTTGGAATTTATTAGGGAAGAAACTTCATTTCGTAGGCTTCATTTGCTCTTTCATTGCATCTTTTAAATTTTTACTTGAAAGTAATGATAATTACTGACCATTAAGCTTAAACCGAAACCTCTCTGGTATGCATCCCTTATCTCCTTGCCAAATTTGCAGTATGCATTGAAGTCTAGCATGGAACCTTTTGAAATATGGCAGTACCCATGGATAAAATTTCAACCCTTTGCACAAGGAGATAGATAAGATATGTACTCAACATAAAATCAGAACTTGAGAGTAGAATAGAGTGTATGAGATGAACAATTCTTGAAACCCAACTTGAATTAAAAGTTACAACTCAGGCAATCGGAAATTGATTTTTTTTTGGTCTTTTGCTAACAAATGGTAGAAAAGGGATGAATGGAAGAAGGACGAAGAAGTGTGGACACTCATTCAAAATTTGCAGCAAGATCCTAGTACATCTCATACATTCAGTTGGAAAAATGATTCTTTATGGTACAAATATCGCTTATATATTTGCAAGAATTCCCATCTAAAAAAAAATATTCTTTTGGAATTGCACACTTCTCCTTAAGGATGACACTTGAGATTTTTAAAAACTTACCAAAAGGTGAAGAAATAATTTTTTCGGGATGGCCTTAAATATGATATTCAAATGTTTGTGGCGGAATGTTTGGTTTTCCAGCAAAATAAAGTTGAGACAATTAAGACCCTGGGTCTTCTACAACCTCTATCCATTCCAAGTAAACGTTGAGGGGATATTTCAATGGATTTTATCACAGGTTTACCTAAGTCTGAAGGAAGGAGTGTCATCATGGTGGTAGTTGATAGAATTACCAAGTATGCACACCTTTGTGCATTATCTCATCCATTTAAAGCAAGTACATTTGCTACTGCATTTATGGAAACAATTCAAAAGCTACATGGAAACCTGAAGATTATTGTAAGTGACAAAGATCCCATTTTTTAAACAGGAAATTTTTGGACGGAATTATTTTCTTGTTTGGGTACTCAACTAGCTCATAGCTCATCTTATCATCCTCAATCTGATGGTCAAACAGAGATAGTGAATAAATGTTTGGAAGGATATCTTCATTGTTTTGTATCTGATAAGCAAACACAATGGCTCAAGTGGTTAACTCTCGTTGAATGGTGGTATAACACTTCCTTCCATGCTGCAGCAAAAATTACGCCATTGATGGCACTTTATGGATATCATCCATCGTCCATGACATCTTCTTTAAGGGATAGTTCTATGGTTCAAGCAGTGGAGGATCACATCGAGGATCAAAAAGAAGTTCTCCAACTCTTAAAGGATAACATAAATTTGGTGCAAGATCAAATGAAACAACAGGTAGATCAACATGGAAGTGAGAGAAGTTTTTATGTGGGAGACTGGGTATTTTTACGGCTACAACCATACAAAAAAATGTCCCTCAAGCAAGCTAAGAAGGATAATAAATTATCGCCAAAGTACCATGGTCCTTACAAGGTGTTGCAGAAGATTGGTACTATGGCATACAAATTGGAGATTCCTGCTTCTTTGCGAGTGCATCTAGTTTTCCATGTTTTATGCTTAAAAAAGGTTATAGGGGACAAACTTCCAGTTCAAACAATATTGCCAGAACTTGATGAGTAAGGAAAAACCACATTGGAACCTGAAGAAATCACGGAAACAAGAACTCGACAACTACGAAATCGGTCAATTTCAGAGTATCTCGTCAAATGGAAGAACTTACCCACTGAAGATTCTACATGGGAGGATGAGAATTTTATAGAAAAGAACCTGGAGCTACTCAAGCATTGAGGACAACACTTTTTTGAAGGAGAGGAGCATGTTAGGTCCTTATATTACTAGTATAGTCCCTTATTCTTGTTAGTGTAATCCCCTTATTGCTATTTTTGTACCCCTATAACCCCCATATCGTTATTATTGTGCCCTTACATTATTAGTGTTAGGTCAGCTAGGATTACATTATGGCCCCACTAGGATTACATTGTGGCTCCATGGAATCCTATATATAGTAAGGAGTTTTTGGCATTTGTATCATCCAAGAATTGTTCATTTATGTAATGTATTGGAGGTTGCCCCCTCGAAGTGGCTTATTTCTAAGGCATTCATCTCTCTTTTCTTCTATTTTTGGAGCTGGTTTCATAACACTACAACTCTTCGTCTCCATATTTGAGTAGAAACTATAATGTCGCTTCCAATCGAGCTTTACCACAGAAGACAATTCAATAAATATCTTGCATGGAAGTTTATGAGAAGGCAATATGGGTTTCGATTCGTGCCACATTGACTTGGTTTCGGTTCGTGCCACATTGACTTCTCTATGCATGGACGACTTCTATTTTCTTGCTTTTCCATTAGATTTCAATGGAAAACAATGCATGAAAAAAATAATTCACCATTCTAACAATATTTGGCATTGTACAAAATGTAACAGTGAATTCCCAGAATGTGACTATCATTACAAACTTAAATTCGACTTACATGACCACACTGGACACCTTTAAAATGTAACTGCTTTCAATGATGCGGGAAATTAGCTAATGGGCATCAGGAAAAAATACTTGTTCCTCCGCTCTATTGAACCATCTGATCTTTAAAAAATCTGTAGCCGTATCTCAGGCCGCCACTTCTTGCTGTCACTTTCCATCAAAACAGAGTACTACAATGGTGTCGATCATTTGCAACCTATACTGATAAGTTAAGAAGAAATTCAGTATGATGTTGCATGCAAAGAGGTCCTAAAAGACATTGATGCATTGAGCATTTCACAACGCTCTGTTATTCGTCGCCTTTGAGCTCTCTTCTTATATGCACAACATGCTACTTTTTTGCACAGGAAATAACATCTTTGTATATATCAATTTTCCATACCATTGTAAAATACAACCATGTTGTTGTACTAAACACTTTATTTTACAAGAATCTTTTTCAATAATTACAAATATGTATATTTACCCCTTTACATTTTACATAATATAGATACCGATGTTTGGCACTAAAAAAGTGTTTTTTTTCACAATACCCTTTATCAACATGTATGGAAAAATCAATTGAAACTCTTTCTATCGCTTACTAATAGTTAATTACAAAGTTAAGCTTGTTACAAAATTTCATACATTTCACATGCATACTTTACTCAATTTTGTTTCACTCTAAATTCTTCACATCTCATGCCTAACATAGAATTAATTGTAATTTATTAAATATGTCATGAAATGATCAAGACGCAGATAAAAAAGCATGATGGCACCTTATTTATGCTCAAAATAAAGAAACAATAAATACACGTTGACGACTTCTTTATAAAAATAGAAAAAACACTACCACTTCCACTACACCACCTCCCTTTTCAAGTTCTCTCCCAAACATGCATGCCATTTCTTGCTCTTGTTGTGCATCATCTAAATCTAAAAACCATTTTACTCATGTGAAGAACGTGGACCCTGGTGAACAACCATATGTCCTTCAGAATTTAACGCATGTTGAGGAAATGTTGATCACATGTGTAAATCCCATTCTACAAGTAACACATGATCGTGGTGGTCAATACAAATATGGCAGCCATATAATCAGCTTCCCTCAAGACGTCACTACTATTTCCAAATACCTACCTCGCTTGGTTTCTGAATTGGACATCCTATGAATTCATCGTTTGCAAATTATGTGTACTTGCAGCACTTGAATACAAACTCACTCATGACCCCTACTACAAAGATGTTAAACTCAGCCCATCTACAATTTTTTCTTTACCAGATCAACCTACAGATATTTCTTACCTTCTTCATAATGTAACCACGTCCTCATTTATACCCTAGGAAACCATAGTCGATTCTACTTATGATCTTGATGCCATGCTAACTCCATTAGATATCCAACCTTTTTCATTTGTTCCAAGTCTCCCAAACTCATGTAGTGAAATTGATCACATTTTTGCTTATTAGCACTCCACCGATCCAATCTCAACAAATTTAATCGATTGGCCTACAATATCTCTATCACCTATGAACGAATACACCACTGAGGGCCTCTTTGCTATGGTATTCCCCACACTTTTCCCAACAGGAATTGCAATGATCACACAACCAAGAATTACAAAAGTTGAGATGCACTAATATGCTTTGCAACTCTTATGCTACCATGATAATCGCTTCGACCAGCATTCGAGATTCCATTACTACATATATAACATGCTAATGCGCCACTGTAGCCAATCAACTACCAATTTTTTTTTTAGGAAATACATTGAAAACAACTTGCCAACAACTGTTTCAGATTTGCGACAATGTCTTCATGACTTCCCAAATTCAAGAATTCCCGAACAGGTCATGCACTTTGGCTCGGCCCTACGAGGTACACACTCTTTTGGAACAAGCGTCATAATGAGCTAACTGACAATATCACACAACTTGGAAGCCCAACACTTCTCTTCACTCTCAGTGTTGCTGATACCAAATGGCCTGACCTGCATAAGATTATGCCTACTAATGTGCCCTCAAATTCAAACAATCATTACAAGTGGATAATTCAAAATATAATTAACAATCCACATTTAACCTCCTAATATATGTGTTGCAGATTTACAATTTTTCTTGAAGAAGTCCTACAAAAATGCTTCCATGCAATTGACTATTGGTGCAGGTATTTTTAATTACCATTCCTATTTAAACCTAATATTAAATTACAATAGATATGGAGCAATAACATCTTTCGATATTGCATGCAGGTACAAATGGCAACATCGAGGATCTGCACACATACCTGGATTCCTTTGGTTGAAAGATGCACCAAACATGGATGCCCTCAATTGGAACAATGACACAGAGGTTATCAATGCTCAAAGATATTTTGACAATTATGTCACTGTTTGGAACCCATGAAAACCCCAAAATTGCAAAACGGTACTCTACCAATCGGTAGAGCATAACCCTTGTCTTCTTGACACATCATCAATTTTCACGTCAACGCAAACAGATGACTATGAAAATCTTTTCAACTGTGTCCAATGCCATACAAAGTGTCATGCATCTTCTTGTCTTCGCAAAAAAACAATGTTCGCATTTGTCACTACGGAGTACCATGGGAGTTGAACCTCACATCATTGCACATTGGGAACATATATATCATGGAATGTTCATCACAAAAATAAAAACCCACAATCTCCACAATCCGAAGATGAATCTACTCCTGTATCTACCCCTCCTGAAATCCCCCTTGACCTCGTCCAAATGAATGAATGGGAAATTCTCACCTTCACCCACGCAACAACATCAAAATTTATAGCCTTCAAATCATTGGCCATCGTGAATTTGATGCTAATCATAATTGATCTCATACTTCTCTACCTCTCCACTTGCAAGAAACTCCCGTCAATTTCATTGAATACAACCTCTCAAATAGTCAAAACCAACATCGTCCTTTTTCAACCCTTCCCGAAAATCACATATTATCTCCTACCCAACAAAATTCATTCATTCATGTTATTTCTCACTTGAAAAACACTCTATTGAAACCCCCAACTAGAACTACCATACAAGGGACAACCGAGACCGGAAAATCTACTTTAATAAAGTCTCTCCAACATGCATTTATTGAAAAATCCTCAACAATTAGAAGCTCATTGTTGCTACTTTCACCCACCGGAATTGCACCTTTCAACATAAATGCCATTAAAATCCACTCTTCCCTTCACATCCCTATCCAAACAATGCATCCTCTTGAAGGACAATCGCTCGTACACCTGCAAGAACAGCTCCCCCATGTAGAACACATACTCACTGATTAAATGAGTTTTATCAGACCGAATATGCTTTCCCGTATTGATGATCGCCTATGAGAGGCATTTCCTCTTCATCAAAATACACCATTCAGAAATCGATCCATTATCCTTTTTGAGGCTTTAGGGTAGTTGCCACCTGTGAAAGACATTCCTCTGTATGCTGGCACATCACATGGCACTGCACTTTGGCACAACTTCGATACATTCATAACGCTTACAACTAATTTTCGCGAACAAGGTGCCGACCCTTCCTAAGTTTCCTTCTGCCAAGTTCTCACAGATATCAGGAATGGAACACCTACAATCAAAGATTGGAATCTCCTAATGTCGAGGATAGATTCCTCTATTACACATGAAGATAAAAAAACATTTGAAGACTCCATGCACCTATATGCAACAAATAGTTCAGTTTCCTTACATAACAAAACAATGATTAAAAAATTAAACATGCAAGTAACTGTGTGTTCCGCGGAGAAACATCGAGAAAAAAATTTTACTACATCTGAAGAAGAACAGCTAGATGCAAAGGTTCTCTTATGCAATGAACAAAAAGTTATTCTCACCTAAAATTTGTGGGTACATGCAGGGCTTGTAAATGTGGCACTTGGCACAGTGATTTCAATATTCTATGCACCTGACTCAAAGATTCCTGAATTTCCATCCTTCGTGGTAGTCAATTTTAAACAATACAGAGGAACACCATGGGACATTTCACACCCAACATATGTACCCATTTCCCCTATCACAAGAGGTGCACGTCGACAAGTACCACTTCAAATGGCATGGGCTTTAAAAACACACAAGTCATAAGGAATGACTTTAGAGAAAGAAACAGTTAACATTGACCCCAAAGAACGCCAAGGTCTAACATTCACCGCCATTTCAAGAGTAAGATCTCTGTCAGACCTTCGGTCCATCCAACATTTACATTCTCACACATATCACGAATGAAAGAGAATCCATATCTACAATGCAGAAAGAAAGAAGAATCATTGCTCGCATCGAAATCTATAGAGAGGAGTACACTCTATCCAACAATAAACTCTTCATTTCATCTTCACCAACGGTAAACAAAACTTAACCTTTTCCAAGATCCATACACAATTACTTGCTTTTACGTTTGTTCTAATACTGGCTATGCTGTTAATGTTCAAAAGAAGTTTATGCTTACTTTAAGTTTTTTTAACTCTAGAATTAGTACAATTTTATCAACCGTTTACACTAACAATTACTATTTCTCTTCTTTCATGACCAACATATATGGATTCACACTATTTAAACATGCTCTATGAATGCTGCCAAGAAATTCAACAACAGGAGCTTGCTTTACAGGATATAGAGCCGATATTCCTGCCGCCATATACATTGTCTTTGTACCATTTGCATACAACTATTGCCTTGTTAAAAAGGATCCAAAAAATCCTAAAAAAAACAATCCATATACATGAAAGAGATACACACCGGAAAATGCGTATTGAATGGCAAGAACGACTTTCTGAACGTGGGGTCACAATAGAAACCAATTGGTGTTGTCGATGTCGTGCATCATCATGTATATATGATTAGATATTTACTATCATTTGCATTTATATGACATCACAAACTTTTATTGTAAACATGTATATTTATTCAGCTTCAATTTTGTATATCTTTTGTATATAAATCATGTTCTGTTCAACTACTATAACATTCAATGTAATTTAAAATGTTTCTGTAACATTGTTTCACTTCATTTTTGTGCTTCAAACCCATCTCGAAATACTCTTTCTCAAGAGGAGCATTATATTATACCATAGCTTTCTTGAGTTTCTTATTCCGTCTTAAAGCGATGATCTACTATACGAGTCCTTGGATCCCAAAAATTCATGTATTGCTTCAATATTGTTTTCTATTTTTACTTATTACATTACCTTTAACTACCTTCAAGGTGTTAAAATTTTAGTCATGCTATTATGTTCTGTTCCATGTTAATACCTCTATATCTGTCAACATCTTTCCTCTCTACTTTATTGCCTTGACAGCATCTTCAGATATCAGTTCTCTCCATCTGGTAAGTGATGTTGGTATAAATGATTCAAAAATAGCACTAACAGAAAATGTTATAATCATACATGACTTCCAAGCATCTACTCATTTTCTATCTATAATTATGATGTATATTCATACTTGAGTTTGGGAGCATAGTTACCTCTCTATAAAGGATGATAACCAAATTCCATCAAGGATTATTTACTATATGTAGTAGTATGTTTCAAAATGGCAACGATTAATCACATTCATCCCTATTGTTCACATTTGAAAATATCCCTATTGGTACTGAGGTATAACTTAAATGCAACTAGCTTTCATGTTCCACCGCAGATGGTTTTCTTCCTTTTTTGCACAAGTTTTTCTCTAACCGCATTTGGTTGTTTTGGGTTTTTTAAAAATGTTGAATTGCCAAAAAATTCTTCTAACCAGAGTCTAGGGGGTGTGGCAGATAATATGGATGTATTAATGAAAATGACTGTAGAGCATCTAGAAAATTGTGTTGCTGAGGGTCGTCTGCCACACGTGAAAATATTATTAATTTGGCCAAAATAAACTATATTGTTGGTCAACTAATATTGTTGTTGTTTCAAAATGATGCATAATTAAATTCTTTTTCTTCTTCACATTTAAATTCTTCCATTTTTCTTGTGAATATGTCTATGATTCAGTCAAATGAAAATATTTCCCATAGGAATAATATAGAATCATATGCACCACAAAGTTTCTGATCTTTCTTCCTTTGTTCATACTCTGCAAATCTACAGAGTCATTCACTGACTTCAAACTTTTAATGAATGGTTTTCACCCTCTAAAAACGTTGGAATTGCTACAGAGAATGGTTATTTTTTCAGGTTTTTCAAATCTAACTTTATATGCTAACATTAGCAACAATGAAAGCCTTTTCCCACCTTTCAAATGGGAATTTATTTTCTATCATTTACTAAGTAACAAATTAAATTATCATTGACTTGCTTCATGATATTGCACATTATAAATTAAAAAAAAAGGCAAATACACAAAACAATATACATTTAATATAATGTTTATTGTTCCAAATCAAACTACAATTAATTCAACTGAATACTTAAAGATAATACTCCTATTGGCCTCTCTTTGCACCTTCTAGGGCAACTTCTAGTTATTAGTTGATAGGAGATCATTCAATTGATAATCGTTGTGTTATAAAACTTTTATGTAAACCATAAAATTAAAGCTTCAAATATAAATAAAGAAATATTTTATATAAAAAATATCTCAATTAAAATGTAATTGCATTAAGCATATTAACTTTTTTGGTATGAAAAGAATAATGGCATGGGCAACCCATTTCTACCAAGTAGCTTTAAAGAAGGAGATGGTACACGAAGTTAAATGTTTAGTTTAAAGAATGAGATGTCAAATTTTGAGACTAGCCATATATAAACGGTTATATATTGAATTAAAAAAATTTAGTTTGAAGGACAGAATTTTGTATATTTTAAGTTAAAATTTTATTTGTTAATGTTTAAAAGCTCCTAGAAAGATTGACACTATTTAAATTTTGGCTGAAAATTACAAGTCTAAATTTTTTTTCTCCATAAAGTCTCTGAAAAATACCTAAAAACACTATATATTTGGATAACATATAAAAAACACACTAACATTACTATATTACTACATTTTCTCTATGATAGAGTTGACCTAGACTTCATATCTTTCTAGCTCCAGGTAAGCAGTAGACCTCACTAGTGATAGTGCCTATACTAATTTCCGCATGTTGCACCGAGTTCCCAAATATTTGCAACAATAATTCCTCGTCTACCCTATTACGAGCCCCCTCATCATTATCATCGTTTTCCATGGTCAAATTATCCACACTAAAACTCAAAATTTTCGTCACAAGTTGCAGTGTCTAGCTTGATCTCAAGTATGACCATTTTCTAATTTAGAAGCTCATATTGGGCTTCAACTCAGATAGAATCATCTTAGTATTCTTTGATACCAAAGTGATAAGGAAATCCATAGCATCTGTCATTTTTACTAAAGCAATGTTGACCTCTTCATCTCCATATCCAAAATCTTGCTTCGTGTAAGTGAATGTGCACCGAACATGCACCCCAAAAAATCATGGATCTAACCACGAATTCAATACTTTCAAAATCACACTAGCACTCTATATAAATTGTCAAGTCAATTCTCAATGATTTGAGACCTCCCTCTTCTCCATTACTCCCACATCGATTCTCAGACCCCATATAATCAGGAAAACATGAAACCATAATGGAAATATTGCTATCTTAAAAAAAAATTAATACATTCAAGGTTCTCACGCATGTAATCTTCATATTGACTGCTGAGACAAAGGCCTTACACATTTTAGCTAATTTATTATCCACAAAGTTGCCTCTCCATTTGTCCTTTACCCTACAAGGTGTGACGAACACTACCTAGGTGGCCGCACAAACTCTTCCCTTCATGTCAGATATTATCTACCACATTGTTGAGGGATTTCATATTGATTAATAATGATACAAACAATACTACATGAAAGGGGTATTTAAGACATTTACTTAAGATGAAATGATAATTTAGTATCATTTCGTCTCAAAATTATCACTTTTTCTTAACCTGTGTTGTCTGAAAATTTTATCATTTTGTCTTAACCCACTTTGTATCAAAATTTGTTTAATCCTTTTTCAAAGCCACTTTTCTTTAGCGCTTTTCAAATTCGGTGCAAAATACTAAGTTTTCGAGTCTTTAGGTCTGAGTGGTTTAGGGTCTTGAGGATAATGCTTTTAAGTTTCTCTTCTCTCTTTGAGCTTGCATTACAGGAAAGAAAAAGAATGGAAACCATGGGGCATATAGGAGGCTGATTAGCGCATGGTCAGCCATCATGACCATTATTCACAATAACATGGACACAGGGCATGTGGATGGTGGTGACTTCGCAGGTGGCCTTCGATGTAGCAGCTGAGAGTCGTCGTGGCAAGAGGAAGCTTCACATTGAGCCACCCCTTAGTGTTATGCAATGCAACCACGACTCATGTGCTTCTCATATATTTGGTATGATTTTGTTGTCCAGATATGCTCAACGCCCTCTCTAAATTAGGGGAAGCGAGCATGAGAGAAAATTCATAGCCTTGGGGCCTATGTGAGAATCCTTTGTTTCTTAAATAAAAAATTGAGGGAATTTATTTTTATAACTCTTTGGGCTGTAGACATGTATTGCATGTGTCTTCCTTGGGAAGTGGAGCTCTAGGGCACCTGTAACAAATAGTATGATGTAGAGAGTAGACACCCTAACACCTTGGTTGGGATTAACAAGTTAGGAAACCAAGCTACTTCATGAGAACATAGGATGTGGATGGAGTTTGTAAGTCATGTTTATTCTAAGTTCCTTTCTTAAACAATTGCTTAGCCCTTGTGGCAATGTGGGAATCCTTTATTTCTTAAATAATAAATTTAGGGAATTGATTTTTAGAATTCTTTGGGTTGCAGAAATGTATTGGACGTGTTTTCCCTCGGAGGTGCAGCTCCAGGGAAACTCTAACAAAAAAATATGATGTAGAGAGTAAAAAAAAGCCATGACAAAGTTGTTATCAAGGATCATAGGTTGGTTATGCCTAAGCACCCTGGTTGGGATTAACAAGTGAGGAAATCGCTACTTCACGAGAACAAAGAATGTGGATGGAGTTTGTAAGTCCTATTTATTCTCTCTTTATATTAATTCTTAGTAATGAGCAATTCGAAACAAAAAATACTTGTATGGGATTTACGAGACACTAAAGTTTGAGCACACCCTTTATAGAATTAATATTTGTTGGATTACTTCAATTTTGAAAACTACCACAAACTAAATATCATCGTTGAATTTTATCTTTAATGGTTTCTCTTTGTTTCTTGGATCAGAAAAGGAATTTTATCGATGTGCATTGAATAGGGACCTAAAATATGGTTTCATTATAATTTCTTGGGAGCAGCTTAGCCTCACAAAATGGCACCCTGGTATCTTCTTATACATGGGCAAAGACCACATTTTCTGATTTAGTTGTAAAATGTTAATGCTTAAACTTGACTGCACTTGTTCACCTTGGCTTGGCTTAAGAGTCCCTCTACCGAAATATTTATTTTAAATAGTAGCATGGTACATGAAGCTTTGGCATTTAATTAGTGATAATGTGCAACCAAATCAACACAAATCAACACTGATATGGAAAAGTAATGGAAAATTATTTGCCTAGTACATTATAATAACATTTTTTATTAATGTCAAAAATATGTATAGTTAATTTTTTTAAAATATAATAAAATTTTAATTAAAAAAAAAATTAATAAATTTTTTCCTTTGATAAATGAGTACAATATTTTTTATTTGATATTTTAATTAAATTACAGTTTTAAAAATATATTATATATAATTCAAATTCAACATTTCTATTCTAATAAATTTAAATATTTATTTTATTTAAAAAATGAAATAATGAAAGAGATAATTTCCTTTCATCTAAAAACTATTTAATAAAAGATCACAAACATATTAATTTAGGAGCTCATTACAATTCTCCTTCCCATCTTTAAAATAATGTATGTGTCAAAATTTTAAGAGTTGTGTTTTCTTTTCATAAATAATTATTGGAGTATTTTATTTCTATTTATTATATATTGATATATAAAATATTAAATGCTTTAATTATTTGTAGTATTTATGTATTTACTGATATTTCTAAATTTCTAAATTTATTTGTTCAATTTTATTCTTTAACCATACATTGAGTTTTATTTGATCTTTGTGTAGAGAGAATATGGATTAAGGCACATGAAACCCTGCCTGAATGAGTGAATGAGGTATGTGTTATCAATCATGGCACTTCACACACGTTATCAATAGAGCTATTTGAAAGAACAATAATTCCGAGGAAGACATGGCCCTATATTTATTCGCTTAGAACATTATTTCACCTCATGAATTATCTATTATATTTTTTCTCTCTTTTTTCTGCTAAAGTTGTGTCTAGTTTAGGGTAAGCCATCCTCAGTATTCAATATTGGATAGAATAACGATATAAAAACCGTAACGTACTATCAATAAAACTATACTAAGCTCAGTTAAATGAGGATACTCCACAAAATTTGTTCTATTTACATTTATTTCAATTTGAGTAAAACCCCATATCCCACACCCCACAGTAAACTAGGAATGGTTATGTTTGATTTCATCTTGATCTGGGAAAAAATGTTACGGCTTATGCAAGTTATATCTTTTCAGAAAGTCTAATCATGTTTCAAATTTTGAGTTGATACAACTAACTTTTTTTATAATCATATTATATCGGTTGGTCGGTGCCAATTGTATTGTATTTGGATTGAATTTAGTTGTGGGACGAATTGTTAGAATTCACTACTAATCACCATTTATGTGATAACCACAATCATAGCAGCACAGTGCATGACCGATCAGAAGTTATTAAATTTGGATGGTCGCTATAGATGAGATTGTGCCGTAGGTGTACTTTAGGTGTACTTTGAGGAGGTGAATTGTTTCCCTTTTTTAAATAGATTTGTTGGTCCATTTTCTCCAAATTTAAATTAAAATTTGAAATATATGTAGTTTTAAATAGTTGGATTTGTACCCTTCCATAATTTTTTGGATTTATTTTTATATTTTTATATAAAAAAATGCAACTGGAATGACAAAACATTGCAATATTGTCAAAAATTATGTCGCAAAATAAAAAAATTAACTTGTTATTCTATGTCGTATCCCAGTCACATATTGTTCTCGCTAACAAAGTAATGAATTTGTGGTTTTGTAGTTATTTCCTTTACCATTAAATATGGGAGTTATATAAGTACCACATTCACAGCCTTTTCTTACTGATAGAGCGATTAATTTGTGGGATTGTAGCTCTTTCCCTTACGATTCAAAATGGGATGTAAACTCCTATACCATTTTCCATTGGAGTTTAGGACAATACTCTTGAGAAAAAACTCATATAATTTCCACTCGAGTTTAGGATAATACTCTTGAGAAAAAACTCATATAATTTTGAAGTAGTTGAGATTTATGGGGTGTAAATTAATTGGCATATGCTGTGTTTAGTTCCCATCGAGTCATTAGTTAATTAAAAATAAATAAAATAAGAAATAGAACACAAAACACAAAGACTACCTCCAAATTAGTTTCAAACTAGTTGTTAATTTTTTTTTATAATAAAAATCTCTTTAACTTTGACATAGTTAAAGTCAAAAGGGAAGATATTGTTATATGTGAAATTTCAAAATAAGAAACTGTGAAAAGAAATGTAATGTTGCATTATTTACAATTTGTAATTATGTATTGTATTGCATGTGAGATTATGATTTCACATGTTTGATGATGGTTTATGATGGTTTGATTATAGTTGATTAAGTTTGATTATTGTCAAGCATAGTTGGCTAGGTTTTACTTGGGAAAAGGTTAAACACGATTTTTCGTTCCTATTTTATTTACAAAATTTGCATTTTTTTATAGGACAAGCCACTTTCATATTATTATTTCATTGTTGCTAAAATGAGCATAGGATCACTTTTGATGCTTGAGACATCTAATATTCTAGTAGATCTACTTAGATTAATAAAAAACTATATTTTATAAGTAGAGTAAGAAAATAATACATTGCAATATGGTATAGTGGGCGAGATTGAATTATTATTTTATTTTCATCTATCTTTATGCTTTTAGAGTGGAAAATGTGCAGGAATCAACTTGCAAATTCATGTTTACTAGCAGGTCACACTTTAAAGAACAAGGGTCTAAAACATTGTGAAGCCATTTTCAGACATTAAAATGCAGCTTTTTGTGGTCCAAAAACTCATACTTCTACTAGAACCCTTGGTGTTGTTCTACACTTATAAACCTTTCCATTGCTGCAGGAATCACATAAAAAAAATTTCACATGAAAAGGTTATATATCCTGCAAGTTGACCTATTATGTTGAATACCATGGTACGAGTGGGTGCCACATCAACCCCTTTACTCATGTCTATGGGGCTAGCTACATGAAAAATTTGAATAATAATGTAGAGGGTTCAAAGTCGTAAATCTAGTGAGGATTAAGGGGGTGAAACCTTACCCCTAATTAGCTATCAGGATATATTAAATACTGAGCCACTAGGACAAGTAGAAATTCCATTAAATGGTATTGTATTTCATTTCATAGTTGAGCAGAGTGGTTAGGAGTGGGAAGTTAAAGAGAAAAAAAAAGGGGGTTAAGATTCTGCATAATCCATATAGGCCATAGATTCCAAGTAACTCCATAGATATTACCTCTTTATTTGTACTTGCACATGTTCCATGCCAAAGAAAATAGTTTAGATCAACCTCAACTTTCAACTAAGTTTTCACTCATAAGTGTTTCTAAGGGAAAATATTTATGTATATTGTGGGTGGTGAGTTTATTTCATTATGTTCTCTATTTCTTGTATTTTAGATAATTTAATTAATTAATAAAAAAATCAAGTACTAAAGAATCTATAATGTAAGGAAAATTTAACAGTAAACATTTTAGTAATTTTATCAATTTTTTTGTGACAATATATTCAAGTGGAAAATCCATGGAATTTTATAAATCATATAGAGGAAACTGAAACTATTTATTTTGATAATAATATATGTTGAGATATAGGCATATCATGCACCTCTCCTATATGGGATTTGTTGGCATTATGACTAATTTGTGTTGTCCTTGATGGAAGCCTACTCAATGAGCTGTATTTTGATAGCAACCTACTTGATGAACATGTCAATAGGATGTATCTACTTGCCGGTTCAAATGTGACAGAGAAGGAATACCGGTCAGTAACAAAGGAATGGTGAAGGTAAAGTTTGAGGAAGTATACGTAGGTTCTGTGAAGAAAAGTCATGTGCATACGCTAGTATGATGAAGAAAAGTCGTGTATAAGCAGGTTCTGTAAATAAAAGCCATGTTCATACATAGGTATGATGAAGATAAGTGATGTATACGTAGGTTATGTGAAGCAAAGCCTGTATGTACACAAGTTTTTTGAAGCAAAGGCGCATACTGTTCATACAATATGATTTACAAAATACCAAGGGTATTTATCATGATGTTAGCCCACAATATTGAGCGGAGTAACAACTATTTGATCCTGTCAAGGATTACCACCAGCATTAGCGTGGTACTGACCTGCAGTACTGGCTGAGGCCCAAGCTATATAAGCAGGAGAAGATTAACCTTCCAGTGGGTGCAAGAAATGTGTTATGAATGAATACTTCACTCCGAAGTATATATGGATATATGTGTTATTGATGAGCAGTTGATCTAAAATAAGTATGCACACAGTAATAAAATGATGGGTCAGGCTCAATAGATATGAAATGAATATGTATTGTATGATTTCCTTATGGGTTGATTTCATTTGTGACTTGACGTGTGTTTATTACTTTGTATGTAGATACCTGGGTATGTATGAAGTTTTGATGCACAAAAAAGCTATAAGTTTATATTTCCAGATCTCTACACACATTTGTCTCAGGTAAGTTGTGTACACACATGGAATCTCTTATGAATATTAGTGTATCGATTCTATAGTGTGTTGAGATTTGTACGTGTGTTTACTTCCTGAAAAGTGTGTATAGATGTGGAAATGCTTTATGATAAGCATGTATGAAAGTGATTTGAACCTGAATGTTAGTTTTGCTGTGCTAATTTAATATTCAAATTTATAAACAATTGTTGATCATTTGCCTCATGTGCATAGGTCTCCTTATGGTGTTTGTGAGTGTTAAACAGGTAAATGTATCAAGTTGTATGTTAAATTCATGATAATTTTAATTTTAAAACAATGTAATGAAAAAACAATAATAAAATGTACCATAAAATATCAAATGATCCATTAACACAATATTTTGATGAAGGAGTTCACCCCTCTTGGGCTACATCTCCTTGGTCCAACTTCCATGGCTTGGGCCCCTGTATTAGCTCAAAATGGAAAAAAAGTGTTATTTAAAATCCTCTACTACTCCTGAAACCTGCTCCAACATGCTCATAACATCCAAATTTGCTAGGATAGACTATTTCTGAGCAAAAAATGGTCAAATTTTGGAAACATTATAGCTCAATCAATTTGGCCTAGGAAATCTCCTCCAAAACTAGAGAGAACTCAAGTTAATCCCACCAAGTTTGGACTCCGCCAACACCACTACTAAGATGAGTTCAGTTTAATTAGGTGATAAGTTCAGATTAATTAACCTTAAGCATTAGTGTTATCACTAAACACGCTCTTAATCAAATCCACATTAAAAAAGAGGATTAGCACAAATGCGGTGGTTAGGTGTTAATTAACCAATTTTAGTGGCTAATACACATTTAGTTTTAGAGTCTATGCCATGGTCATAGCACTGTGGTTCCATGTTGAGGGGGTTGGCCCCCTCCTCTGCCCATCGATAAAAACCATATTAATACAAATGTAATCTAGAAGCATATACTCTTAAGAAATTTGATGTAGATGTAGTGGTAAACAACAGTGTTTGTGTGGGGGAGGTCGCGGGGTTGACCCCAACCTCCTCTCGTCCTCGAACATAAAATTTTCACTTCTATACATAATTCGACCATGGTATAATATTCAACCTTTCAACTTGGTTTAAAATTCGTCCTTTGGGATGGGGCACGTTGTGACCCTTGGCTATTTTCAATAGATCATTGTTTTCACTGAGTTTGAATGGAGTCCCACTACACAACTGATCTTCCATTGTTCCTCCAACAGTTGGAAATAATTTAAATGAAAAAAATTGTATATAAATAACTTTGAATGCTACAAATTAGCAATCACACATGCTTAACTAAACTCTAAGTCCTCGAACTTGAATTTACTGAGTAAACCGGGTGACACAAGCCATGTCACACAAGTTAACAACATCCAAGTTGTTTGTTGATGTGGAAATTCAAATTTTCTCACTTTAATCAAGGAAAAATCAAATTGAGAATTTATTGCTACATTTTTCAATATTCCTTCTCAGTAAGAAAGAGATTATCAACCACCGATATCTTGCACCCGTGGAACTCAAACTTCCCTCTTGACAAAGATTTTGTCAAAATGTCAGCATCTTGTTCCTTTGTCGGAATATAGTGTAGCAACATTATTTGCCTTTGCACCTGATATATATATATATATGCTTGGATCGATCATGAAATACATGATTCTAAGAGAGCTTGATGCAACTCTTATTATCACAATATATCATAGCTGGATCCATCATTTGACCAAATATTCCAATAAGTATCTTTCTCATCCATATTGACTCACATGTTGCTTGAATTGTAGCCATGTATTCTACTTCTTGCAAGCTAAGCGCCACACATATTTTCTTCTTGTTGTACCCAGAAATCAATGTGGACCCGACACTAAAAATTCCACCTGATGTAATCTTTCGGTTTTATGGATTTCATGCCCAATCTACATTTGTGAAGCCATAGAGCTTCACTCATTATGCCCATCTATACCATAGTCCAAATTGGGTAGTGCCTTTGAGGTACCGTAAAAAATGCTTAGTTGCCTTCCAAAATAATTTGGTTGCCTAACCATAGATTAGATTAGTCGGTTGACTGCATAACAAATATCTAGTCTTGTTTTCACAAGATATATGAGTGAACCTGCTAGATTATGATAAATGGTATCATCCACTTCTTCACATGAAGTGGTAACATCCTTCCTCCATGATCAGATTTGGATCAGAACCTAAGTGATAGCTCAAATTTCAAAGTGTTTGAAAGTGTGTCGAATCTGAGCGATTGGATAGATCTCATCTTCCTAATTCTGGCACCGTTAACTGTTTGAAAAACTGACACCGTATGAACAAGTTATCGCGATTTGAAAAGTCTAGTAAACTGCAAATTTTGGCATTTGACCAGGGTTGACTGGTTAAGGGTACAGTGAGCAAAAATAATATTCCAGGGAATAATCTTAGAATATTCCCCAAAATATTCCTTTCAGACCAATTACAGGAGGACAGGTGGTGCAGCTTGATTCGTTGAATGGTTTATGAGGGTCAATGATAGGGCGACATGTGGCTGGCCTTGAGGCCACCACATGTACTCGAGACGATGTTTTAATTTTTTTTGGGACTATGCAGATATTGACCGCGGAACCTCCTGTCCGCCAGGCCCGCGCCTTAACTGTCTCTGCTATGTTGTGACTTAACCATATTGGTGGTTGGGTTTTATTGGAAGTTTAATAAATTCGCATGCGGGGGAATGAAGGGGCCAACCCCTCTCCCATAGGACCACACCCATGAATCTAGGGCTAAACCACTAGCGTACCATTAACCTATATCATATTCATTTGTGTCACATGGCACCCTCATAACTGCCGACGGTTACGTTAACCCACTGTCTTCAACCCGGAGTTTCTCCCTTGCAACCAGGGTTTAAACCTTGGTTCTGATGAATGTAATGGATGCCACGAGTTTGGGGTCATGTGGGCACCCCAATGGTTAAATTAATTGTTGCAGTTTATTTTGAAATACTATTTGGAGTACGCCAAAAATTGGCAGTTAGTTCCTATTTTAACTCCAACTAAAGTGATTTTCTCCACATTTAGTGGAGTTGTTTTAGGGGTTACTGGGAAAAATTGATTATGCTCTATCTTGAGCATTACTCAACCATTCTGAGAGTGTGAATCGTCAATTTAGACTTTCTTGGAAATTCCAGAGCCACTGGTGAGGGTTTCAGAGCCATCAAAGAACTTCTGAGTCTAAGTTTTCTTCATAGAAGTTCGAAGGGCCACTAGGGCCAACAGGGCCCAACAGGAGAATGAGGCCAAGCCAGGGCAATCAGTGGCCATTATCATCAACTCAATAGTCAATTTTGATTATCTTGAGCATTCTAGATCTGATGGTGAGATGTTTAGAGCCAATAGAGGACTTATGAAGCCCGATATGCTTCAGACAAGTTCCAAGGGCCGTTAGGGCCACTAGGGGCCATTAGGAGAATGAGGCCTAACCAAAGCAGCTAGATATCACTCTCAACAAACCAATAGCATATTCTAACTATTTTTAACCTTGTGGATCCAATGGAAGGATTTTCAGAAGCTTTTGGAGACTTCTGAAGGCCGAGATGCTTCAAGGAATTTTTCAGAAGCTTTTGGAGACTTCTGAAGGCCGAGATGCTTCAAGGAATTTTTCAGTGAGCCTAGAGCCAAGGGGTGCCACCAGGTGTTGGAGGCATAACCAGAGCAGCTAGAGGCCTTTTTCTGAAAGTGAATAGTCTATTCTGATTATTGTGGAAATTATGAATCCAATGGAAGGATTTTTAGATCCATTTGGAGACTTCTAGAGCCGAAGAAGCCATAGGTAAGTTTCAGGCAACCCAGGGCCAACAAGAGTTGGAGGCCTAGATTGGGGAGCCAGAGCTCATTTGGAGAAAATAATTAGTCTATTTTCGATGTCTTATATATGATGGAGACAATAGAAAAGGTTTTAGGGATATAAAAGGACTTACTAAGTATTTTGTGCCACGGAGAAGCTTAGGGAAGCTTAAGGGCACCGACAAAAGAGGTCAATTCAAAGGAAACCTAGGTCCATCTCCAGAGAGATAGAAACCGTTCCAGGGGCATGATGGTATTCTAAAACCATTGGTAAAACATAAACAACCATTGGATTTGAGTAGTTACTTGTAAAAAACATTCTCCATCATAATCCAAAAGAGCCAAGTCAATTGACAAAGGCTCAAGGAGACATAGCCCATGACATTTGGGTGAACTCCTTTATTAAATTTGTTGTTATGTGTTGATGATTAATTTGATGAAATCTATGCTTATTGTACACGCTTATAATTAGCAGAAACAAATATTTAATTCCTGACACATAAGGACTTAAAACAATTTAAAACACATACACCTATTTCAAGTATTCAATTCTGCATTATCAAGTATAAGCAAGATCTTAATTTTTTAACTGAGTGGGAGGTGCTTGCATAGCATAAAAATTCAGCCACCCATTTCAGATTAGGTGTTATCAAAGCTAGGTTGCTTGCTTGACAGATCACTAGGTTGCTTGCTTGACAGAGCGCTAGGTTTCTTGCTCGACAGAGCACTAGGTTGCTTGCTTGACAGAGCTAGGTTGCTTGTTTGACTTGAAAGGTGTTTAACATTGAAAATAATTTAACTGTTTTCAAATTGACTGATGCTTACAAGTTTGAGATTGCTAGAGGTGATGGGAAACTATTGATAGCTATGTCCAAAACCGAACAAGAAGGAAGATGGCTAAAAGCATTCTCCTTACCCAAAGGACCTCAAGGCAACCCTTGAAGCACATGAGGTATTGTTTGCAAAAGAGGTTGCTTGAAGAAGAGATACAAGCTGCAGAAAAGAGCTTGAGTCTATAGCCATATTTTTTAGAAGCTTTATCAATTTTTTCTGAAGTTTTTTTAATTCATCTAGATAATGATGAAAACTTCATCAAGTGAGATTTCAAAATACTCATCATTGATAAGACTCTTTGATGAAAAGATGAAGCGGGACTTATACATCCTGAAGGATATGGTGCAAATTCTATATGGAGATGGAAGAGAAAGCACTAGAATTCATGAGCAATTGGTTGCTATGAAGCAAGATAAAGAAGGACTTCTTCAAAGAATGCATGAGATGGAGATGCAGCTCCATCATGCCCAAGAGGCCTTAACCAAACACATGCTTGAAGTAGAGGTAAATCACTCAAATTTGTCTTCAAATTCCTCTTCAGATATATGTGTAGGTTCATTTGAAAATCACACTAGAGGTATAGGGTCCAAATTAATGTTAAAAATGGGCTATGAAGGAAAGGGTCTAGGAAACCATGCAAAAGGCATGATTGATCCTATTTTGGTTGAGGAAAGACCTGAGAAGTTTGGTCTAGCTATGTTCAAGCTTATGGTGAAAAATCCAAAGCCATGAAGGCAATTGAGACAACTTCAAGAATAAATTTTCTTGCAAGTTCAAAACCACAAACATGTCAAGTTTGTTTTCAAGTTGAATGCCAATGTTTGAAGCCTATGTTCCAGCAAGATGTTTGTAGACATGCAAATTATGGCGAGAAAGAGAGTTCCTACAGTTATCAAGACATGAACACTGATGTTAGTCTTCAAAAGAAAGCTGGAACTTGTACATGTTCATCTCCTCAAGAAGGTAAAAAAGATGGACATGAAAAGAAAAATTTGAGGTATAATTATTCCCATAGTCAAGTTGATTATGTTTATGTTAAGAATGACAAATTTGCATGCATGAATGGAAGAAAGAGTTTTTGTTCCTATCGTGGTTTGTGTAACCATGAAGTTTCAAAATGCTGGAAGTGGATGAAGGCATACAGGAAATAGTCGAATCAAAGGAAACTTGCACAGAAGATGCAAAATACTTGCACACATTGCCAGAAGAAGGGACATCATATTTCTCAATGTTGGACATTACATCCAACCAATCATCCAAAGCATTTGAAGAAATAATATAAAAATACTGGTGAAAATTGAACCAAAGATTCCATCATTGATGTGAGAACAAATGTTTCACATGAAGAAGATTTTCAGCAAGAAAAATCACCATGGAAGTGGCTTGGTAAGAAGTGGTTTGACTTCTTAACCTAGTAAGACATACATTCATTTGTACATATGAAAATTTTAGTCATGTATGCATTTCTATTGAAAATTTACGTTTTTTTGAGCCACCTTTGATCGATGATCAAGGAAATGATGTTCAACTACCTTCTATTGAAGATTTCTCACCATAAATTTTTGGATGAGCTCAAGGAAGACACAATTCTTGATAGGACGACAAGAGCATCAAAGGGGGAAATTGTTGACTACCTTTGATTTGGGTCTCAAAGGCACTAAGCTAACCAAGGAAAAGTGAATGGAGGGTGGAAGTGTGAGGGAGATGTACTCTCATCTACTGAACATGTAATCAGTGTTTTGGGGTCCAAAATATTCCCAATGGGGAGGAGTGATCAGATTTGGATTAGAACCTAAGTGATAGCTCAAATTTCAAAGTGTTAAAAATTGTGTCAAACATGAGCGACCAGACAGATCTCGTCTTCCTGATTTCGGCGAATGGTTCAAAAAACTGACACCGTATGAAGAAGTTATCGTGATTTGAAAAGTCCAGTAAATTGCAAATTTTGGCATTTGACCAGGGTTGACTGGTCAAGGGTACAGTCAGCAAAAAGAATATTCCAAGTAATATTCCTGGAATATTTATAGAATATCCCCCGTAATATTCCCCGCAATATTCCTTTCGGGCCAATTGCAAGAGGACAGGTGGCACAATTTGATTCGTTGAATGGTTTATGATGGCCAATGATAGGGCAACACATGGCCGGCCCTAAGGCTGCCACATGTCCTGGAGACAATGCTTTAAAATTGTTTGGGACTCTGCAGGAATCGACCGCAGAACGTCCTATCCACCAAGCCCGTGCCTTAACCGTCTCTACTATGTTGTGACTTAACCATATTGATGGTTGGGTTTTATTTGAAGTTTAATAACTTCACATCTGGGGGAACGGAGGGGCCAGCCCCTCCCCCATAGGACCACGCACATGAATCTAGGGCTAAACCACCAACATAAACCATAACTCCAACTATTAACCTCCGTCGTATTCGTTGGTGTCACATGGCACCATCATAACAATCGATGGTTATGTTAACCCATTGTCTTCAACATGGATTTTTGCCCTTGCAACCAGGGTTTAAACCTTGGTTCCGCTGACCATAACGGATGCCGCACGTTTGGGGTCATGTGGCCACCCCAATGGTTAAATTAATTGTTGCATTTTATTTTGGCATACTTTTTGGAGCATGCCCAAAATTGGCGGTCAGTTCCTATTTTAACTCCAGCTAAAGTGAAGTTCTCCACATTTACTGGAGTTGTTTTATGCGTTACTGGGCAAAATTGATTATGCCATATCTTGAGCATTATTCAACCATTCTGAGAGTGTGAATAGTCAATTTATACTTTCTTGGACATTATAGAGCCATTTTTGAGGATTATAGAGCCATCATAGAAATTCTAAGCATGATTTTCTTCAGATACGTTCTAAGGGCCACTAGGGGCCAACAAGAGAATGAGGCCTAGCTAGGGTAGTCAGTGACCATTCTCATCAAACCAATAGTAAATTTTGACTATATTGAGCATTATATATCTAATGGTGAGGTTTTCAAAGCTATTAGATTACTTATGAAGGTAGATATGCTTCAGAGAAGTTCCAAGGGCCACCAGGGCCACTACTAGCCAACAGGAGAATGAGGCCTAACCAAAGCAGCCAAATACCATTCTCAACAAACCAATAATATATTCTGGCTATTTTTAACCTTATGAATCCAATGGAGAGATTTGAATAAGATTTTGGAGAATTCTGAAGGCCTCTATGCTTCAGGGAACTTTTCAATGAGCTTAGAGCCAAGGGGTGCCACCAGGTGTTGGAGGCATAACCAAAGCAGCCAGAGGCCTTTTTTAGCAAGTGAATAGTATATTCTAACTATTTTGGAAATTTTGAATCTAATGGAAGGATTTTCATAGCCCTTTTGAGACTTTTAGAGCTGAAGAAGCCATAAGGAAGTTTTAGGCAGCCTAGGGCCAACAGGAGTTGGAGGCCTAGATTGGGGAGCCAGAGCTCATTTGGAGAAAATGATCGACCTATTTTGGATGTCTGATATATGCTAGAGAAATTAGAAATGGTTTCGGGATAATAAAGGGAATTCTTAAGGAGTTAGTGCCACAAAGAATCTCAAGGAAGCTTAAGGGCACCGAGAGAAGAGGTCAAGTCAAAGGGAACCTAGGTCCATCTCTAGAGAGATAGCAGCCATTCCAGGGGTATGATGGTATTATAAAACCATTGGTACAACATAAAAAACCATTGGAGTTGAGTATTTACTTGTAAAATAAATTGTCCATCATAATGCCGAAGACCCAATTCAATTGACAAAGGCTTAAGGAGACGTATCCCACGACATTCGAGTGAACTCCTTTATTAAATTTTTTGTTATGTGTCGATGATTAATTTTCTGCAATTTGTGCTTGTTGTACATTCTTCTAATCAGAAAAAACAAATATTTAATTCCTCAAACATAAATACTTAAAACAATTTAAAACACATGTACACCTGTTTGAAGTATTCAATTCTGCATTATCAAGTATAAGAAAGACCTTAATTTTTTTAACTATCTGGGAGGTGCTTTCATAGTATAACAGGTCAGCCACCCATTTCAAATTGCTCCAGTTGATGACTAGAGGTGTCTCCGTGGGCTTACAAATCTCCCTGCAGAATCTCTCCATTATATCATTTGCATACTTTCCTTGAGAGACAAGAAGTTCCCCATCGCCTTACCATACTTCCAACCTGAGGAAATATTGCATGAGACCCATGTACTTCATTTCAAATTCCCTTGCAAGGTCCTCCTTGTAAGATCTAATTAAATTCTCCTCACTAGTTAAAACCAAATCGTCAACATATAAGACAATAATAAGCAATTTACCTTATATTATGATGTGACAGAGGTTTGCATTCATTTCACTTTTGGTGAAGCCCAAACCAGTGAGATAGATATCAATCCTGGTGTACCAATTACTGGGTACTTGTTTGAGACCGTACAATGCTTGTTTTAGTTTGCACACATGAGACTCCTCATCAAATGTCTCAAAACATTTTGGTTTCTCAATGTACACCTCCTCCTCAAAAACTTCATTGAGAAATGTTGTTTTTACATCCATTTGGTGGATCTTCCACCCCATCTACGTAGCCAGAGTAAGAATTTATATAATGGATGAGTACCTTGCTATAGGAGAAAAGGTCTCCTCATAGTCAATTCCCTCAACTTGAGAGTACCCCTTCACCAAAAATATGGCCTTATACTCTCTATGATTTCGTATGTTGTCTACTTCACCTTGAAAATTCATCTCGAACCCACTATTGATTTATCTTCTAGTCTTGTGACCACTTCCCAAACATTGTTATTTATAATGGATTCGTATTCCTCCACCATTGCATCTACCCATACATGTTTCTCTACTTATTCATAGAAATAGGATGGCTCAATTTCTATAAGCTCAATAATTAGAGCCATGTAGACAGTGTACCTCATAGGTGACCTCCTTTGCTTGTGCAAATTTGAAGGAGCTTCCACATTCTCCCTCACAACATGCACAAGTCTATCAACGTCCCTAGTTCCTTTTCTGCCTTCTCTCAATGGTTCTTCTTGAGTGAATGTCTCCACTCTCTGCTCCTCAGTTTTTGGTTGCTCTTCAACTTCCTGAGGATCCTCCTTTGGAGCTAAAGGATCCTCTTCCAGTGGAATCTAAAGCTCACTCTCAAAAGAGAACCACATCGCTTTCTCCTCGTCAAACTTTACATCCCTTCGCACAACTATCATTTTGAGGGTTAGAAAGTACACACAGTAGTTTTTGGGAGTTTCTATGTAACCCACAAATACCCCTAATTGTGTTGTCAACTTAAGCGTATTCATTGATTCTTTGGAGACATGGCAGTAAACAGAGGCTCCAAAACTCTTAAAGTGAGACACATCTGAATTTGTCCCTGAGAAAGCCTCCTATAGTGTAATCATGCCAAGAATCCGATGAGGACTTCGGTTCTGCAAATATATTGTTGTGATGCATGCCTCAAACCACAAATGTAGAGGTGGTACTTGTTCATGCAACATCACCCTTGCTTCTCCCATAATGCTATGATTCTTTCTCTCAGCCACCCCATTGTGTTATGGGTTATGGGGTGTTGTCAACTCTTGTCGAATGCCTTCTTTCACACAATTTTTTTTAAATTCATTCAACACGTAATCACCTCTATTATCACTCCTCAGAGCCTTCACCTTCTTTCTATTTTCTTTCTCAACCAGTGCCTTGAATTCTACGAACTTGGAGAATGTCTTATTTTTCTTCTTCTTGAAGAAGGTCCAACACTTTTATGAGAATTCATCAATAAAAATGACAAAATATTTGTGTCTCGTAGTGGAGGCTATCGAGAAAGGTCCACAGACATTAGAGTGGACCCTTTTTAGGATTGCATGTGCTTTATTGTCCCAATCATGGAATATTCATTTTATGTACTTCCCCAATGTACATCCTTTTCATACATCCTACTGCTTAAGTTCTCCTTTAGGGAGGCCAATCACAATTTTTTGTATAATATTCGAGGTGCCATGATGCAAATGGCCAAGTATTTTTTTCCAAAGTTTACCAACATTATGGCCCGCACTTTCTCCGCCTTGGTGCTTAATGCAACACAATATTCCTCATATAGCTTATACATGTTCTTCAGAAGAACCTTGATCAGCTTAACCTGTCCCGTAGCTATGTGTCTCAGGAATTATTTCCCTTTTTTGATGATCACATCATAACCATGGTCTTCCAAAATTGCAACAAACATGGTATTTTTCTTTAGGCCTAGAACAAACATGACATCCTTGATCCTGATATGGGAGGATGACTCCCTCTGAAAGGTGATTGTACCAATACTAGTCATGTTGTAAATTTTAGTGTCCCCTAGATTGATGTGCATGTAGAGATATTTCTCCTCCAGGTCACTAGAAAAATCTTTGCACCTTGTCATGTCGAACAATGCACCTGAGTCCAAGTACCACATGCTCCCCATCACTATGTTGGACATGCATGTGATAAGGGTGAACTCAAGCTCGAACTGTGAAGCCATGACTTCACTTGCTGCTCCTCCTAACTTCTTTTTGCTTGCCTTTCTCTGTGGAGACTTTGTGGCATAGTGCGTGTATTCATGACAATGGAAGAATTAAAATTTTGATAGATCTTTCTTCTTTCCCCCTTGGGTGGATTCTGGTTTGGTTTGATATTTCTTCCCTTTTCCCTTCTTTCCACTTCCAACCAAGCAATTTTTTTTTTCATCCTCGCCCTTGGATGAGGTCCCATCTCTAGTATTTCGCCTTATTTCCTCCTGTACCAAATCATACCATAAGCGTTCCCAATTTAGTAGTTTCTCCCTCTTTTTCACTGAATCTTGATAGTTATGCGAGCTCTTGGGAAGGCCCAAAAGGGCTAGGCTTACCAAGTCATCCTTTGAAATAGTAACACCAACTACTGCAAGCTCATCATGAACTTGTGTGAACGTTCTCAGATACTGCAAGATAGTGTCATTCTTTTACATCTTGATATTTCAAAGTTTATCATTGATCTCCATCTTCTTCTGCTCACTACTATTCTGAAATAGATTTGTCAATTCCTACCACATTGCATAAGTATTTTCTCTCCCATGGAGATTGGTGATAATGTGATCTCGTACTCCCTCCAATATTATTCTCCTCGCCTTGGCTACATTTTTCTTCCACTGAGCAAGGTTTTGGGAATAATATTCCACTGGTTTTGCAACATCTCTCTTGATTTATTTTACCAATCCATTATCATCAAATACCTCCTCCATGTGATCCTTCCATGCGATGAAATTATAGTTTCCTTCCATGGCATACTCTAGCCTCAACGCGTTGAAGGTCATCTTCTCATCTCTGAAAAGATCCTGCTACACTGAACTACAAGTTCGAACCTTCTAAGAAACAACTTCAAAATTCCTGCTCTAATGTGAATACTTATCTGATACCATGTACAAATTATGGTATAGATTTTCAACTACTCATGAAGTTTTAATCAACATTAAAAGACAGAAACCCATTCTATTGCTTTGTGGAATTTAATTCCCAATTTATAACAAAAATTTCAAACATGCAATAAGAAATAGCACACATGCACACAATATTTTCCTAGGGAAAGAAAATTGCTAAAAACCCCAATGCCTTCTTGCATTACTTTGATGAATAGATATGTATTATAATTTCTTTTCTCAATTGAGCACAACCTGCAAGTGAATAACCTATCTATGTTCTCACTGAGAAGCTTTGACCTAGACTTAGTCAATTTTTTCCTTTGCATGAGCCCATAATTCCTAGTTCAATTACTTGAGAAATTAAGCCCCTATTATTTGGGTATTTTTCCAAAATGGATTGTGAAATTCCCAAGGTTGATAATATCACTGTATGCAACTCCTGTACACTCAAGAATAATCTACAACCGATATTACATTGCCTTGGAATCTCCACCACAAATGGAGAACTCAAATTATTTTCATGCACTAGATATTTTGGGATGAATGATTAGTTAACTAGATGATCATTGAGTTTGACTGAAGTCCCACTGCACAACTGACATTACACTAGTTCCTCCAATGGTTAGAACTAGTTTAACTAAATACAACTTGAGATAATTGACTTTGATTGCTAAAAATTAGAAATCACACATGCTTAACTAAACTCTAACTCCTCCAACTCGAATTTACTGAGTAATTTGGGTGACACAAGCCATGTCACACAAGTTAATTGCATCCAAGTTATCTATTGATGTGGAAATTCAAATTTTCTCAATTTAATGAAGACATATTGAAATTGAGAATTTCTTGTTACATTTTTCAACAATACTTCGGGTGAATCTAATCCATGTTGCCGATGAGAGTCAGGAGTTCCATCTGGCACCGGATGCGCCATTTTCGATTGCTTAGGTGGATATTCTATCCACATAGGCATAGATTCTAACGGGTCTTAAGAATAATCCACTAGTTCCTCATCCATCTCAGCAGTCCTGACTCGACAACAAGTGAAGTGAATTTTCATGAGACAGAGGCACCCCAAACCGTTGAAGGTTAACACCTAACTCCTTGGCAAGAACTTTAGGAATATTAAATAGACACGTCGCGTTCAACCAAATACACACGCCAGTCTTCTCCACTTGAAATAACGAAATTAAACACGACTTCAAAACTATTCTATCCTAACCCCTACAACAGCCGCAAGACCGAAGATTCGCTCCATCCAAACCACATAACCATCCTTTGATCACCATTATGACCAAAAAAACTTCACTCATAGTTTGCATCAAAATGAAATATGTATTTTCTTAACGTAAAAGATATATAGTTTTTTTAATTTAAATTTGTTATTAAAAAACTGTTAATAATATAAATATAATTCAATTTAAATTATAAATATAATATTTTAATATTATTATTAAATATAATATTTTTTAAGAAAAAATCATTATATTTTTTAAAAAAAAATCATTATATTTTATTACACAATATACTTGTTTCCATCCTTTTGAAAGTATTTAAAAAAAAAAAAAAAACTTATTTTAATGTACTAATCCTAAATGTCTTTTTACACATCCACCCATAACAATTTACATGCACATTCTATTAATTACGAAATTCTTACACCATGGGTAAAACTATCACCTATTTTCAAACCAAGAACTATTAAAAACAATCTTCAAGACAATTCTCTACATGGAGATCAAAGGAGAAATGAGAAGAGGAAAGACATGTTCTCTATTATTTAACATAAAGAGAAACTTAATTGATTTCTTGCACATTTCTCAATATATGAGAAAAAGAGGTACATTTGTGTCCTCGAAAATAGTGTTGGTTCTATCCCAACATAAATTGAAGACAAACAACTTACTACTTTACTTTTTCATTTTCTCAATCAACCAGTCACCCATAATTTGCAATTTAGTTAAAGTGAAAATTTTGCTCGAAATGTTTGGCATAATGTGGAAATGTCCACAATGTGACAAACTTTGATTTTTCATGGGATCCATGCAAAGTAGTGGTCCATGCATTTAGGTAAAGATCCATGCCTATTCAACATTTTGGGGAGTTCTCTTTAAAAATATAATTAAAAACCCCTGAAATATGAAAGTCAAGGGTGGACATGTAACGACTGCACAGGTTTGACTTAACCCCATGTCAAAATTTGAATGGAGTATGACACTGCATCCATACGAATTAGCTTATTTGGAAAGACAATGAGATTGCATGACACCAAATAAAATAAATAAAATGATTGGAAGATATCAATGACATACTATTGGTGTTGGAGTATGCAACTTTCATTTAAGACTCACTTATATGTGTGATCATATTTAATTCTTGAATTATTTGTTATTTTGTTTAGACATTTAATTCCTACGAGAAGCGTTCTTTAGATTCACAGATTCACAAATGCATATTTGTCTAGGTTCAAAAATGAACACCCGCTAATATTTGTCCATCCTGAGGCAAGAGAAGGGAATTTATGGTTTATATGCATATTTTTGTTGTTACCTAGATTCACAAATGCATGCTTGTCTAGGTTCAAAAATGAACACCCGCTAATATTTTGTCCATCTGGAGACAAAAGAAGAGAAATTATTATTTATATGCATATTTTTGTTGTCAAAACCAGAAACGTGTAAAAGACTATTTCAAGCAACGCCACAAGCAAAATGTGAAAATGTTAATGGATAACAAGGGAATCAAGTTACATGAAATATATGGTGTCCTATCTAGTCAATATCAATTAGAATCAAGCCAAGAATTTCAAATTTGTTCTTCCTGTAGAATCAAAATTTGATAACAATTATTTGTTTTTTGTTGGGTTATTTTCAGCTTTATGCCGATATATTTGTCAATTTTTTTCCGCTTGTTTTATGCAAGTTATAAATAAGTGAAAAATAATTATTTTTCTTGAGATTCACCTCTAGTTCGATCTTAAAAATGTGGAAAGTTCCAACCCTAGAAAACTATTAAGAAACTTTAAGAAATTAAATAAATATATTTTAAGATTTAGAAATGAAAAATTTTAATTTATAAAAAAAATCTAAAACAAAACTTTCCTTAATATCTAAAAGATTTGTTTTTTTTCTTTAAATAAAAATGATTAAAAAGACAATATGCCAACCCAAGCCAGAAACATTGCTGTGCTTGGCTAAAGAAAGGATTGGTTTATTCTAAATGAATTCAATTAAATCTAAGTATTTACAACCATTCATTAAATTTATTAGAGCTAAATATCTGCAGTAAGTCAGATTTACGGTTTAATTTGTTTTAAACCTCTCCCAGTTGAGATTTTAGATTTTCTATTGGCTATAAAATACATTTAAACCAAAAAAAAAAAATTCAAATTTCAGGGTTTATTGGAATGTCTAACAAAAACCATGAAAACAAAAGGACAGCGTGACCACTACACCTATCATGAAAAAAAAAGGAATAAAAAGATCATTTGAATGAACTTGAAACCTGACCGTCTTAGGTTGCATAAATTGGTAAGGTTACTAAATATGGGTTGAGGCGGAGTACAAGGAAGGTAGTGATAAATATTTCTAGTGATATTTAATTTAAATGACAAATGACTGTTTTATCTTTTATAATTTTTTTATTTTTAAATTTAATTTTTATTTTTCACAACAAATTACTCTCTTTTATTTATAATTTTTTTATTTGTTAGGGTACACAATTGTTTTTTTGTAAGTAATATTTTTATTAAAAAATCTAAGTACAGGGCATATACTTCTCATCGTTACTGAACTTGATCTTGGGTATCGACCACATTAGGAACTTGACGGGGAGACCCGTGTGGAGCATAAGACCCATTCTCCCTGCGGCTGTTTTTTATGACATGGGGGTCGATCACAAAAGTATGAATAACCGGGGTAAGGCGGCGGACATTGCCGAGGAGGAGTGCTTGAGGTGGCTGGATTCTTGGAGTCTGGAGTCACTGGTCTTCGTGTGTTTTGGGAGCCACTGTAATCTAAATGAAAAGAAAATCCGTGCGGTGGCTGTGGGGTTAGAGGCGAGCGGTCAGCCTTTCATCTGGGCCATCAAATCTCTCCACACAGAGGCCAAACCTAAAGGGACAGACGTGGCATTGCCCGAGGGATACGAGGAGAGGACTGGAAAGAGGGGGCTGCTTATATGGGGACATGTGTCTCAGCGCCTCATTCTATCACATCCTTTTTTGGGTGCATTCCTAAGTCACTACGGGTAAAACTCTATGCTGGAGAGCGTTAGCCTGGGAGTCCCTGTGATTACTTGGCCTATTGTTAACGATTTAGTATAGAATTAGTTGTAGTTTCAGTTTCTTCTTAACTGATTCAGTTTTTGGATAACCGTCCAATTTTCTTGTATAAATAATTCACTTTAATGAATCTATCAGTGCGTGTGTGTTCTCATCAATTTTTCTATTTTGCTTCTCTCTCTTCCATAAATTTGCCATGGTATCGGAGCATTCAGGTTCTTCTTGAGCAAGAGGAACAAACTGCTAGAGATTTTTTTGATCGAAACTAGTGGAGGTTTGGCTGTGCGTGAAGAGGATCCAGTTTTGCTGCTGCATATGCGTGAGAGAGAAGTTTTGCTGCTGCATATATTACTGGACCAGTTTGAGATGAGTTGTCGTCGTTGCATTTGAGGATTTCGTTTGCGAAGGTACATACTCAACCTTGCCCATGCATTCAAACTTGTTGGAGGCAGAATTCCCTGCTGCATTCCCTACCCTTTGTTGTGAAAATTTTCCTGAAGAAGTGTTTACAGCGATGTGCTTCTTTTTGGTCAAATTTTTAAGCTTTGAGAAATGAGTTCCTTCCTGCCATAGATGACCGCTAGGAAAGGTCTACTGTTGTGAACATTATTTTCTTGTTTTTGTTTACATTTACAAGAGTATGTTGGGTTGAGGCTCTTTTTTATTTGTTTGTAGTAAAGGGGAAAAAAGACTGCTGGTTTATTAAAGGTGAATGTTTTATTAAAGGTGATTTTTTTAAACATGGCTTCGACAAGTCAGTTTGCCATCCCGACGCCATTATTTAGTGGAAAAAATTATGATTTTTGGAGCCTTAAAATGCAAGCATGTTTACAAGGCTTAGGGTGTTGGGAATCAGTAGAGTTGGGGTTCACAGAACCTGACGCAAATACAATTGCTCGTATGACTGCTGCCCAAAGAAAACAATTTGATGAAATTAAACAAAAAGAAGGTAAAGCAAAGTCGTGTATTTTAAATTCATTAGATGACACTATTTTTCCTAAAATCACTACTGCTAAAACTGCTAAATCAATTTGGGATATACTTAAGGTTGCTTATCAAGGAAATGATAAAGTAAAAATGGTAAGATTACAGACTCTCAGAACACAATTTGAAACACTTAAAATGACTGACTTAGAAACCATTGATCAGTTTATGACTAAAGTTATGGGTGTTGTTAATCAGCTTCGGATGAATGGTGAAAAACTTGATGACCAAAGAGTTGTTGAAAAAGTTCTTAGATGTTTGCCTAAAAAAATTATATGATCGTTACTGTTTTTGAATCGAGAGAATTGACAAAATTATCTGTGGAAGAATTAACTGGTTCTTTGTTGGCGCATGAAGCAAGAATTAATTTCGATGTCAGTAATTTAGAGCATGCTTTCAAATGTAAAGCTTCTATGGATAGAGGTAGAGGCAGAATTTTTCGTGGCAGGAGAAGTAAAGGTAGAGGACAGTCTCAGTCTGATGATAGATCACAGGTAACTCAAACACATTTAGAGTAGTCTAAAAATGATCATGGTCGTAGGTGGATAGATAAATCTAAAATTCCATGTCACTACTGCAAAAAATATGGCCATTATAAGTATGAATGTCGAAAACTACAGTATGTTTTGAATAAAAACAAAGCCAATGTCATAAACACTGAATGTGAAACATCAGATGCTTTATTTTTGGGATGCCAAGTAACTGTGCAAGTACCTAATAAAGATGTTTGGTTGGTTGACAGTGGATGTAGTAATCATATGACTGGTCATAGTGATTTGTTTTCACATCTTGATACATCTTTCAGTTCATCTATTGGTTTGGGTGATGATCGTCAGGTTAAAGCTTCAGGAAAAGGTGTTGTACCTGTCTTAACCAAACAAAATGTTGTGAAGAATATCTATGATGTTTATTATGTACCCAATTTCAAGCATAATTTGTTGAGTGTTGGTCAGTTAGATGGACATGGTTATGATGTTAGCTTTCACAACACTACTTGCACGATTGTTGATAAGCATAAGTCTCTTGTTGCAAAGATTCCAATGACAAAGAACAGGTTGTATCAGTTACAGTTAAAAAGTGAGAAGTTGTATGCACATAATGTTTCAATGCCAACTAACTCTGATTTGTGGCATTTGCAATATGGTCATTTACCTATCAAAAGTATGAGTTTGTTGCAAAGTCAGTCCATGGTGAAAGGGTTGCCTTCTTTGTCTGATCATATCTCTTCATGTACAAGTTGTATTATGGGTAAACATAAACGAGATAGTTTTGCTTCAGCCTCTAATAGAGCCAAAGAACAACTAGAGTTAGTGCATACAGATTTATGCGGTCCAATGCAAGAAAAATTAGTTGCTGGCAGTCTCTATTTTCTTACTTTCATTGACGATTTTAGCAGGAAAATTTGGGTGTATTTCATCAAATATAAATCGGAAACATTTTCGAAGTTTAAGGAGTTCAAAGCCGAGGCTGAAAAACAAAGTGGTAAGTTTTTTAAAGTTCTGAGGTCTGATAAAGGAGGTGAGTATGAATCTAACGAATTCATTGATTTTTGCAAACAACATGGTATTAAAAAACAAACGACAACCAGCTATACTCCACAATAGAACAGAGTCACAGAAAGAAAGAATCAAACAATTATGAATATGGCTCGAAGTTTGCTTAAAACACGAAATTTGTCTAAAGATTTATGGGCTGAAGCAGTTGCATGTTCGGTATATATCTTGAATAGATCGCCAACTTCCATTGTTCAAAATTTTGTACCTGAAGAAGCATGGAGTGGACAAAAGGTAACAGTTTCACACTTTCGCGTATTTGGTTGTATTGCTTTCGCTCATGTTCCAGAAAAATTGAGAAAAAAGCTTGATGATAGGAGCGAAAAGTATATTTTTATAGGATATAGTGATCAATCTAAGGCATACAGATTGTTTAATCCTATAACTAAGAAATTTGTCGTAAGTCGAGATGTGAAATTTCTGGAAGATATGTCTTGGAATGAAATGGAGAACAATAATTGTCCTGATCCTTTTATTCTGTTAGATGAACATCAGACACCTACAACAAACACTCCAAGATTATAGGTTCAAGACAAAACCAGTAGTAGTTCATCAAGCAGTAGCAGTTCATCATCTTTTGAGTCTGATTCTGATAATCCTAAGATGAGAAACTTAAGTGATATTTATGCACAAGATGATGTTGATGATATTGTAAATTTTGGATTTCTTTCATTTCAACCTACTTGTTTTGAAGAGGCTATAAAGGACAAAGTATGGGTAGATGCTATGAATAATGAAATCGATGCTATTGAAAGAAATCAAACTTGGGATTTGGTTGATCTACCTCATGATAAAAACTCTATAGGTGTCAAATGGGTTTTTAAAACAAAGTTAAATGAGAGAGGTGAAGTTGATAAGCACAAAGCACGATTAGTTGCCAAAGGTTTTTCCCAGCAACCTGGCATAGATTATGGTGAAACATTTGCACCTGTAGCAAGAATTGATACAGTTCGATTTGTATTAGCTATTGCAACACAAAACAAGTGGCCTATTTACCAAATGGACGTAAAGTCTGCTTTTTTGAATGGTGTCTTGAATGAAGAAGTGTATATTGATCAACCACCTGGTTTCGAAATCAAAAATCATGAACATAAAGTGTACAGGTTAAAAAAAGCATTGTATGGCTTGAAGCAAGCTCCAAGAGCTTGGTACAGCCGAATAGACCATTACTTGTTGAATAATGGTTTCAGAAGGAGAGACCACGAGCCCACTTTGTATATCAAGAATGATCATCAAGGTAATATTTTGATCTTGTGTCTTTATGTTGATGACATAATCTATACAGGTAACATGCAGTTAGATGAATTTAAATCTGCAATGAAAAATGAATTTGAAATGACAGATCTTGGATTAATGAGATACTTCTTAGGTATCGAAGTGAAACAAACACAGGATGGTATGTTTATGAGTCAACAGAAGTATACTACTGACATTTTGAAAAAGTTTAAGATGGACAGGTGTAAACCAGTTGATACTCCTATCGAAGTTGGTACAAAGTTGAGTAAAGATGATGTAGGTACTATTGTTAATGCGACTTTGTATAAGCAACTTGCTGGTAGTATTATGTATCTTACTGCTACTAGGCCTGATATAGCATTTGCAGCTAGTTATATCTCCAAGTTTATGGAATCTCCTAAAGACTATCATTGGAAAGCTGGAAAAAGGGTGTTAAGATACATTACAAGTACATCTACTTATGGTTTATCGTATGCAGCCTCTGCAGATAGTAAGGTTGTTGGTTATATAGATAGTGATTATGAAGGTTGTATTGATGATTGGAAAAACACTTCTGGCTATGCTTTTCTATTTGGCAGAAACTTGATCTCGTGGTCATCCAAAAAGCAACCCATAGTTGCACTATCTTCAACAGAGGCCAAGTATGTTGCAGCAAATTCAGCATCATGTCAAGCAGTGTGGCTAAAAAGACTTCTCTCTGACTTTGGATATACAGAAAATGAACTGATTTCAATCCTTTGTGACAACACTTCCGCTATTTCCTTGTCGAAGAACAATGTGTTTCATCAAAGAAGCAAACATATCGACACTCGTTTTCACTTCATTCATGAACTCGTCAAGAATGGTGACATTGTTCTCAAATTTTGTGATTCCAAGGAGCAGTTAGCGGATATTTTCACCAAACCACTGGGAAAAGTTAATTTTGAGTTTGAATCTCAAAAGTTAGGAATAAAACATTGTAACCATCAAAATTAAGGGGGAGTGTTAACGATTTAGTATAGAATTAGTTATAATTTCAGTTTCTGCTTAACTGATTCAGTTTCTGGATAACCGTCCAATTTTCTTGTATAAATAATTCACTTTAATGAATCTATCAGTGCGTGTGTGTTCTCATCGATTTCGTTGTTTTTCTTCTCTCTCATTTTGTTGTTTTTCTTCTCTCTATTCTGTAAATTTGTCAGTTTGCAGACCAGTCATTTAACTGGAAGTTCCTGGTAGAAAACCTGGGGATTGGCCTACAGATATATTTGGACATAAGCAGTGTAGTCGATGAAAAAGATGTAAGAAGAGTAGTCACCATACTTCTGGTGGATGAAGAAGGAAAAGAGATGAGAAGGAGAGCTCAAGAGCCGAGTAAGCTTGCAAAAATAGCTGCAGATAAAGCGGGTTCATGTACCAGTTTGAGGTGTTTTGTTCAAGAAATGCAACAGTTGCGGTATTGTAGAAAGTCATAGCAACGTTCTCTAATGTTTTTGGTTGTATTTATTTTTGCCTAGTTTACCTAAGCGGAGGAATTACCCGATTATATGTAAGTCTGAAAAATTTCCGACTGACACCGGGGAATTCCTACCCCTTTCGAGGTCAATCGCTCATCCGATGTCACATCACATATTCCATAGTAGAAGCAAAAAAGTATCCATCCACAACATAGCATCGTCTCACCATCGTCATTTTTGCTAGATGCCCATCACATAAGCCATCCATTCATGGAACATCCTGCCATCGTCTCACTATCGTTGTTTATGCTGGATGCCCATCACATAAGCCATCCATTCATGGAACATCCCGTGGTGGATTCACACCTCAAATGCATTCCATTGAATTTTAAATTTTGAAGTAACTACATCACCGCACTCCGTAAATACTCAGTAGGAGACCTCCTTTAAGCCTGTCGTTTCCAAGAAGCACCTCTTCCAGCGATGACAACAGTGGTGGAGACCTCCTTTAAGCCTGTCGTTGCCAAGAAGCACCTCTTCAAGCGATGACAACAGTGGTGGAGGAAGTAGCAACACAGAACATACACAACAAGGAAAACTTTTTTTTAGCATTATAAGTTAGCATTATTTAAGTTATGTGCTGTTAATATGGCGTAAATGTTTATGTATCCTATTAAAAATGGAGTATATCACCATAAATTAGCACCACTTACGTTATGTGGTGTTAATGGGGTGTAAATAGTTATGTCTTATTTTAAAAATGAATTATATCACTTACGTTATGTGGTATTAAAAATGAAGTATATAATCATTATATTTGATAGACAAGTTAGCACCATTCTTACTATGTGGTGTTAAAGTGGAATAAATTTTTATTGATCTTATTGGAAGTGGAGTATATCACCCTATATTTAAAGAAGTGGTGTATGCTATATTGTCAAGTTCTATAAAGTAGGGTAGTTAATTTTGTGTTTGTCATGTTTGCATGTACAAGTGGATTTCTTTATGTGAATTTCCACCATAACCATAAAAAAATTAAAAAATATTTATATTATGAATATATAAATTAGAACTAAACTCACAAATATTTATTTTATAATATTTATTTGTTTGTCATGTTTACATGTAAAACTAAAATCAATTTATGTAAGTTTGTACCATAAATACAACAAATTAAAAGTAATTGTTTTCTAAATATTTTATTTCAATTATTTAGATAAATATTTTTATATTATTGTGATTTCAAAATAAAATAAGGGTGAATTGGATGGAGTTGAGTTACTCTTTTTTGGAAGAACTTATGTTCCAAAGGTTGAAAATGTATCTTTGTGAGGGTATTTTTTAAGCCCTCCATCAAGCTTTTAAAAGGTCCATCTAGGACTAAATAAAATTTTCAATTAAACTACTTAGCTCCATTGTGCTATGGAGCTTGATGGAGACACATAGCTTGATAGAGTTATAATATGTACATGTGTCATTAAATTTTGCATCTACTTAATGATAGTCTTTTATGGGCTCATGGCATTGAGAATCAATAGTATTGCACATGGTTTAGTATGATTTTCATTTTTATATTATACTTGGTATATTTTTTATTATTTCATTACATATATGTATGTATGTAATTTTAGAATTTTTTATTGTTATTAATTTTATACATTTTATAGTGTTTTTTTTTAATTCTTGGTAGGACTCCTTTTTCATTCATTTTATAAACAACAGACAACTAGATTTACCAGTTTGGTGGTCTCAATCTGCCCTGATTGGGGAACCGATTTTGTTGGCCACCTAATGGCATGGTATGCCATCCAAAAAAATAAGGTTTTGAGTCTGTCATACCAAGCAAAAAAAGAATGGATACCCACACATATACAATTTTTCACATATTGACTAACATATTTACAAGACACTTGAAATTTAAATGCTAGCCACATATAAATACTAAGAAAAAAGGAAGATTAAAACAGTCATGAACTACTCATCCTTGTCAGGAACCGAGGCCGACTCCACTGGTGCCGGATCCTGAACCAAGGTACCAGCGTGCTCAAAAGGCTTCAAAATACACGAGAGGTGATAGTCAATACGCTCGAGGCTCCCATCATGTTTCCTCAGTTAGAACTTTATCTTATCGAAATCGCTCTTGTAGTCTGAGAAATCTTGGGCTAATGTCACCAGGATCATAGAGATCTGCCCCAGGGCTTTGCTAAGGATGCTCTTCATACACCAATAAAGATACATCTTCTTCTTGAATTATGTTAGTATTCCTTTTGTTTGTCCTAGATCTGGTATTAAACCTCTCCATTCTTTAGTATCCATCTCTGTCTCTGCATGTCTATTTATGTCAACTTCCCATTTTTCAATGATTTTTTGAATTTCTTGTGATGTGTTCTTGTGGTATGATTTCGCTGTCTCTTGGATCACATCGACTGTAGGCCTCCATTCTCTCGGCTTGCTTGTTGGTGATTTGGGTTGTGCTTCTACCGCATTCCCTTTATCTTTCCGGCCGTGGCCTTGATCTGCAGGGCTCTTGGAATGGTTGCGAGCTGCAAGACTCTTGGAGTGTGCCATCCCACAATCTTTGTCTAGGTTTTCGGGTAGGTGACATGTCCACATAATCAAACGGAGGCATAAGTCCATATGATGAAAATGATCAAAGGTCCATGCATCCCAGTTATCAGAAGAAAGGTGACCCAAGGGCCTCTTCCCAGGACTTCTCCCCTGCCCGTCCCTCTGCGGACCCATCGCCCTCATACCCTGCTTAATTTCTGCCACCCCGTGTCCCTAATGGTCGCGCGAACCCCAGAAATTATCCCCATAACCCAAAGAGATCCCACCTTCCTTCAATATCCTGACCTCCCTTTTGGTGTCCTCTCTCTCGTCATACCTCCCAACCTCAAAATTGATAGAGGAGGCATCACTGCCCATTGCTCAAGCCTAGGTGGAATTCCCTCTCCCATTCCCCATGTGCACCGAGCCCAAGTAGCTCAAGGTGGTATAAACCAACAAAGCCTCTGAACTAAACAAAACCCAGGACTGCTCCTTAAATCTATACCCTGGTAGGATTTCCCGACCCCTAATCATTCCTTCTTGCTGGCATCCGTTACCTGATAGACTCACACTCGGATCCGTTATGAGGCCATGCCCACTTCATACTCCGACACAGAGGCAGAGACCCAGAAGAACCCCAACCTTCCTCCAACTAAAGTCAGAATGGTTTTGCTCTTCCCTGCCTAGAAGAAGACTATACTAGTCCGTCTTAATCCCCTTAGGCTCCCATAGAGGCTGGCCCAAATCATAAAACAAAAAAATGGCATGAACAAGGGAGAGGAAACCAAACACATACATGAGTTTCGTCGTGTTGGAAGTGCAATGGAGGTTTTTTATCCCGCTGTCATGCATGCACCAAAGTCTTTCATCATAAAAAAACCCCCACGCCTTCCTCCACCCTATTTTAAGATCCATGCAGGGGCCTCTGTCATGCTACCTCACCTCGTGCTGCATGCAAAAGTACAACCTGCTATCCTTCCCACTCATGTGGAAGGTGGTGGGATTCAACCCCAATTGCACTACCATTAACACTGATGGGAGGGCCAATCTTCTTCATTACACCCCAATTGGAGAGCTAATTCCGGGAACTGTGGGTGAGCTCTGCCCTTCGACCTGTCCTAATCTATGATGCTCTGCAGCTTGATCCATGGTTATTCCCCAGTATTTGGAGGCCTTCTTAATTCGATAGGTTCATTCGGGTGTGTGCAACCACAATTTTCTAGGAGGTCAGTTGCTCCATTTCCTTCCCTCCTTACATGGGTGATAATGATATAATAAAATTTCTTGATTGTATCCTCAAATCCCTCCACATGCAAAGAAGTGCGCCATCTCTGGTTTATTTTGTCCCACTTCGTTCCTTGATTAAGTTTTTTGAGAGTGTTCGTAGCCAACTAATGGTCTCCTTCAATTACCAACTTTCTATATCCTAGCCTGATGGCCAAGAGGAGACCTTGGTGCAATCCTATGAATTATGCTTCATTGTTGCTAACAAATCCACAAGAGTCAGAATATATGAATCTTGTTGTGCCTTGATGATCTCGAAAAAACCCTCCAACCCCTACTTGCCCCAAATTGCCTTTCGAGGCTCCATCAAAGTTGAGTCTGATGAATCCTTCTAGAAGAGGTTTGAAGATCTTGATGGTGTCCCCTATGTCAGGGATAACTTTCCTAGAAGCCGGGGAGACCATCTTAGGCACTAGGTGGAGGCCCTGGAGAATTTTTGCTTCCTGAGGAGCCATTTGCCAATCATCTAGTATCCATTTCTCCAAGAGGATGCACTAGTAGAAAATGATGAAATTAGTGACTAGGTGACTAAAAATGTTAGTCGCCAGAATTATTTCAAGTGAATTACTACTAAATTTGATTGATTTTAAGTGAACTAAAAATGACTAATTTAGTCTGGGGTTAAAATATACGACTATTAGGTATTATTGTACTAGCTATCATGCACTCTGATAGGTCGAGTGCGAGCTGACCGACCTGCGGCCTCCCAACCACTATGGAATCAAGAGGGGGACCTGAGTCTCCCCTTCCTCCTCCTCTAGAAGTCCTTACATTCAAGAAACTGATAGTAGCTAGCAACAGGCACCCTCTGACTGTATCTCAGAAAAATTTCGTGAAGAATATGGATAACATCCATTCGGTGGCCCTTCCAATTGAAGAAACTTGTCGATCTGCATTGAACTTGGATGAAAGAGGGATCATTGGACAGTTTACTAACCTCTATCCCTCTCCCAAAGCTATGGAATACTGGGTGCAGTGGAACTGGATTCCTTTAGTCTCAAAAGGCATCAAAAGCCACTTTGTAGGCAAAGGATACTTTTTTAATTATTTTTGAGAATGTGGAAGATAGAAGCCTCATCTTCAGAAACAACCCATATTTTATGGGTCCTAAAGGACTATACTTAAATAAATGGACCCATGACTTTGATCTGGCTCAAGATGTGCCTTCAACTGTTCCAATGTGGGTACGCCTCCCTCATCTCCCACTGCATTGCTAAAACCAGAAGTCTCTCCAAACCATTAGCAATACCCTCAAAAAGTATATTGATCAAGCAGTGAGAATAGATCAATACTAATGCACATGTATATGTGTCGAGGTGGATTTGGAAGTTGGGCTACCTGAAGCTATCAAACTAACGGTTGCTGACAGGACCCATATCTAGGAGTTGGATTATGAGCAGCTTCCATTTAAATGAAGGCACTGTCACGGCTATGGCCATTTTGCAAGGAAATGCAAAAATAAGGCGGAAGAAGCAAGTGAGTATTCTAAAGGGGAACAATGGAACCTAGTTCAGAAAGAAGCTCTGACAAAAGCTAAAGTAAAATGAGTCACAAAAGGGACCAAAGTATTAGCAGTAGGGAAGACTCTTCGAAAAGAGTAGGAAGAAAATCACATAAAGAAGCCAGAGTAGAAGAAGCATAATGACCAAAAACTGAAGGAAGTCAATCCACAATCAAAATGTCCATTGGGAGAAATAACATAACAAGGCCTCCCAAGGGAGGAGACACCAACCCCTCCAACAGTAAATAATGAAATTAGTCTCTTGGAATTGTAGAGGCTTGGGGAACCCTATGAAAGCTGAAGCTATCAAATATCTACTGAATATGGAACCTCTTGAAATCCTCATGTTCCAAGAGACTAAAATTGAATGGGACACCCTTCTTGACATCAACAAATCGAAATGGAATAAAAATGCAACGAAGGTTGTAAGTGCAAGGGGCTCCTTAGGTGGAATTTCCACTTTGTGGTCAAAGGAAAATTTTCATTTGGAGAACTCCTTCGAGACCCAACACTGGATTTTCACCGAGATAAGGCACTCCACAAGTAAGTTAACATTTTCTGTTTTCAATCTTTATGTTCTTGTGTTGTACACTAAAAAAAGAGATTATTGGCAATCTCTTTCTGAATTTTTAGACCTTAACTCTCCCAAGAACATCATATTAGCCAAAGACCTAAATATTGTCCTAGAATTGAAAGGAAAGGGAGGAGGAAATAGCAGTAGGGACCAAATTCTACCCAAGGTGTAAGACATTGTACTCCAATGGGATCTCCTAGACTTTAAAAAAACACGAGGAATATTCACTTGGTCCAACAACAGAGTAGGGGAAGACCACATATCTTCTTGCCTTGACCGGTTTCTTGTACAGAGTTTGTTGCTATTGGAACAAAGGCTAATTTCCTCCAAAGTCATTCCCAAGCTGACCCTTGATCATAAGCCTATTCTACTCCTCTTGGAAGAGGAAGAAAAATTGGGCCCAATCTCATTCTGGTTCAGCCCTCTCTGGAGTGAGAGAGATGAGCTTCTTAAAAAATTTCACTTGGCCTGGTCCAAATCTGTCATAGGATCCCCAAGCTATGTGTGGGAGAAGAAACTCAAGGCTACACAACACGCAATGAAAGAGTGGATCAGAAAGCCCACAAATACCCCAACTAGTCAGAGAAAAGAAATAGTCCAATTGGTGGAAGACCTGCAAATGGAAATGGAAAAAAAGAGACAACACCTCTATGGATCTTGAAAAGGAATAGATTGCACAAAGAAACTCCTATATTTGTTTCCATACTTAAGGATAATATTGGAGGATTAATTCCCGCAGCTTGTGGCTAAAATTTGGAGACTGAAATGCTTCTTTCTTCCATCAACAGTGAAAAGCTGGCCTCTCACGCAATCACATCTCAGAAATCACCACTCTTGAAGGGTTGGTCTGCAAAGGTTTCGACAATATCGAAGTAGTTGCAGAGTCTCACTTCCAAAATCTATATAGAAAAGAGAGTGATATTAGTGAAGAGGACATAAAGGACTTCCTCTCTCACATCCCCTCCCTTTTCAGTAGAGAAGACAATACTAACCTCGTTAAGACTTTCTCTGATGAAGAAATCTGCAAAGTCATATGGTCACTGGAACTAGACAAGGCTGCTGGGCCTGATGGTTTTTCAATCCATCTCTACAGAATTTTTTGGGACATTATCAAATTTGATCTACTGTGAATGATCAAATGTTTCCATAATAAATCTAAGGTGGAGGGTGGCACTGATTCCACCTTCTTAGCCTTAATCCCTAAAGAGGTGAACCCCGAATCCTTTGAAAGGTTGAGGCCCATCTCCCTCTGCAATGCTTCGTACAAAATCCTTGCCAAGCTCCTAGCCAACAGAATCAAGTCATTGCTAGGGAATCTCATCTGCCCCTCTCAAGGTGGGTTTTTTAAAGGCAAACACATCCTGGATAATGTCATACAGGTACAAGAAGTAATGCATTCCAGCCATCAACAGAACGAGTAAGGGATGTTGATCAATATTGAAATGGAAAATGCATTTGACAGGTTTAACCTCTCGTTCCTCTATAAATTCCTTCTTATCTTTGGGTTCTCCTCTGATTTCGTCAAGATGATCATAGCCTGCACATATAAGCCTTAAATTTCCCCGCTTTTCAATGGCAGTCCTCCCAATTAGTTTCAAGTTTCAAGGGGATTAAGGGAAGGCTACCCTATAGAAATTATACAACATGTATATATATCTTGGATTCACCCAATCTAGCAATGTAATAAAGTTAAATGCTAAATTTCTTCTACAAATATTTTGCGGAATTAAAAAAACAATCGCTAATCACATGAACATGAAGAAAGAACAATCACACACAACACATATAATCTCTCGGGGAAAGCTTACATATAAAAACCCCACTATCTTCTATTGTATATATTCAACATGGATCATGAAACAATTACATGCAAAACTCTTCTTACAAGAGCTCTCCGGTAATTAGCTAATTGTCTCACACTATCATATGCAAAACTGACCAACACATAGCCAATTCTCAGCCTCCACACAACCTACCTTGCTTGCACAATCCTTGATGGTATAGATGCCAAAAAGATAGGAATTATTTCCTTCCTTGACTGCGCAAGTATTATGGGAACTCCAATGGGTGTTTGGTTGCATGTGTGCAAACCAATAATACTACAACTAATAGTAAACTTCCCTTTCACCTAGAACTCAAATGGGTCTCCACTGGATCTGACATGCATGTAGCTAATAATAGTAAACTCTCAGTTGCATCTGAGATCACTAATTATGAATTAATTAATATTTAATTCGCTTGATCTCTCACTAGAGTATCTTCAGTTACAACTAGCACAATTAAGTTTAGCTCACTTAACTAAGTTAAACTATTTACAACTTGCATTAACTAATGCACCACTACACTTCAAACTCTGTTACAACTATAATTACTCTACATGCCTCACCAATTACCTCTAACTCAAAATCCACTAACTAACTGAATTTATCACTTTCATTTAACTGATTCAAGTCCACATTGAGAATTTATCCTAAAGAAGAGCCTTTGAAGGCTGAAGTACATACTATTAGACTTGTCCTCATACCAACTTTTTCACATACTCAAAGGTTCAAACAAGGAAGCAGACAACAACGCAAATAAAGGTTGCCTCCTCCCACAAGGAGCCTTCAGTAAAAATGACAAATCCCCTTCTCAAATCCTAATTCCTTAATTTGTAATGAAGAACTGCATGTCATGGAAGCTAGCTTGAAGCTATGTATTGATGGTTGTTTCAGCCCCGGCCCAACCTTCAGCTAGACATGAAAAAAGAGCATAATGTTGTCAACAAATTGCTGGTGGGTAAGAGGGATTTCATTTCCCCAGAGCCAAATACCACGAACCTTGAGATTACGAGCTTCCTTCTTTAGGAGTCTACCAAGTCCTTCATCAGCCAGAATAAATAATAATGGGGACAGGGGATCTCCTTGTCTTATCCCCCAAGTATGGTTAAAATATTTGGTGGGGGAACCATTTAGGAGAATGGAATAGATAGGAGAGGAAACCATAGCTTGGATCCACTAAATCCATCTCTGATCAAAACCATAGGCTTGAATGACTTTGGTGAGGAAGGACCAACTTATGTGTTCATAAGCTTTAGATAAATCTAGTTTGATCATCATCCACGAGATTTTCATATGCTTCAATGAGTGAATTTCTTTCTGGGAGGTAATAAAACCATATAGGATTTGACGGCCCTCTACAAAACTAATTTGTTCAGATGATATGAGGGAAGGCAGCAACGGTTTAAGGTGCTTAACCATAATAGGTCCAATGATCTTGTATATGACATTCCATAAAGAAATTTTGCAGAATCCTTGGGGATCCTATGATTTAGCAGATTTAGGAATCGACATTATAAAAATAGCATTGAGACTCATACATGCCTTTTGGTGTCGTCTTGAATCCTCCACCACTTCCAGAATGTCTTGTCATATTAATTTCCATTCATCTTGGAATAATTACATGGTGAAACCACCAGGGCCTGGGGCTTTGTTTTTTGCCATACATTTTACCACCTCCTCATATGTGACCACCCAGATAAGGCCAAGGTTCTGATCTCTGGTAATGAGGCGCGAATTTTTTTTTTATATGGATTGCCTTAGAGCGATCCTGCTTCGGTTCAAGGAGAAAGGTATGAAAGTGATGTGCAATGAGTTCTTCCATGTCCTCATGAAAAACTATTCTATCTTTGGCCTCAATTTTCAATGAGAAGATCCTGTTATGTTGTCTGTGTTGGACCATTGCTTTACAGAAGAAGTGTGTGTTCTTCTCTCCTTCCCTCGACCAGTTGACTCCATATTTCTGCTTCGAGATTATCTCCTCCTGTTTTCTGCATTCTTTTAGTTGCATTATGAGCAGCCCCTCTTCTTCTACTAGAAGTTTTGATCTGCCCTCTGTGATAATCTATAGTTGGACAATCTATATCTTCTTCTTTAACTCCTCTTAGTCTTTTAAGATGTTGCCAAAGTCCTCTTTGTTCCACTTCTTAATCCTTTTCTTGATCTCTTTTAGCTTGAGTTGGAATGTATGCATAATATTTATTCTCACCACTCTGCTGTTCTTCCACCAATCTTTGAGTTGCCCCAATAGCTTAGGATCTCAGAGCCAAAATGCTTCAAATATTAAGGGATTATTTCTTGGTCCTATTTTGAGGTTGATTTCTAGTCTTACCGACTAGTGTTCTGAGCCCTTTCTAGGGAGAATAGAGGTTTCCATGTATATGTCTCTAGAGATGGCATGTTCTGAGACCAAGAACCGATCCAATCTGGACGCAATCTAATTTTTACCTCCTCTTCGATTGTTCCAGGTGAAGGTTCCATTGTTGGTTTGTAGGTCCACCATTTTGAGATCCGATATTTCATCCTTGAACATATCCATATCTGGGTCCTGTCGGAAAATTCCTCCTTTATTCTCTTCGAGGGACGTTATCATGTTAAATTCCCCTCCTACTATCCATAATTCTTCCTAAAATTCTCTTTTCATACTGGCTAGGTTGTGGAGGAAGGCCTCTTTCTCCCCTGGGGTATGAGGCCCATAAACCCCAGTAAGGAGAACCTAATCACTAGATCCTATGTGTCTAAAGTGCCCTATAAGAATTCAGATATTACTTACTCAATCCTCAAAGATGACTTCTGTCGGGTTCCACAAAATGGTTAATCCTCCCACACTTCCTCTAGAGTCGAGTAAAATCCAATATTTTAGCAATGGTTAGATAAACTTTCCTCTTCACCTAAGTCATTGAGATTACTATCCTATATGAGAGGACGACCAATGCTAACCTAGAATATTTCTATAATATTATAATATTTGAGGTCATCAACATGGAGTAAGTGTATATACCAACCCTTCTAAGTCAAGGTCATTATTTTTCCGTTCCACTTGCTTTTCCTCCTTGAGAGTATTGTCCTAGATGAAGGGTCGACCAACCCTCCCTTGGAATATTTCTAAAGGATTATAATATTTTATCTCATTATCATGGTTGAAGGGTTGGTTGACCCTTATAAGTGATCCATATCCTTAGTCATACTATGATAGAGGAATGTTTGGTTGATTCTTCCTCTAGATTATGAAAGAGGAAAATACCATATTTTTCGGAAGGGTTAGCCAACAATTCCTCTTTCTCATCTTTTTCAATAAAATACTATCTTGATGGAAGGGTCAACTAACCCTTCATGTTTCAATAGACCATTCTTTATGTGAATAATATTACCCTAGAGGAATTGCTAATCAACCCTTCATATACATGAATCATTACCAAAATATCATATTTGATGAAGTCTTTATCAATGCTTCCAATTGATTTCCTCCTTGAGGGTATTGTTATAGATGACAAGTTACATAACCCTTACTTGAAATGCTTCTATATGGTTATATTCTTTGAGATTACTATTGTGGAGGAACGGTCAACCAAATTTTTTCAGTGATCCACCTCCTTATTCATACTATCATGAAAGATGTGTTGACCGATGCTTCTTCTACATGACATGTGAGGTGAATAAAATATTTGAGGAAGGGTCAGTTAACCATTCCTCTTTCTCATATTCATTAATAAAATAATATCATTGTGGAAGTGTGAGTTATCCCTTCCAAGTGATACACACCCTTGATCACACTACCTCAGGGGAATGGTCAATCAATCTTTCATCTACATGAATAACATCCAAAATACAATATTTTAGCAAAGGGTAGCTAATCCTTCGAATTGATATACCTCCTTGAGAGTATAGTCTTGGAAGAATGGTAGGTTGAACCTTCCTCAAATATATTTATATAAATTTGAAAAACTTTTATTATATGGTAATGATGTCAATATGATAACACTCCACATCAATGTAAAGACAAAGAAATTTAGTAGAATAGGAATATAATAGGGCTAAGTTTATGTTTAATCTTTAGGTGAAATGAATTTTATTTTTTTAGGAATGTATATAGCTTTCCTTCATTGAAACTAATTTTTGAAGCTAAGTTGCATGGAGAGAAACTATTTCAATGTTTCTTAAACCACCAAACCAATCATTCTTATTTCCAACAAACAAACAAAAAAATATGTTGACACATTGTTTAACCAAAAATTATTAAAGAATGAGTATTTAACATGAGGCTTGAGAAAATTAAAATAAGAGGAAATCAATACCCTCATATAAATATTTTGGCAAAACCATTCTTTAATCATTATTAGATTATATATATATATATATATATATATATATATATATATATATATAAATTAATAAATGAATTAATTTACAATATAAATTAATTTATGAATACAGATTAATAAATTAATATAAAAATTAACAATTAGTAATGAAGATTTTGCAAAACCATTCTTCAATCATTATCAGATTTTTTTTTTTTATAAATTAATAAATGAATTAATTTACAATAGAAATTAATTTATGAATATAGATTAATAAATTAATATAAATAATTAACAATTAGTAATGAAGATTTTTGACAAAACCATTCTTCAATCATTATTAGATTTAATTTTTTTTTATAAATTAATAAATGAATTAATTTATGATATAAATTAATTTATGAATACAGATTAATAAACTAATATAAAAAATTAACAATTAGTAATGAAGGTAAAAATAACAATTAAAGATTAAGTCCGAGTACTTCCCTCAATTTCCCTCCAATTCCAATATTTTGCCTCCACTTTTTTTCCTTCCAATTCCAAACTTTTCCCTCCATTTTTTGTTGAGAAACATATATATATATATATTCATAGTCTAATCTTCATCTCCATTGTTAATTCGATCTATGCTTTTGTGATTGATGACGAGTATCTCTGGTCTTCTAGTTTGGTGACGGGTATCGACTCCTTGTCTCATCTTCTAGTCTCGTCTTCCACAATTGGTGATCGGTATTCTCGTGATGATAATGATTCTTTGTGGATTTTTCTATTCTCCTATTTTTTTTCCACCAACATAGATCAAATCATTCTCTTTTTTTTTTTTTCCAAATATTGTTTATACTTAAATTCTTTTACATGTTTCTTTTGGATAGATCTGTCGTAGTTTCAATAACCTGTGAAATTATGTTTACGTAGTTAGTTCACTCTACATTTATTTAATTTATTTAATAGCATGTGCCTACGCCTAGCCTCTATAAAATAATATATATGTTTTTTTCTCAAAGCCTTATATCTAGTACCATACCTTTATAAAGACCATTTTTACCTTTACTCCTTGTAACCTAGCCTAAACCATTAGACATAGTCATTAGAGAGATTCGTAGAATGAGGATTCCTAACCACATAGGGATGGGGATTACCACTAGCCATAGAAACTTAACCTATAAAAATTACCCATCTATTCTTTTATTTTTATTTTAACCACATAGGGACGGGGATTACCACCAACCATAGAAGTTTAACCTATAAAAATTACCCATCGATTTTTTTTTTTTTACTTTTTTTTATATATATATATTTCCAATTATATAAAAAAAACTTAAAAAATATCATAAAACATGCTGTGGAGGGTTGTTATGCCCCGGTAATTTCTAAAAATTTCGGTCATCTACCAATTTTCCTAAAAATTTCGGTCATCTACCAATTTACACGGGCCCCGGCCTCGAGGGGCAACCAAGGCCTAGAGGCTGGCACCGTAGGGGTTGTTGCAACATTAAAAAAAGAGAAGCGGAATGGTAATGGCGCCAAAAACCCTGGTATTTTTCCTTGTTGAGTATTCTCCTATTAGATTTTTCATCGATCTAACTAGAGAAGAGCCATTTTAACTGGGTATTTCTTTGGTCAGAATTCCAAGTTTCAACCAACCCATATTCAACCCAGATTCACACTGTGCAACCACAAGTATTCCCGACAATCTCAATGACCATTTGTTTGATAGATTTTATGGTTTAAATTTGATCTGGTATGGATTTTTATTAGGATATGATGCATAAGTTTTTTCCATTTCTATGGAGACTTTCCTCGTACGCTTCTGCGGAGGCTTTCCATTTGGGAGTAAATATTATTAGTATGAGAGAGTGCCAGTGTGTGTTATATAGGGGAAAAAGTGACAAGCAGAGCTCGTCCATTTTGGGATGCTCGGGAAATTAATCTAATCTTGAAACAAGATTAATTTATTACAGAGGAGCCTCAAGCCATTGAAAGTTTGTTCCCTGATCTGTTGCACTCAATGATGATCAACTTTAGCAGCAATAAAAGTAGGTGATGCTATCTTTGTTTCCACTTGCAAATACTCCTAACAATATCCAACTCCTCATGCCACATAAAGCTTAATGCCAAAGTAAAATAATGGAAAATGGCTCTGCAGATTTTCTAACCTATGGGAGTGTAGCTGCGTAACCCATTAAGTTATTCTCAATTAATGTCTAGTTTTGGTGGGTGGATGGTAATTAGGGCTCCTCCTGGGTTGTGGTTTGTTCAAGACCTTGTTTGTGAAGTTCTTGGGCTTAAAATTTCCAGTTTTGACCACTCTCAATCATTTAGCTCACTAGAAATCCTTGGGTGGCCTTGACATACATAAAACATGGATTCTCCCAAGGAATTCAAGTCTTGATCAAATCTGGGTATTTTTCTTGGTGTTGAACTATACAACAACCCTCCCCATTTCTAAATTTCTAGAATAAAATTCATTTAGAAATAGGTCCCCTTTTTACCTTGCTTTCTGGATCGAAATAAAAGATTTAGAAACAATCTGATCATTTTTGAATTAGAAACAAGAGTTCATTGATAAAAATACATATTGCATATCTTTGTTAACAAGTGTGTATAAACAAATACAACATTGAAAGAATTTCCGATCTGATGAGATATAAATCTTTTATCATATCAAAATATTACACAAAGTTTTTTTATATTTAAAAATATTTGATGTGTACAGTAATCGCAAATTGGAAATCAGAGAGATCTTTAAGTTTTGTATTCACTTCGTAAAACTTTGATGCAATAGAACTCAATCGCAATCACAAATCTGATAAGTTTTAAGTTTTCGTATTTATTTTTCATACTTCCGATGCGATGCAGTTCATCGCAATTGCTTTTCGCAAAATTTTAAACAAATTCTATGTGGTCAATTGCAAAACCCCGATGCGATGCACTTCATCGCAATCGCATTACGGAGAAACAAATTTTATATTTGTTTGATTGAAAGACACTGATGTGGTGGACCCCACCTCATCGCAATCGGAAATCGGAGAAATTCATTGACAATCCACTCCATTTAAAAATCCCCGATGCGATCATCGCAATCGGAAATTGGCATAAATCATATTATATTATTTTGTGTACCTTTGAAGATTCCCAATGCGATTATTACTTAATGCCCATATACTATTTATTCATCGCATCGCAAGAATTCAAAAGGTAAATTTTTTACACTTATTTCAAAAAATGCCAACTCCCGATTGTACGTATGATATTGAATAATGGAAAATGATTTTGTTTTAAATTCTTGAGTGTGACTTTTTAGAGGGCATTTATGTTTTAAACACAAATATAATAAATAACAATCAATGAATAGATTGTTATACATTTTTTCTCCGCATTTGAGTTTTTACCACAATTGAATTGTTTTTTCCCTTTGCAGAACCAAAGAAAGCCCAATCCTTTCATTCACAGAGTGAGGGAAATGTTTCTGTATACAGAAATGTCAAAGAGATCCATGAAGGAAAAATTTGGTGTCGCAGTAAAAGCCCCTGTTTTCACATTGGTACCTAAAGAAAAAATAGCCAAGATTAAGCTGGTTACAGGCACGTCATGCCAAGGTATTGGTAAATTATCCTGGGAAGAGGTATATAACCTCATTGAAATGGAAAAGGCTAAGGTAACTGTGGCGAAAGCGACAGTTCTTGATGAGGATGATTTAGAGTCAGATTCAGAAAATTCCCTTCGAACACTGGCTAATTCATTTCTTCACCAAATTGTAGCTTGGGCGAACATTTTTCCATATTATGATGTTATTCGGTGGGTAATTGATAATGTGGCTATCCAAAACAGAACCTTTGTTTCAGCTTCTGGAGCAATATTTGGGTCATTCAAATTAGAGGACATTAAAGCAATGTACCACCTTTCGGACCCGCAAAAAATCTACAACAAAGACTTCATCAAGGAATTTGCTGCGAATAATGAAAACCAGTCAGATCTGATTAGAGAATGGAGAAAGGCTCTTGAAAATCACAAACATGAGGCATCAAGTATGTACTCTGTGGAGTCTCTTTCACCTCCATACTATTATGTTGCGGCAATGATGTGCAGATTGTTTGGGAATGATAACTCAGCTAGGTTTTCTATACAAATGGTGCCATTAATACACTCTGCTATAAATTATGAGATAATGAGCTAGGCTGTCATTCTTTCTGATAGGATAGCCAATAGGATTCTTGAATATAGGAAGGAAAAAAACACAGGAAATACTACTCCTTTTTACTTTTGTTCTTATATTCTAGACGCCCTATGCTTCAACTTGGAATTTCCCATATTAGGATGGAAATGGACCCCTAAAGATCCTGTTCCTATTCATATATATCACAAGTTCTTGCGGGAAGGGGCATTTCAAAAGCCATGTTTACAGAGTTTGTCACGGTTTTCTTATCCCGATTTGTCAAACTATTTTTGGTCAATTCCCTCCTAGACTTTTTGAGAAGGCTAAAGTTGATTTATCCCTGATTGGGGATTGGTTCGAAGAAGAAATATTAACATATATCAGAGTTTTCAGAAGTATTGTATAACCACACATTCTTCCTTTTTATGTTCCAGATAAACTGTTAGCATAGAAAATTTCATATCAGCTTACAGTACAAGGCATGTCCAGGACTTTGAAGAACAAAAAGAAGCTAATGTGGCCTACTTTTCCTTTTAAATGTGGTGATTATACTCTCAATAATTTTATTCATGCTAAGAAAGAATTTGGCAAGCTAACCAATCTCAAACTTTCAACAATCCTAGGGAGACAATATGATCCAAGGAAGGTGGAATTTGATTTTACTACTGCTGTTTCAATTGCTTGATTTGAACATGAACCAGATGTGTTCGATGATTTATTTGTTTCTGTAAATAATTTGTCTCAAGTTTTTGATTTGGCCAAGTCTAAATTCCAGTATGAAGATATGAATAAGTTTCTGTTATTTAGAAACCAAAGATTACTGAAAGTTCCTCTGGATCAATTAAGAGTTCCTATGCAGGAAAATGAATCAAAACAAAAGGAAAAAGAGGATACATCTGGTAAAACAGCTACTAAACTTGATGTACATACCAATCAGCAGTCTTCAGCCTAGACAGGAAAAGAAAGCACAAATACTGATACCAATGTGCATACTGAGAAAGGAGGCACAAACAATAAGGCTACTGAATAGGCACCAAAATGAGATACAAAAAATAATCCAGATTCTCAACTTGGAAGAGAGGAAGCTGCTAAAAAGGTAGTTGAATCTACTGAAACTATAGTTTCTCCTCATTTTCTGAGCCAATATGAACAATTTTACCAGCAAATAGGACAACATAATAATCCCCAAGTTAATGTTCTGGAAGACCAAGATATATAAGTCATCCCTGAAAATCCCACAGGTGAAATTATGTTGAAAATAGAAGAAATTCCTCCTCTGGATGTATTTTACAGTCCTAAGCATACGGCTGTGATAAGAAAACAAAGAAAAAGGAGGAGAACTGATCAGGATGCACTGTCGACATCATAGGTGGAGTTGATGAATATTTTTTATAAAAATGCTGAGGTGAATCCATCTGAGTATCTCACTAAATTATCTCAATACGTAGGTGCTTATAGTACTGCAACTATAGACAAGGCCTCTGAAGTTACACAATTAATGAAACAAAAAGATTTTCAAATATCTATGTTAGAATAACATGTTACAGAGAACCAGTAGAAAATCTTTCAGTTAGAACAACAATTGCAGGATGAAGAGCTCAAATCCGAATAGCTAGAAGAGCAGCTTGCTGTTGAAAAGAAAAGGATTGATCAACAGACCTTAGAAAAGCAACAACAACTAAACGAAGAGGTAGAAAAATTACAAGCTCTTCTGCCAAATGAGAATAATTCAAAGATTGAGCAAGAGAATATGTTTCAATCCAGATTGGACAAGTTTAAGAATTATCATAATTTGGATCAGTTCGAAAATGAAGCCCTGGAGACAAGCAAGTTATTGTCTCAGCAATTAAATGAGTTTTGTCTAAAGGTTGCAAAAGCATAATCCTTTTGTGAAATTATATCTTCCTTAATAGATGAAGGAGTCAGTCTTAAACTTGAATTTGATGAAGCTAATAAAATAAAAGAACCGAATTTCTTTGATGGCAAGACTCAGAGTCGGGAAGAAAAAAAAACCTTCCAAGGATTGTGAGAGACATAAGGAAATTATTTTTGCAGAATGGGAACAGCGTTTAATCAAGGTAGAACGAGCTACATCCAGAGCTAAAAGTATGATGAACAATGTAACACAACTGGTGAATAATAGCCTATATGAAATCAATTTGATTTCAGATTCTACCCTAGGCAAGTTACCTAGGGTAAAAGAAACTGATTATAGAAGGAAACAAGAAATAATCAATGATAATCAACAAATTATTCAACTGCAAGGAATATCGTGGCATATGATGTGGACCTACCTTATCAAGCCTCATAGTCAACAAATAATGATTAAATTTCTTTCGAATGCCATCGATTGCATTACTCCTGAATTCTCTGATGCCACATATACAGGGAAGTTACACTCAAAGCTTAGTCATCCAAAATAAGTGAAAGAAATGTGCAAAATAAATGAATCGGTTCACTTCAAGATCGCATTTCTGTTTCTAGATTTTTGATTAGATAGATTGTAAGAATAGTCTTAGTTATTGTGTTTTATTAAGTACCTATTTAAACTCCTTTCATGAATTTAGAAAGGGGTCCTGAATTTGTAATATTTTGACTTGGAGATTATATTTCTGTACTCCATTGACTCTTATATTTTTATAAAGGATCACATATGGTGGTTCGATGCAAAATTTCCTTTAATAATTACATTTTTGTATCTTGGAGTCTGTTTTACATTGAATTTGTTGGATTTGGATAGCAGATTGCATTGGAAAGTATCAATATGATATGGTATTTCTATCTATTCACTATTAGTTTTCTTATGTTATGTGATATTCTCTTTTAAATTGCTATCATTTATGTATACTCGTTTTACAATATTTCTTTATACATATCATTTCTGAGTGTGTAGAAATATATATATATTTTTTACAGCATATGCAAATGATATATATAATGATGAATGCAATAGGTTATTATAACTCTATTTAATTTCTTAAACAGAGTTATCTTTATTTGTTACTGCATATTTCAATTAAGCTATAATACATTTTCATGGTTATTGGTTTAGTTGAAACAATTTAAAGTTGTATTCACATTTGATACCCGGGTTAGTTTTAGAATTATTTTATCAGTTTTAGATTAGATTAGATAGTTTATTTAATTCATTTAGTCCCATTTTCCCTTCACCCAATCATTCCATTACCAACCCATTTAAATTATTAGGAAACTGGTCCTATCAATCCAGTCAAAGCCACCATACCAAACGGAAAAGGAGATGTCCTAAGGTCCCAACCGAGTGGTTAGCCCCAATGTTTGAAGCAACGATTTTTGAGGATTCAACATTTTTGGTTATAGAAGGAGGATTGAAGCTATGAATGGCAGATAAATCCAAATCCGCAAGCCATTTTAAGAGCACAACACCCTCATCACCTTCAATTTCTTCCATATCTCAAATCACTAGAGAAGAAATCGATAAAAGTATTCAAACACCCACTACCAAAGTTTCAGAACAATCAGAGAATCCGCCTCCTGAATCTCCTAAAGTTGAAGCTTTAGTTCATACACTTCAAGGATTCTCATTATCATTAGAAGAATCAAAGATATATGAAGGTAGTGTCACCTCACAGTTTGTTTATTCCAAACCTCTAACTAGGTCATAGAGTGAAAAACTTGGGATTTCTCCTAAAGAATTTCCCTTACCTAGTAGATTCAAAACAAGAAGAACTCCATCAGAAACAGAGAGTGATATTAGTTCTTCATCGCAAATTCAATCATCTGTTTCTTAAGCTCCAAATCAAAAAAGTGCAGCAGTCTCATCATCATCATCTGCTCAAACAACGTCTGTTCAAACATCAATTGTCTCTTCCAGTACTTCAACTTTTACTACTCATATACCAGTTGTTTCTTCAAATCCTCCCATTGTTATCCCAACAATGGCACAAGCGGCACAGAGACCATGGACTAGACCGGGAGCTGTAAATATGGTTGCACCTTTGCATGATCTACCTGATCATCCTGAAAAATGGCTGCCAAAATTTAGTCCAGATATTGGTATACCAGCAGAAGAACATATCAATAACTTTATGCTTGCTACAAATTTGAATCAAGTAGAGCATGAAGATGTTTTAGTCAAGTTATTCCCCTATACTTTGCAAGGGACAGCAAGATCTTGGTAATTTTCCTTACCTTCAGATTCTATTACAAGTTGGGATATGTTTGAAGAGCAATTTTTAACTAAATGTGGAGATGATAGATTTATAGCTACCCTAATTAACTATCTCTCCAATTTAAATACTCAACCGAAAGAACCGATCAAATATTTTAACTCTCGATTCAATAAAGTCTTGAATAAGATCCCTGCAACATCTAAACCTAGTGAACAGGTTAGAAGTGAATGGTACATTAATGCTTTTCCCTCAAACATAGAAATTTTTGTAGATAGAGCTGCAAGACCAACTTTAGCTGAGAATATGAAAGAAGCTATTTCAGTTGAAAAGTGAATGATTGCTCTAGATAAGAAAAATGCTATTGAGGAAAGAAAATCAAAGAAAGTCACTTTTAAAGATGATTCAAAGAAAAAGACACCAAGAGATCCATATGACATGGAGGTTTTACAGAAATTTCTTAAAACCATGTCCAATGAGATGGTTGAGATCAAAAAGCAAGTAGTAGAAACTTCTACAAAGAAACCATTTAGAAATTTCAAGAGAAATCAAGTTGAATCAAAACCTCCCAATGCAATCTCTAATGCAGAATCAGAAGACGAAGAAGAGGAAGATACTCCTCCAGTGTCGGATGAAGAAGATGAAAGGGAAGAAATAGCTGAACTACATGGAATGTGGGATTTCATTCTCCCTAATTCAGATAGTGAAATGGAGCAAGAAGCTATGCCTGTGAGCACAAGGAGAAAATCTACATTGGAACCTATCCAACCTGTTCCAAAGAAGAAAACTACAACTCCGAGTACCAAAGACAAAACTCTTGCAAAGAAAGCTTCTTCCTTACCCACTCAGAATCAACCATCATATCCCAATCATCCCACATCATCATCTAAGACTCTAGTGGTATCAGATCTGATGGATTATAACATTATTGAGGACATGAAAAATACTAGAGTGAACATTTCATTACATGAACTGAGAAAACTTAAACATCAACAAAAGTTGATATTAAAAGAATTAAATGCTATGCCTATTGCTCCTCTACCAAGTGGTGTAGTAGCCAAAGCAACTAAAGGGACTGGTAAGCCACCTGACAAAGTAGATGCCACAGATACTATTCTTATTGGAGAAAGATCAAATTCTCAAACACCTCCATTTTTGTTGAATTATGAAATCTACAATAAGAATTTGCATAATTGTTTAATTGATTCTGGAGCATCCTCTAATATAATGCCTACTTCAGTCTGTGCTAAATTTAATATCGAACCACAGAAGTCTGCAGTTAACATTGTACAATTGGATCGCTCTAAAGTTCAAGTTGTAGGAGAAATCAATTCAGTTACCATTAGACTAGCTTTCGATCCTAGGATTGTCCAAAGAATTGATATTCTAATTGCAGATATTCCTGAATTATATGGGTTAGTCTTAAGTAGGGACTGGTCTGTGAAACTTAACGGTTATATCGCGACTGATTTTTCACATATGTGGCTTCCCTACAAAGGAAAATGAAATCAAATCAAAATCGAGCGAAAAAAACATATGACGCACGTTGTAACTGAATTTGAACAACTAAACGAACCTGTAGCTTTCAACAACAATATTCTTGGAGATTATTCTGCTGTGTCATTTATTGGGAATTTTACCACACCATAATCACCCTTTTCTGTAAATACTTTTGTTTCTCAAATTGAAATTTTTTTGCAATTTGATTCTTTTAGAATTGTTAATATTTCTGATACATTTGTAGATAAACCTATAGATAGAACTTTATTTTGGTCATTATATTTTGATGGATCAAAGTCTAGTGATGGAGCAGGAGCAGGATGCATCCTAATTGATCCAGAAGGAGAGAAAACCATGCTATCATGTAGATTAGAATTTCAGTGCACTAATAATTCCGCTGAATATGAAGCCTTGATTCAAGGGTTTTATAAGGCCATAGGGTTAAATGTAAAATACTTGAAATTATATGGAGATTCTGAAATTGTCATAAGACAAGTAAGGAATACCATCCATTGTATTTCATGACATCTCAAACATTATCAAACCCTAGTACAGGACTTTACCACTCAATTTCTAGCATTTAATATCTCTTCTATTCCTAGAAATCAAAACACATCAGCTGACCTCTTAGCTAATGTTGCATCCAAACTCGTTCCTACTAAAGATTGTAGTCTTGATATATTTTCAGTAGAATTGATTTTTCTCCCATCTGTCCCAGATAATATCACAAACTAGAGAGTATTCTACCATGATCAAGATATATTGAATTTCTTAACTTCTGAGAAATCATATGATGAACAAATTATTGATGAAGACGATCATGATCTGCAAATTACTTCAAGAAATAATGAAAATCCGATTCCTAAATCTGTTGTTAAACTTGAGGATATGTATGATATTAAAGACGGATTCAAGAAAGTTACTAATGCAAAACTTCAAAGCTCAACTTTGAAATTTGAATTAGTGAATCTTGGCTCTGATTGTAAACCTCAAAACGTTAATCTAGGACTCAATTTAACTCCAGAAGAAAGATCTACTTTCATCAAACTTCTTAGTAAATATAAAAATGTCTTTTCTTTGAATTATGAGGACTTAAATACTTATGACACTTTTGTGATTCAACACACAATTCCAATGCTATCTTATGTTAAGCCTGTTCAACAGAAGTTAAGAAAGTTTCACCCAAATCTTGAAGATCAAATCAAAACAGAACTCAACAAAATTTTGAAAGCCAAAATCATTTTTCCTGTAAGGCATTCTAATTGGGTTTCCAACATGGTACCTGTCAGGAAGAAAAATGGTGATATCAGAATCTGTATTGATTTCATAAATTTAAACAAGGCATGTCAAAAGGACAATTTCCCATTTCCAACCATGGAGAAAATTCTCCAAAAGGTAGCTGGTTCTGAACTCATGTCTTTCCTTGATGGAATTTCAGGCTATAATCAAATTTTAGTACATCCAGATGATAGTTTGAAAACCACTTTCAGAACCAAATGGGGAACCTATGCGTATCAGAAAATGCCTTTTGGTTTAGTAAACGCAGGAGCTACTTTCTAGAGAGCCATGGACATAGCATTTAAGGGTCTGATTAATAGATCATTTGTCATTTATCTTGATGACATAACAATATATTCAAAGAAGAGATCCAATCATCTACATGATTTGAAACAAATATTTGAAATATGTAGAAGGTTTGGTATTTCCTTAAACCCAAAGAAATCCTTCTTTGCTCTCAATTAAGGAAAACTCTTAGGGTTTATTGTGTCAAAAGATGGAATGTATATCGACCCGGATAGAGTTAAAGAAATTTCTGATATTTCTTTACCTCATAATAAAAATTCCACGAAATCATTTTTAGGTTAGATTAATTTTGTAAAAAGATTCATTCCCGATTTTTCTCAAATTGTTTTACCTATGCAGAATATGATTAAGAAAAATTCAGTATTCAAATGGGGGTATAAAGATAAAGGAGCCTTTGATGCAATCAAGAAGGCAATCATTAATGCACCTGCATTGAATACTCCCAATTTTTCTAAATATTTTATTCTGTATACTTTGGCAACTGAAACATCCTATGTTGTTGTTTTAAGATAGCTCAATGATCAACAAATTGAAGCACTAATTTCGTTCTTCAGCTTGAATCTGCAAGGAGCTGAGCTGAATTATTCCGATGTAGAGAAACAAGAATTCGTTGTATTTAAGTCAATAAAACATTTTAGGCCTTTTCTCTTAAAAAAACACACAAAAGTCATTGTCCCATTCTCTACAGTGAGACGATTATTAATTCAAAGAGAAGTAGGAGAAAAAGGGGCTAATTGGGTGACAACTTTGCAAGAATACGATATTGATATTAAACCAGCAAAGATTGTTAGAGGTCAAGGTTTTTTCAGATTATTAGCCGGAGCTCATAACATACCAGAAAATCAAGATCCAGACAATGTTGTTCAAGTAAATCAGATAAGTGTTACGGATTTTGAATCTCAGTATGTTGATCTGATATTTTACTTGAAAAATGGGTATGCTCCTTTTAATCTCAGCTATAAAAATAAACGTGCTTTAATATTGAAGGCTACTAAATATGAAATCATTGATGATGTGTTATTCAGAAAGAATTATGATTCAATCCTATTAAGATGTCTTGAAAATACTGAAGAAAAAAAGGTATTGCAGGAATTACATGATGGGCCAGCAGGCGGTCATTTTGGAGGTGATACCACAGCTCACAAAATCATCCATGCTGGATATTATTGGCCTAACCTTTTCAAAGATACACATGATTATGTGAGGAAGTGCAAAGTTTGTCAAAATGCTAGTGGAAGACAAAGGAAGCCAGCTTGTCCTTTGCAACAAGTAAACATTGAGCAACCATTTGAGCAATGGGGGCTTGATATCATTGGTGAGATAGTACCTCACTCTTCCAAATAGCACAAATACATCCTCACAATAAAAAATTACTTCACAAAGTGGGTAGAAGCAATTCCTCTAAAGGTAGCAAATTCTGATGCAATTATTGATTTCATCGATCAATTCATCATTACCAAGTTTGGTGTACCTAACGCTCTGGTCTTCGACATTGCATCTTATTTTTCTGGTAATTGTATAATGGAATTTGCAATCAAGAGAGGTTTTAAACTGAAATATTGAGCAAATTATTATCCACAAGGTAATGGTTTAGTTGAATCCACTAACAAAAATCTCATCAAAATCATTAAAAGGACCATTGATCAAAAATCAAAAGAATTTGCACAAGTCTTTAATCTTTGCATTATGGGATGATCATATTACTCTTAAAACTTCTATAGGAACTTCACCTTTCAATTTAGTTTTTTGAAAAGAAGCTGTGATACCATAAATTCTAGCTTTCCCATCATTAGCCCTAGTGCAATTCATTGAAGAAAATCCTTCCTCATCCATTCAGTTGAGATTTGATCAAATCCTTAAATTAGAAGAAGATAGAGTGAAAGAAAAAAATATTCATGAAAAACATCAAGAACTTGTAAAATCTTCTTTTGATTCAAGTTCCATCGGCTCAAAACATTTGTCAATTGGTGATCTTGTTCTGAAATGGGATAAAGCACATGAAGAAAAAGGTAAGCATACCAAATTTCAAAAAATGTGGCTTAGACCATTTAAGATTGCGGAAAACATAGGCTCATATACATTCATACTCCAAGATTTGACAGGAAAGAGAAAATCTCTTCCTGTAAATGGGCTTGCCATCAAGAAATTCTTTTCATAAGGAGGTAACCCCTTCTTACTTGTACATATTCCTTTCTGCAATTTTTGTTTGTTTTGTAAATAAAGGTTATTAATAGTCTCTAATTGACTTTTTACTATTAGAAAATTGTCTTAGGAAGAATGTTATAAATAGTTATTTTGTGTAAATAAGGATTTTTAGGAAAATGATTACAATTTTGGATAGTTTTAAATAAAATGTTAAACTTTGAAAATTTGTTCAAAACATTTGCATGATGTTTTGAAACTTTGAGGAAAATGTAAATCATTATAATTTTCCTAAGTAGAGAAAGGTTATATTTAAAAAGTAAAGATTTTTTCAAGCTTTAGCAAACAAAAAACTCTGAAAATTGTCATCCATTGATTCTTAACAATACAACTATTTCATCCCATCCATTTAGGTTGTGATTTTTTAGAATGTAATTCTAAGAAATTATATGGCTAAATTTAGGAGATAAGAGGTCTCATCACGAGCCTGCTTACCATGATCATAAGAAGTAATAAAACTAACATCACCAATACTGCATACCAAAACAAGGTAATGGCTTATAAAAGTAAGACAAGGGGTCTCATCATGAGCTAGCTTGTTCAGTTTAATTACAACTAGTGAATGGCATTCTTATTAACTGGCTACCAAACCAAAACAATGGCTCTTGAATTAAAAAAATAAATAAAAGACAAAAAACATGAGATAATATGTCCTATGAATTTATTTTTGAAGAGTCATAATCTTAGTTGGATGGGATAATGAATGGTTGATGGTTAAAAGGTAACCCTGTCGAGACTATGAATGTTTGCTAGCAGCAAAGGCAATGCCTATGACAATAGAGTATATAAAAAAAGATAAACTTGGAAAGGTCCACTTACTTCATTATTATCAACTAATAAAAGCTAAAGAAAACCCAAAAATGATTTTATCTTTGAGGAATTAGAAATAAATTGTAAGTGATTTTTATTTCTTTTTTCAGAGTTGGATTTTATTTAAAATTTCTCTAAGATAGTTTTCATTATCTTTAAAAGATTTTACTTATTAGAAATACAGTGTTCATTTTATTTTTTTAGAGATAACTGTTTCTTCCAATGAATCACCAATTGTTTTATTGTACAACAACCCTCCCCATTTCTAAATTTCTAGAATAAATTTCATTTAGAAATAGGTCCCCTTTTTACCTTGCTTTCTAGATAGAAATAAAAGATTTAGAAACAATCCGATCATTTTTGAATTAGAAACAAGATTTCATTAATAAAAAGACATATTGCATATCTTTGTTAACAAGTGTTTATAAACAAATACAACATTGAAAGAATTTCCGATCCGATGAGATATAAAGCTTTTATCATATCAAAATATTACATAAAGTTTTTTTATATTTAACAATATTTGATGTGTACTGTAATTGAAAATTGGAAATCGAAGATATCTTTAAGTTTTATATTCATTTTGTAAAACTCTGATGTGATGGAACTCAATCGCAATCACAAATCGGATAAGTTTTAAGTTTTCATATTTGTTTTGCATACTTCTAATGCGATGTAGTTCATCGCAATCACTTTTCGCAAAAACTTTAAACAAATTCTATGAGGTCAATTGCAAAACCTCGATGCGATGCGCTTCATTGCAATCACATTACAGAGAAACAAACATTATATTTGTTTGATTGAAAGACTCCGACGCGGCGGACCCCACCTCATCGCAATCAGAAATCGGAGAAATTAATTAACAATTCACTCCATTTAAAAATCCCCGATGCGATCATCGCAATCGAAAATCGGCATAAATCATATTATGTTATTTTGTGTACCTTTGAATTTTCCCGATGAGATTATTACTTAATGCCCATATACTATTTATTCATCGCATCGCAAGAATTCGAAAGGTAAATTTTTTACACTTATTTCCAAAAATGCCAACTCCCGATTGTACGTATGATATTGAATAAGAAATCAAACAAATAATGGAAAATGATTTTATTTTAAATGCTTGAGTGTGAATTTTTAGAGGGAATTTATGTTTTAAACATGGAAATAATAAATAAAAATCAATGAATAGATTGTTATACAGTTGTTCTCCGCATTTTTGTTTTTACCATGATTGAACTATTTTTTTCTCTTTGCAGAACCAAAGAAAACACAATCCTTTCATTCGCAGAGTGAGGGAAAAATTTCTGGATACAAAAATTTCAAAGAGATCTAGGAAGGCAAAAGTTTTTGTTGCGGTAAAAGCCCCTATTTTCACCATGGCACCAAAAGAAAAACTAGCTAAGATTAAGTTGGTTACAGACACGTCATGCCAAGGTCTTGGTAAATTATCCTGGGAAGAGGTATATAACCTCATTGAAAGGGAAAAGCCTAAGGTAACTGTGGTGAAAGAAACAGTTCCTGATGAGGATGATTCAGAGTCAAATTCAAAAAAATCCCTTCGAACACTGGCTAATTCATTTCTGCACCAAATTGCAGCTCGGACGAACATTTTTCCATATTATGATGTTATTCGGTGGGTAATTGATAATGTGGCTATCCAAAACAAAACCTTTGTTTTAGCTTCTGGAGAAATATTTGGGTTGTTCAAAGCAGAGGACATTAAAGAAATGTACCACCTTCCAGACCCGCAAAAAATCTACAACAAAGAATTCATCAAGGAATTTGCTGCGAATAATGAAAATAAGTCAGACCCGATTGGAGAATGGAGAAAGGCTACCGAAAAGCACAAACACGAGGCATCAGGTATGTACTCTGTGGAGTCTCTTTCACCTCCATACTGTTATGCCGCAGCAATGATGTGCAGATTGTTTGGGAATGATAACTCAGCTAGGTTTTCTATACAAATGGTGCCATTAATACACTCTGCTATAAATTTTGAGATTATGGACTAGGCTATCATTCTTTCTGATAAGATAGCCAATAGGATTCTTGAATATAGGAAGGACAAAAACACAGGAAATACTACTCCTTTTTACTTTTGTGCTTATATTCTAGACGCCCTATGCTTCAAATCGGAATTTCCCATGTTAGGATGGAAATGGACCCCTAAAGATCCTGTTCCTATTCATATATATCACAAGTTCTTATGGAAGGGGCATTTCAAAAGCCATGTTTACAGATTTTGTCACGGTTTTCTTATCCCGATTTATCAAAATATTTTTGGTCGATTCCCTCCTAGAATTTCTAAGAAGGCTAAAGTTGATTTATCCCCAATTGGGGATTGTTTCGGAGAAGAAAGATTCACATATATCAGAGTTTTCGAAAGTATTGTAGAACCACACATTCTTCCTTTGTATGCTCCAGATAAACGGTTAACACAGGAAATTTCATATCAGCATATAATACAAGGCATGTCCAGGACTTTGGAGAACAACAAGAAGCTAATGTGGCCTACTTTTCCTTTTAAATGTGGTGATTATACTCTCAATAATTTTATTCATGCTGAGAAAGAAGTTGGCAAGCTAACCAATCTCAAACTTTTAACAATCCAAGGGAGACAATATGATCCAAGGAAGGTGGCATTTGATTTTACTACTACTGTTTCGATTGCTCAATTTGAACACGAACCAGATGTGTTTGATTATTTATTTGTTTCTGTAAATAATTTGTCTCAAGTTTCTAATTTGGCCAAGTCTAAATTCAAGTATGAAGAGATGAATAATTTTATTTTATTTAGAAGCCAGAGATTACTCAAAGTTCCTCTGGATCAATTAAGAGTTCCTATGCAGGAAAATGAATCACAACAGAAGGAAAAAGAGGATACATCTGGTAAAACAGTAACATAAATAGCTGCTAAACTTGATATACATACTGATCTGCAGTCTTCATCCCAGACAGGAAAAGAAAGCAGAGGTACTGATACCAATGTGCATATTGAGAAAGGAGGCACAAACAATAAGGCTACTGAACAGGCACCAAAAGGAGATATAAACAATAATCGATATTCTCAACTTGAAAGAGAGGAAGCTGCTAAAACGGTAGTTGAATCTGCTGAAACTATAGTTTCTCCTCATTTGATGAGCCAATATGAAAAATTTTCCTGGCAAATAGGACAACAGAATAATCCCCAAGTTAATGTCCTAGAAGACCAAGATATAGAAGTCATTCCTGAAAATTCCATAGGTGAAATTATGTTGAAAATAGAAGAAATCCCTCCTCTGGATGTATTTTACAGTCCTAAGCATAGGGTTGTTGTGAGAAAACAAAGGAAAAGGAGGAGAACTAATCAGGATGCACGTTTGACATCACAGGTGGAGTTTATGAATATTGTTTATAAAAATGCTGAGGTGAATCCATCTGAGGATCTCACTAAATTATCTCAATATGTAGGTGTCTATAGTGCTGCAACTATAGAAAAGGCCTCTAAAGTTACACAATTAATGAAACAAAAAGATTTGCAAACAGCTATGTTAGAAGAACAGGTTACAGAGAACCAGCAGAAAATCATTCAGTTAGAACAACAATTGCAGGATGAAGAGCTCAAATCCAAACAGCTAGAAGAGCAACTTGCTGTTGAAAAGAAAATTATTGATCAACAAACCTTAGAAAAGCAAAAACAGCTAAAACAAGAGGTAGCAAAATTACAAGCTCTTCTGCAAAATGAGAAGACTTCAAAGATTTAGCAAGAGAAGATGTTTCAATCCAGAATGGACAAGTTTAAGAATTATCCTAATTTGGATCAGTTCAAAAATGAAGCCCTGGATACAAGCAAGTTATTGTCTCAGCAATTAAATGAATTTTGTCTAAAGGTTGCAGAAGCATAATCCTTGTGTGAAATTACGTCTTCCTTAATAGATGAAGGAGTCAGTCTTAAACTTGAATTTGATGAAGCTGATGAAAAAATTTCCGAATTTATTTTAAGGCAAGACTCAGAGTCCGGAAGAAAAGAAAACCTTCCCAAGATTGTGGAGAGACATATGGAAATTATTTTTGCAGAATGGGAACAGCGTTTAATCAAGGCAGAAGGAGCTACATCCAGAGCTAAAAGTATGATGAACAATGTAACACAGCTGGTGAATAATAGCTTGTATGCAATCAATTTGATTTCAGATTATACGCCAGGAAATTTACCTAGGGTAAAATAAACTGATTATAAATGGAAAAAATAAATAATCAATAAGAATCAACAAATTAGCCAACTGCAAGGAATATCGTGGGATATGATGTGGACCTACCTTATCAAGCCTCATAGTTAGCAAACATTGATTAAATTTATTTCAAAGGCCATCAATTGCATTATTCCTGAATTATCTGATGCCACATATACAGGGCAGTTACACTCAAAGCTTAGTCATCCAGAAGAAGTGAAAGAAATGCTCAAAATCTGCCATCTGGGCACATCAAATGCAATAGATAATCAACGAATCGGTTCACTTCAAGATCACATTTTTGTTTTTAGATTTTTGATTAGATATATTATAGGAATAGTTTTAGTTACTTTGTTTTATTAAGTACCTATTTAAACCCCTTTCATGCATTTAGAAAGGGGTCCTGAATTTGTAATATTTTGACTTGGAGATTACATTTCTGTACTCCATTGACTCTTATATTTTTATAAAGGATCACATATGGTGGTTCTATGCAAAATTTCCTTTAAGAATTTCATTTCTGTATCTTGGAGTCTGTTTTACATTGAAGTTGCTAGATTTGGATATCGGATTGCATTGGAAAGTATCAATATGGATATGGTATTTCTATCTATTCACAATTAGTTTTCTTATGTTATGTGATATTCTCTTTTAAATTGCTATCATTTATGTATACTCGTTTTACAATATTTCTTTATACATATCATTTCTGAGTGTGTAGAAATATTTTTTTTTCTAACAGTATATGCAAATGATATATATAATGATGAATGCAATAGGTTATTATAACTCTGTTTAATTTCTTAAACAGAGTTATCTTTATTTGTTACTGCATATTTCAATTAAGCTATAATACATTTTCATGGTTATTGTTTTAGTTGAAACAATTTAAAGTTGTATTCACATTTGATACCCGGGTTAGTTTTAGAATTATTTTATCAGTTTTAGATTAGATTAGATAGTTTATTTAATTCATTTAGTCCCATTTTCCCTTCACCCAATCATTCCATTACCAACCCATTTAAATTATGAGGAAACTAATCCTATCAATCCAGTCGGAGCCACCATACCAAATGGAAAAGGAGTTTTCCTATGGTCCCGACCGAGTGGTTATCCCCCAATGTTTGAAGTAGCGATTTTCGAGGCTTCAACACTTGCATATCAGAAAATTCTATCGGGTTTTCGTTTTAGTTTTAATGGTCTTGGGGTTCCGGTGGAAATTCCATGCCAATGTGGATGCATTCATCAAGGTGGTTTGGATAGGGGCTAATCCAGCCACACTCCTTTAGAGTCTGCATTTCCACCTAAAACTTCTCTTACCTAGGAACTAGTTTCTCCCAATAGACCTAAGAAATACCATTTCTCTGAGGGTGTTTCATACTGCATAGGATATCATGGAACAAGTTTAGATCTGTTACAAAACTTCTTACCATGCATAAAACACACTACATATCTATGGAAAAAATCTTAAAGGTAGAACATGGTGACTGCTGATGTATGCTTTATATATGCAATGGAAAATCAAAATTCTTAAAAGCTTCAGAACCGCTTCTTAGTGATATTTGTACAAACTTTATTTTTCATATAAATGTAACTGAATAACAATGACCTTCACCTCAACTATTAATTTGAACACTTCATATACCTTAAGTCTTTTATTGTGCCTGAAGATAATGTTGCTGATGAATGTACAAGACTTGCAATGAAGAGCTAAACTCTGTCGATGTCAAACCTTTTCGGTCAAATGTTCTTCTGTGACTAATTCTTGCTTCAAAATTACCATACCAATAGTAAACTTCTTTCAAATGCTTCAAACCATGATTATAGAAATCATTTCCTTAATAGGATTCTATTAGTCCTTTGAATAAGCCCTTGATGCAATCTCAAAGAGGTGTAGATATAGCTCAGCAAACCCTTCAAATTTGCACAAATGGAAAGCTTCAGATGATGATGAACCTTAATTCTATTGAAAAAACAATGCTTAAATGGGCCTTAGATTGATGCTACCAAAAGTTTGAAATCAAGTCCCAAAGTGCCACTGTAGAGACCACAGATCCAAGGCTGCTAAACATCCAATTATTCAAGGCCAAAATTAGGCTTGACAATGTTATAAAACAATGGTTGAGATGGCCCTAGATCTTGTTGAAAACACTCCACAAAATTCTTCTATTCAATACAAATATATCCACAAGATTGACCAAAATTTGTCCCCTAAATGTGCCACAGAAAATTGCCTTCGAGTACCAAAAGGTCAACTTGACTTCTTGTAGTGATTTCTGACACAAAGGAGGTTTAGTCTTCAGATAATTTCTTCCTTAATGATGCTATTAAAGGTCTTTAAAGTGAAAAAATGATTCTCCTTTAAACTGAACAAGGATTGATAAGCTTCAGACTCTGACTTTATATATGAATGCTGATATTCTTGAAGGAAAATGATTGTGAACACAATCAATATGGCCCAAAGTGATCAATAGTATTGATATTTTATATGGAGTATATTGTAGCTACTCCACTTCAACATTATTCTCGACAACATATATAGGAGAATCTTACTATTCTCAATATAACGCAAAACTCAACGAATATAGACAGTGGGAATATACCATATGAATAGAGAAGAGAAGACATGTCTGAACTGTTGGATGCACTTATATATATTCATGTACTATACCATCATCCATAGAGATTCTATATATAAATGTGAATATAGTTGATAAAATCAAGGTAAAACTTATACTACTGTAACAGCAATACCATATTGGAGTTGTTATTATTAGCTGACCCTAACAAAGAATTTGAAGTTTGAATAGACGCAAGTTAAGAGGGTGTTGGGGAAGTTTTATCTCAAGAAGGCAAAGTAGTGGCATATGAATCAAGAAATTTGAAGGAGCATGAACATAGGTACTCAGCCTATGATCTAGAATTAACATCAGTAGTACATGTGCTCCAGGTATGAAGACACTACTTGCTGGGTAAAAATTTTGTGCTAAAAACAGATCATAGCAACTTCACTAGTTATTTCCAGCAAGTTGATTTAAACTGCGAGCAGGTAAGATGGAATTCCTTTCTAAGTGAGTTTGATATGGACATCTAGCATGTGAAAGGAAAGGAAAATCGGATGGCTGATGCTTTAAGCAGAAAATTGCATGGTGTTTATGAACTTTAATAAAATCAACTTGAAAATAAATTCTTAGATCAAGTTAAATAAGGAGAACAGAAAGATCTAGAATATCAATTCCTATGGCAGAAAATGGAAGAGACTAGAAAACAAGGAAGTACTTCTGAGTATGGAGTTGATGAAAATAAGATGCTTCCCTTTAGAGGGAAGGTGTATGTACGGAACCGTGTGGACCTATAATAACTGATCATTGATGAATACCATAGAAGTAATTATGTGGGTCACCCAGGATACCAGAAAATGTTTACTGCTATTAGAAAAGTATATTTCTGGCCTAGTATGCATAAAAATATTGCTGAGTATTTAAATAAATGTTTGGAGTGTCAACAGGTGAAGGTAGAGCATCAACATCCTGCAGGATTGTTGCAACCCATATCAATACCTGAATGGAAGTGGGAGGTTATATCCCTGGACTTCATTACAGGTTTACTGTGGACAAAAATGAAAAATGACTACATCATGGTGGTAGCAGACAAATTGAGTAAATCTGCACATTTTATACCTGTGAAGTCTACTTACAATAATATACAGATAGCAAACATTTTCATGAGAGAAATTTTCAAGCTGCATGGTATTCCGAAAATGTCTATCTCAGACAGGGATGTTAAGTTTACATCAACATTTTGGAAGACTCTGCTTGTAGGTCCGAGGAACCAAATAAAATTTAGTACAACTTATCATCCCCAAATAGACGGTCAAACAGAGCGAGTAAACCAAGTGTTGGAAGATATGTTCCACATGTACGTGATGCAGTAGCCAACCAATTGGGAAGACTATTCACACCTTGTTAAATTTTCTTATAACAATGGTTATCAGGAGTCCCTTAAGATGATTCCTTTCAAGGCCTTGTATGGGAGGAAATGTTGCACACCCATAAATTGCAGCAGCCCCGAAACAAAATTAATGTTGGTACCCGAAATTCTTGCTGAAATGGAATCAGAGGTAAAGAAGATATGGAAAAATTTGAAGGCTGCACAATATCGGCAAAATATTTATGCAGAGAAAAAGAGGACTTATCAGGAAGTCGAAGTGGGAGACCATGTGTATGTGAGGATCAAACCCAAGAGGAGTACCTTGCGGTGGACCTATTTTTCCAAGTTGGCTCCCAGGTTCTGTGGACCCTTCCAAATTTTGGAAAAGGTAGGACCTGTGGCCTATCTGTTGGCTTTACCGAGTCACATCCGAGTACACAATGTGTTCCATGTGTCCCTGTTGAAGCATTATGTGCATGATTCGAAACACATAATTCATTGGTAGAATATACAGGTAGGATAGAATTCAAAATCCTAACTTAGAATATTATTTCTTTATGATAATTTTATAACGAACTTTTTTTTTTGCAGGTAGAGCCAGATGGTGAGTTTCTGGTCAAGCCGCAACACATACTTGACCAGAGAGAAATTATGCTCTGAAAATGAGTCATCACCCAGGTTAAAATGCAGTGGAAGCACTTCGACATGGATGAGGCTACTTGGGAGTTTGAAGGGTTTGTGTGCGGGGCTTACCCAGAGCTATGTGCTGAGCTAGAGTAAAACACCGAGGATGATGTTACTTCTAGGGGGGAATTTGTGACAGCTGCATTTACTGCTAACTATTTGTTAACTAGTTAAAATGGCTTTTAATATTGTTTAAGGAAAAATAATGAGACAATTACTATTTTTCTTCTTTTCAATTATGAATAATACAATTAGTTATGGAAAGTAAAACTAAAATGGCTGATGGTAAATTTTTTCCAAGAACTGAAAGGTGGTTGGACAGTTTGAATAATTACCTACTCCTCTGGGGATAAGAGACTCATCTCAGTGAAGAAATGGGGTTCTATTCATGTGCTAAGGAAGGAGTGGATATTTTCTTGAGCTGGTAGAGACCAATGAAAAGCACTCAGTATATCCTAAAATGTTTCTAGCACTGACTGGACTGGAAGTCCTGAGGTCACAACATAAAACCACTGTCGACCCATACCTATTGAGGAGTGGATCATGGGTGCAAGAGGAGGACATAATCACCTCTCTTGAAGATTGGGAGGTCACCATAGCCAAATAATTTTTTTCAGATAAGTGAATGTTTTGTTTTGGTAAGGTTAGACAGAAAGAATCGTTGTGCTTAAGTCACTATACCCAATTTTCTGATAATTAATCTTAGGGTGAAAATTTAACATATTATATTTCTTGTGGAACCTCTCTCTTTCTATTAGAGATGATAAGTTATGAATTATAAATAACCAGTTCATGCTAGAAAGATTTTGAGAATAGCTTCTGTAAACTTTGTAGTTTTATTCTTGTAAATATTTTCATAACAATTGTAAGATACATGGAGGTATAGTAAATAAATATCAGAAGTACCTCTTTTGACTGTATTATTTCAAAAATTGTACATTTTAATTCTCTGCAGAGGACTATTTTAAATTTTATAGAGAATTTGTATCAGGAACTATTTCCAGGAATTATAATAATAAAAGAATTTAGAATATTATTAATTACTGTGCATAACATGTTCTTGTTGGAAATTTTATCCATCTCTTAGGATGTAAAACCCCATATGTCCATGACAGAGAAGACATAATGACAAAGAAATATGAATAAAGCTCATGAATCATTGTGAAAGGAAATAGAAATTCCTAGAAAATGATTATCTAAACATTCCGTACAGGGTAAGATTTGGGTTTTGGGCGCGGGTATGAAAAACCCCAACCCAGTACCCATTGCCACCTCTAACCCAAAAATACATGGACAATACTGTAAGGTGGTCCAAACACCATTATACACATTCAGGTCAAAATTAATAGACAGTTATAATTGCATCTAAATATTGTAGATTTAAAACTATTATAAAAGCGAAATATGTATATTTTCCTGAAATAAGAGATTGAGAAATGAAAATTTTGAACATAAAAATAACACGAGGAATGCGAATGCATTGAAAAACTTATATATACATATTAGAGGTGAACATAAAATATGCACAATCCATTACAAATAAAAGCTTACGATTCAAATAAGAGCTTGAGTAAACTACTGTGGTTAACAGTAATTATAGGCAGATTAAAATGTATACTACCATGGTATCAAATTCCGGAAATAAAACTTTTCAAGGATTCGAGATCCAAGCAGGAAATCCACTGTTAGTTGTTTTTACTTAAATAAATGCAAAAATAAGATTTACAGAGAAAAATCCTTTTTCGAATTCCAAAATTTTTATGAAAATCAACATTAACTTAATATAGAGTCCACGGGAAAATGAAAACTCGGCTCTGTAAAGATAGTAGAGACCAGAGCTTAAACTGAAGAAAATCCTTGGGAAATTTCTGAATCATATTTTCCATAGAGGTGGGATTAACCAGTTGATGAGAAGGTAAACTAGAGATGAACGTCACAGACTACCTGGAGAGCCAAAGGTAGAATTTTAGCTAAGATCCTCCGGATGGAACAATGCTTAAGCTGCTTCAGTATCGGAGTTACTTGTGAAAAGAAAACACAAGATAAATATTATGTAAGTAAAGGGAAGCTAAGGTTTATTTACATGCATAAACCGAACGAAGGACAAAAAATGTATGAGAAAGGAGAAATCTTGTCTCTTACCAGTAGAGAGAGAGTATCTTTAATCCGAGATTCTAATCGCCTGGTTGCATTCCAAAACAAGAATAAGAAAATTAACAATAGAAAACTAAAATAGAAATTTTATAAACCATGAATTCGATTAAGAACCTTACCCGAGAATGCAGAGGTACAGTGTAGAAGAAGATTCGAGAGACTTGTAGACTATCCGCAAGAAAATGGCTTGGACCATGAACTCCTGCGTTGGGTAAAGGGAAAACTTAAGAGAATGCACTCGTTGAGTGAAAGGTTGAAAAAATATAGCAGTGCAAATGGCCATGACTTCCAGAGAAGCTGTAAGGAAGAGATTAACCTAATTCCCATGTCATGGCTGCGATATTCAAGAGCCTAAGGTTTCGGTCTAGACCACCACGGCAGAGCCATACGGGCGCTAACAGGAGGTTACCAAATTGCGGTGGATAGGCAAACCACCAGAATAATACAAGACCATTCCCGCCAATGCACAGCCACCGTCAATGAAGTCGAAAATGAATGGTGATCGCAATGGCAGGTGGCTATACACGGATCACGTAGATCCACAACTGGCAGAGCATTAAAGTGAGATGGACATGCCTAGAGAAGCGTACCAAAGAATTAATGTGGAGAGGTATTTTTGTTAACCACCAAGGATAGAAGGCAGTAAACTAGAAAATCAAGTCTAAGTTTAGATTTGCAAAGATATGAAAACCATTATTACGCTAGAACCAAATCTTAAACAAATAATTAAATAATTCTTGGAATATGGTCTAAATTGCCTCCTCAACTTTCGGAATATACATTTGTTTTGAGATGAAGTCGGAACATAGTTATGTGCTATTATAGTAAAGTGTTATAGTGAAAACTTATGTTAATTAATCTATAGTGGGTAATATAACAAGTTAAAACCAAAAGATTAGTCTTGTATGCGTTAAAATATATGTATTAAACTGTAGAGTAAATAATTTTTTTTATATGGTAAGTGTTACAGTATGATAAATTTTGCATTGGATTCCAACATCATTAAAATAAAAGGGACAATACTTGTATTTTCGTCGTCCTGAAACATAAAACATTCTCAATGTGGGTACGCTTATCAACACTTCTATTTACTTCCACTTTAAGGTTATAATGTCATAATAGTACCATTCTTTTAAAAATAAAGGAAACATTAAATTGAATTGAGGTGGTTATATTATTTAAAAAATTTGAATATATTTTTTTGTGGAAATTAAATATTTTAAAATATTTTTAAGAGAAAATATGAATGGATATACAGTGGAAAGATTTGATTTTGGAACTTTATATTTGATTTAAGGAAACAAAGGATTGTTGTTATGTATATGGGTATTTTTTTTTTGTCATTACTACAATTGAATTAGAGACTAAAAATTATTAGTTTAAATGACATCTATAACTCAAAGTGTATGAAATTGTCATCTTATCAAAAGTTTGTGGTTAATTATGAGTTATTACTTTCAAATTGATAAAATATTATGTGGGTGAGAAGACAATATGGAACAAATTTTTAATTATGAGTGGAGTTTGTAATGACTAAAAGATAACAATCGATGTTAATATACCCAGGCTTGTTATAGCTAGGGTAAAACAATTTATAACTTCTGATATCATTTTACTATTTCAATTTCTTTTTATATCTAGATAATAAATATCATCACCTCATTGATGTTTGTTGTAGTTGGAAAACAATTTTTTTATACTATGATGAAATTATTAAGAATAGTGAGGAGGTAACATTATAGTATTTTTTTACATTTAAAATTAAAAATCAAAATACCTATTAACATTATCATTTGGTTGTCCAAAATTCAGAATATCCTATAGCTTACTTAAAGTTTTCTTATTATATAATCAAGTAAACACGTTATGTCTATATGTAAGAACTCATGTCTCAATATTTGAAAATGATAGAAAATACTTATATTTAAACCAAGGAGTCATCACGATCTTGACAAGAAATTAACAATCCTCTGATATTTTTGCTTCTATATGGTTATAATTATTAATACCGACAAAACTAAAGTCATGATAATCAAATCCAAAATGATTGCCTACGATACTTTTATTTATGATAATAACTACTTGGAGGATTTTCATTCATAAAAATATATGAAATGGACATCCATCATAATCTCAATTGGAATTATAGCATGCAAAAAGGGATAAATGGAGGTTGGAAAGTTTAGTACGAGCTTGAAATAATTTTAAGCCGATATATATTTGGATATGGAGTTTTTTAAAAGTCTCATTTGAGACTTTTATCACTCCCATTATTTGATATGGACATGAGGTTACAAACCCAAAAGAAGTTTATAACCTACAACCTCAAGATTAAAGGAAAGAGTCTCCACCCTAGCTCCTTGATTGAAACAAACCATTCCCTCATTTAAAGCATGTATATGACTAGGTATCTCATGGAGAAGAATAATATTTTACACAACATGGAAGCCAAGAGGTTTCATAAAATTTCTTCTAACTCTAAGAAAAACCCCACTTTTGACTTATGCTAGGATGGCTAGTGTTGGGTGTATCATTGGGGGATAAAGAAATATATCATCTTGTAGAACAAGGATAATATAAAAAAATATATTACTTCGAAATTTAAGGAAAAAATGTGGGGTGATAAAAAAGTTAGAGGGAAAAAGGAAACTACGATATTATAAGGAGGTGCTCAAACCCAATATAGAAAACTAAAAATATATTTATGCTTTGATTAGTGTAAAGAAGAAAATTCTCATTGCTAAGATAAGAATTGATTCTCATGAGCTTCATAGTTAAATTGGTAATTGGTAAATTCCCAAAACACCTTGGGATGAAATAGTTTGTCACCTATGTGATACTAAGAGAGTTGAAGAGAAAATCACTTTCTCTTTGATTTTTCATCTTATACTGACATTTGGTCTAATTTCAAAATGTTTTAACACTACCAACTTAACTATGGTGATTTGGAATCTCTCCTTCACTTTTTTTTTAGTGTAGAAATATGTTGTTAAAGAATCCTAATTAATATATTACCTTCTTAAGGTCTAGTAGACCAAAACGGTCCTAGCTCATGTTAATCAACATCATCATCATCATTAAAAAAGTTTAAAAAATGTAAAACAACATTTATTAAATTCCATAACAATATTTTAATATTAATATTAATCATAAAGATTTTAAAATTTATTCTAATTTTTAGTAAATTTAATTATTGTAAAATTTTTCAAAATATTTTAATAACGGTAAAACTAGTTGTGAGTGCATTCCTAATTTACTCTTCATTTACCATGAGACCTTCTCCTATTTACTATCAAATAATTGAGTTATTGTTCCAAGGCATTGACACAATTGAGGATATGTATAGTTCAATATTCATTCTCATTTATATTTATCTATTAAGATCTTTAATTCATAATACTATAAATGAAATACTCCTTCTATCCCATATATGTTTCACACACATCTAGATTTCCTTTAATTCAAACTAAGAGATAACATGGACCTCACAGGGTAGACCTATATGGAATCAAAATAGACATCACATATTTCGTACAAATATTCATTGATGTTCTTAATAAATTATCATCGATGCATCTTTATTCTTAATCCAACAATGCATCGCTACATCTCCTCAAACAACTTGAATGTAGAGAATTACATGGAAACTTGCTGAAGTCCACTCATTTTCTTTTGAAAGTTATCATACTTTTCCTATCTCAAGTAATCAAATGGAGATTAATACATCATTATTCTCCTTAGAATTTGTCTTTTACAAAATTATCAACATGAGTAATCTCTGTTATGATTATATGTACATTTGAAAAATAGACATCAAATTCTCAACAAGTCACGCATGATTATAATGTGCACTTTTAACATTTATTTTATAATAATTGAAAACAACAATAGAGTTTTTGCTATAAAGTTTACCCACATATATTGAATTATAACAATATTATAATTTGAAAGATTATTTTCATATTTTATTCATAAAACTTATTAGATAAATCCTTTATTAACTATTCACTAATCAATGAACACAATTTTAAAATATATTCGAGCAAAATATTAACTAGGCATTCCCTTTCCTCTATTTCAGGGATATGCTAGTTCATTTCAATTTTAACATTTTATATTTATTTCCTTTTATTCCTCCTTTATCATAACAAACTAAATCTCAGTGATCGCTTACTCCATTTAACTGGTGATCTCAACCTCCACCACCTCTACTTGAGAGGTATGGGATCACAATACACACCCTAATCCCTTTTCCCCGACCATATCTCACATCCTCCAAGAATATAAGTTAATAGATGTTTCTCCATTTGTTATTACCCCCACTTGGAACAATGGAAGAACTAGAAGCCATGGCATAAAAAGTGTCTCGATTGTTTCTTATTTTTTGAGGACTTAGCTGCCTCACTACATAAATTTAGGTCCTGGGTCATCCTCAATTCCATGTATGACTACTCCCTTATCCTCCTTGAGATGGTATTTCATTCTATCCCTTCAATGATACCTCTCAAATCCAATCGACAATGTATTAAGGAGGACTCCTTCATAACCTTGGTCCACTTAGTTTGGTATAGTATAAAATATGATGGTAAAATGTCTTCCATGGATTTACGGAGTCTCAAAATTTCAATCCTCAAACAAAAAGTAAAAAAGTGGGAAAAATACTATATATTGGATAAAAAGCAAGAATTATTAAAAATTGAGAAGGTCATAAAATCCATGAATGATCTCTTCTTATAATCATGGTTTCTAGACTCCATCAAACAACACCTTAGTGATCTATCTAAAAGAAAATCCAAAATTATTAAAGTAGAAGAAGTTCGATGGAGACTAAAAAGCAGAGCCCTTTAGATAAAATAAGGGGGAAATAATACCAAGTTCTTTCAAAACTTTGCAGACCATTGCAGGATACAGAACTCTATCTAGGAAATTCAAGACAACTTAGGAAACTCTTACTACACGCAGAACGAGATGAAGTACGTAGCTATGACCCATTTTCACAATTTCATCAAAGGCTTTGGCCATTTTAATGTACATGAACAACTTAAGGTGATTCAACACTTTCCAAGGTTTTTATATAATGATGACACAGAGCAACTTATTTGTGTGGTTATTATGGAAGAACTTAAATATGTCCTTAATTCCTTCTCAAGGGATAAAATTCCCAGTCCAGATGGTTGGACCGTGGAACTATTCATTGCTTTTTTTGATCTTATAGGGGGTGGAATCTTGCATTTTGTAGAAGAATCCAAAATTAGGGGGATGGTCTCTGGGGAAATTAATTATAATTTCATTACCCTAATTTCCAATTTCTCCAAGCCATCCACTTTTTAGGATTTCCACCTTATCTCCCTATGCAACATGATTTATAAAATTATTTTCAAGGTCATTTCCAATAGACTCAAAGCCAAGCTCTCAACCCTCCTTCCACTTGGGAAATTTGGTTATCTTCCCAATAGGTTGATCCACAATTCAATTGGAGTTGCAAAAAAAACGATACACTCTATTAAGACAAAGAAGTTTAATTCAATGGTTCTTAAGGTGGACTTAGTTAAAGCCTATGACCCAGTCAATTGGAATTTTCTTAAATTAGTGCTAGCCAAAATTGGTCTTAATGCTTTGATGTCTAACTGGATCATGGGATGCATAACCTCAACAAATTTTGTTGTTCTTGTTAATGTTTCTCCCACTGATTTTTTTTCCCAACTGTAGGGGTCTAAGACAGGGATTCCCTTTATCCCCCTTACTATTTCTGCTCATCATTGAAAGCGTCAGTCTGAGGATAAATCAGGCTAAGAGAGAAGGAAAAATAAGAGGGGTCAAAATTGAAAATATTTTATTCTTTCCCATCTCCTTTTTATTGATGACATTCTCATTATTGGGGAAGGAATAGTCACTGAATTATAAGCATTCTCTCACATTTTCCTATCCTTTTTTTATGCTACAAAAATGGAAATCAGTGTCCAAAATTCTTCCTTTTATCACTTTCATTCTCCCTTTCAATATGGGCTCTCTGGCATAAGGTTTCTCCTATTTGGGCTTCCCCCTAAAGCCAAATTGTTATCAAGTACAAGATTGGAATTAGTCAGTCAACCATGTGGAACAAAGAATTAAACATTGGTGCTATCGTTGGGAAAAAATCCCTGCTGAAAACAATCCTTGAAAGCATACCTGTTTATTGGTTTACCCTTGAAAAAATTTCAAAATCCATTGTAAACAAAATTCAGCATGTCAGTTATAACTTTCTTTGGACATGTATGAAAACAAAGGAAAGTATCCACCTGGTAAATTGTAATTTTTTAGTCACTCCAAAGAATATGGGTGATTGGGGTTTTAAAAATATAAATTATTTTGGCTACACCCTTGTAATGAAAATCCTTTGGAGGATTGTTACAAATTTTGGATTGTCGAGCAGATTAATTTCTACTAAATATATGAAAAACAGATCCTTCAAGGAATGGTTCCAAGCAGGTTTTGCGCTAAAATCTTACTCATGGTCACCCATCTGGAAAGTTTTGTTAATGACTCTTTCATGGATATTTGAAGGGCTAATATGGAAAGATGGAAATGGTCATGAAATTAATATTGAAAAAAAAACCTTCTTGGGAGGACCCTTGGGCTATCATTTTTCTCCTGAGCTCATCTCTTCTCTTCATTCAAAATGAATTCTCAACCTTAGATAGGCTTTAGTTGAGAGGTTTGAGGGCATACAGTTTGGAAAATGGAAAACTCCTTGATATTTGGATTTAGAGGGCTCCCTAGCATTGGAACGAAATATTTTCATCAAAATTCTCATATCAAATGGGATATTTTTATCAGATGTTGATTACTCCATTGTGTGGTCTTGGAACAAAACAATTGATCATCTCACAAAAAAATTGGCTTATTATTATATTTTTAGCAGGACCACCCATTCCCATCCGAATTGGTGGAATAGGAAGCTATGGCACTGGCCAATTCCTTTGAAACTCAAGTTCTTTGTTTGGATCCTCTTAAAGAACCGTGTCCTCACATGGGACAATCTTCCACATAGAGTTTTTTGTGGTCCAAAATCGTGTTGTCTTTGTCTAAATGGAACAGAGTCTGTAAACCATCTCTTTTTTTAGTGCTCCTTCTCTAGGTAGTTATGGTATGATGTTTTTTCCCACTTCCACCTATTGGAGCTTAGTATGTACAACACCTTTTTTGATTATTTGGCTTGGTGAGATAAAATATTGGGCCCTTACAAATCCCTTCCTATTTTCATAGCCCAGGGTATTTGGAAAGTTCGAAACAAATACATTTTTGAAAAACAACCTATCTCCTCCTCTTATATACTTCCCCAGATTGCTAGTTTTTTTATGGACTATTGGAAGCCTCCCACTCCAAAATCCATTAGAACCTTTAGTTTCCCTTCCCTCTTCTAAAAGGCACACCTTGGGTTCTGTTGTATCTTAAGAAACAATCCCTTGGCTATGGTAAGGAATTAGTGTTGAAGATATATATATATATATATATATATATATATATATATATATATATATATCATAGAAATATAATGTCACATGGTCTTTGCTTAGTCACCTTTAGATATTTTTTATTAAACCCTCAAGAATCAAATGCAACAAATGCTTCACAATGCCATTATCTGCTGATATTAAATTGAATGATTTAGAAGAACATGAGGGAAGGAAGCCCAAACTGATATGCTGATAAACATTATCTATCACTTTAAACTTCAGAAGAATTTTAAGATAGAAGAATAGTTAAAATGAAGGAGCGGCCATTAAGGATTTTTAACTCTTATTCACATATGTAAAAAGAGACCTGCAAGTTCATTACTTCATTTTATTCATAGACAGAAAATACAGAATGTAAACTGGAAAAACATATCAATATCAAAAAATTCCAGAATCTTGACCTTCATTCATTAATCATTTGAAAGTTGAGTACAAAATTTGCAGTAGTCCGAAGGTCGAAAACTGGGAACCTTTCCCTCTCAATTATTTTAATTTAAATATAATGCAAAGTAGTTTGTAACTGCTGAAACTACTCCTAACTGCTCAAACTACCTGAAACTTCTCAAAATATCTATTACATATCATCGAAAAGTCTTCTTACAATTACACTCTCTTAAAAGAGATAAAATAAAAATTAAATCCTATTCTATTTGCCAAATATGTATTGGTCCCACTTCTACTGCATTCTCTTGACTTGTTGACTTGTCTTTCTTTGAAGTTGATGGATCCTTAGGTAGAATAGTCATCCAGGCTCTACATTGCTTCCAAACCTCAATGTTTGTCTTAGGTGAATTAATCAGCCTGTGATATTCCAATATAAAAGCAGTGATCCTATTGAATGTTGGCCTCTCTATAAACAGGGTTTTCACCAACCATAGCAGTTGAAAATGTCTTTGAAGGAAATTAATCATTGTTGTTCCTTTTAGAATCCGAGTCTTTTCATCAGTGTTGTAAAATTTTCTTTTTGCCAATACTAGAATTGGTTCATAAGAATCCGAAAATAGAAGACTACCTCCAAAGCCTTAACATGATGGAAAACCTACCTTGGCTCTTTTTTCATATAAATTATCAAACTTGCTAACTGCTTCCTTAATCTCTGTCAACCTTTTCTCTGTAATCTTCTTGCAATCATTTTTAACAATCAATTTATTAATCTCCAAAGAATCTAAAATCCTATCTTTAATCTCATTCTCCTCCAACTCTTGGTTAGTTTTGGAATCAATTAAATCTATAAATCTCTTTGCCTAGATGGCTCTGTTAATTGTCTTCTACTTGTATTCCATAACCTGCGCCTTGAAATCTTTGATAATTCTTATTTATTCTAATACAATAGTCCGAAAACCCAAAATTGCTTTCATCTCTTCAATAATATCCTTCCAAATAATATCTTTAGCCTCTATCAGAGATGTTATTATGAATATTAATTGTAAGTGTACGAAAAAAGACCACTTTAGCTGTGCATAACAAACAACCCTAACAAAAAAGATGGCTGCCAATATCTTTAGATCTGCAATTAGTTGACCAAGATAAATGCTGCAAAAATCTAGATCTATGCATTAATATACATTAAGTAGTAAATAAAAACAAGAGTTAGTCTATGCATCCAATAGATAAGACAAGAATATGTTTAAAGAATTTTGTATTAATGGCACCTGGGAGGAGAACATAGAAGGATGTTACTAGTCCTCCTCAATGGGATGGGTTCTTGTAAGTCCTTAGCACTTCAGATATAAACTCCCTCTCTCTTGATGGTGTAGAAAACCCAGACAAAAATGGAACTCAAAGGGATCTCACAAGAAAAAAGATAGAAAAATAGGACAATGATGGTGGATCAAAGTCAGACCAAAAGTATAGATCCAGAGTGACCTTTAGGCAAAAAAATGTAGTGAATTGATGGAAAAACCGTTCTATTTATAACAAAATATTGAGTTAGTCTAGATATTGGTGCATAATTAAAATATTATTAACCAAATCAAGATCCAACTTTTATGGAATATTTTATTATATTTGTTGGAGGGAAAAAGAATTTGACTTGGGTCAAATCCCTTTATTTGTAAATAATAAATAAATAAATGATTTATTTATTATTTTAGGAATGTGGTTGAGTAATAATCATATAAATTATGATTTATTTAACTATTTATAAATGATTTAGTGAAATTTAACAAGGAATATTATTTAAATAAGGTTTAAATAATTATTCCTTGAAAATAATAAGATAAATAATGATTTATCTAATTAATTTTCCTGTTTTGGGTTAAATATGACCACGAATACTAATTAAAATATTGTTTAACTAATTATTCCTCGAGGAAAATCAAACAAATGTGGATTTATTTAATATTTTCTCATGGGGTTTCCTATTTAGACCATAAACAACTTAATTAAGGTGGTTTACTAAGTTATTTTTCATAGTGAAATCAATTTTACTTAGGGTAAAATTGGTCTTAGATGGTGTACTTAGGTCCATCTAATAGTAACAGGTTAGATGACCAAAAAATGGTGTAATAAGAGATATATTTCCCTTCAACTTTTCCTTCAGACTTTTTATCTCAGCATCAACTATTTGATAATGTGTCTTGTATTTATTGATTTCCCCATCTTTGGCCTGCATAATCTTTGTTACTGTCTACATATAATTTTATACCCTTTTGAGATTTATTTCTCCCATTTTCAGTTCAGTATTCAATTGAGCTATCTGTGATGATGGATCCTCATTACCATATGGAAAAATAACAGTGCAGGTATGAGAATCAATACGATTCCTTAATGACAACACATATTCATTTAACTTTGTAATTTATTACTCTTCATACAAAATCTACTAAAGAAGTTTCTCTTTTTCATTTTCCACTTCTGCTACTTCTGCTGCCACAGAATGCTCCCCTATGGGCAACTTCAACTTTTTCTTCAACACCAAAATTTCTGATTCTGCACTCTCTAACAACTTCTCCACAACAGAACTGTCATTTGGATCTACTCCAATCTTTACAATTATCTTTTTATGTTCCTGATTCTATATATTCAAAGCCCTGGAGTTGGATTTTTCTAATTTCAACTGCTTGATGACCTTCCCTAACACATTCTCAGCTTTAAGAGCCATTGCATTAGTTTTGGTTAAACCATTTACTATTAGTTGACCTGTTTGCATATGTAAATTCACTTTATCAAGTAGGGGAATATTTTTTACATCAATAGTTAGGTTTACAGTATTAAAATTATTGGATGGCCCTATAGTCATATCAGATGGATGAGAAAGAGAAATCTTAAACTGATCTTTTTCAGGATCCATGGCAGTCAGCAATCTTGTTTGATCTGGATTTATTTGATACTTAGCTCGTGCCTCCATACTGGATTTCATCTTCTGATTTCTTTCAGCAATCTGAGAAAATACTTGTTTAATCAAGTGTACTTGCTCCTGAACATCTTCATGTCTTCTTGGTGAGGCTGGGACATTTTTCTCATCTCCAAGTTGTAGTGAGAAACCAGGTTGAGTAGTTGCTAAGTCTTCATTAAGCTTTGTTCTCTTTTCAGTTCTCATCTCTTCATCCTCTGAGTCAATTATTGCTTCTTTATCCCTCTTGTTAGATTTCTTAGATATGACAAGATTTTGTATATTTTAGCCCACATCCTGCAAAACTCCTACTTTCTAGCTTTTCTATATTAGGTTTGATTTCATGAATAAATGCTAAATATCCATTTTCAATTCTCCTATTGAAAATCACTTTATGGAGGTCATAAGCCCACTTTTCTCCTAATAGAAAATGCATTCTATCTAACATCATAGTGACTTCATCAGATGCCTGTCTCATATTGACTATAAAAGGACCCACAAACATAGGTAGCTTAAACATATGACCCTTTTTCATAGGCCCAATATGTACTTGGTCAACATTTAAACTCTGCCTAATGAACTCTAAAGAAAATAATCTCATAGGCACAAACACAGGAAGTTTATATGGTTCTACCTGAGCACCATAAAGTCTAATTTCTGAATGGTCTTAAAAAACATAGCAATCACCAAAATTGCAATTTGTTCTCAGCTATAAGAACTCTTGAGCCATTGGTAAGAAGTATGGGGGAGGAACCCCATTCATAATTGTATATGCAATAGACATAAAATGATTTACAAAATCAAACAAACCCTCCTCTTTCTGTTATTTTCTTACTATGTCAGTCCAAAACACTATTGACTACCTCTTTTTATTTGTATCCATGATATTTAACCCCATATGCAAGAATTCTTCTACATTTTCATATAAAAAGAGATAAATAATAAGAGAGGGGAACCTGAATGGCCCAATCAGTGATAGGCTCATACGCTGAGTATTAACAACTTCTTGCCAATATGAAGGAATATCCAACACTACCCCTGGCTTAATCATCAGAGGAAACATTCCCAGAACTAATTTGTCTATTGTGTTGTCATCTTCTTTCCCTAATATCTTCGGAATGCACCTCAACATCGGTCAGACTTCTTCATCGAAAACCTCCATGGAGAATTCTTTACTATTAGGTACAAATTGCTTCGTATATGGCTTAAGGGAAAAGATAAATTGATTGAATTATTGACCTATAAGGCTATAATAATGTGCTACTAATGAATCATCAGTGAATTGGACATAGGATTCTAACTCATGGTGACATAGAGCTTGACGAATTAATAGAGTTGAGACCTACAAGACATTTTCTCCTTGAAAATTCATCACGAAACACTTTCCCGGGTACATGAAAGACACTAGCCAATACACAAACTTAGGAAGAAGGTGTGTTCTTGGAGTGCATGCAGACAACACACCTGTTTTGACCATGGCAGTGAAAATTGGAGAGGCTTTGTCATTCATACAAACCTTTTGATAGAACTGAAGGTGATCTAGAGAACAAATAGTATCTTGAATATCCCTCTCAGTGTCCATGAGAGGAATATGACTGGATGAACCTGACAGAGATGGATGCTTGGCCATAATTATGATTGTAGTGGTGAGAAATGAAAAAGTGGTGAATAACAATGAAAGGCAGAGACAAAAACAAATTGACAAGCACAAAATAATAACAATAACCTTGTGAAATGAGAACCAGTTTTAAATAGGTGGCATGGGTTTGTGAATTAAATGCTGATTTGATGTGCCATAAGACCGTTAAACGTTACTATGATGTGGCCACTAGTTGTTGCTAGTTTCTTACGTCATTGTGGGAGCCTCGAAGGTACAGAGAAATTATCAGGGTCATGCCTCCACAGTTAATCTTGGCCGTAGATCTCGATCAACCCTGCAATCAACTGTGTCAACTACGGAAGCACCCTCCTTGTTAATGAGCACGCTGAAAGTTCCCACGGGTTGCCACTTTCATTTCCTGCTAGACGAATCATCGGATCCCGCCCGTAAATCTGCTTGTTATTTAACTGAGTGCTGGGACTTGCTTTCATGAAAAGTTTAAAGTATTAAACTTTAAACTTATATAAAAATATTACATTTTTTATGCTAAAGTATGAGAAAATTTACACTTTAACATACATTTTCAAAGTTTTATATTTTTTTGTATTTTTGAAAATTTTAAAATAAAGGATATTGAAAATGAGCCACAACATCCGGCTCCAGCTGGGGATAGTGTTTTTTTCCATGAAACACTAAGAACTGTATATTAGTGCCTTTACTTCGGGCACAGAGTCAAATGTTGTTTGATGAAATATGAATAATGAAAAAACCTGATATATACAATGGTGAACCATAAAATCTCAATGTCGGAAATAATGTTTCAAATACTGCCCATTCATAGGTAGTTCCACTGTTTCTCCATCAAGATTATCCAACATGAATGTCTTATTTAATCTACCCTCTACAATCTTGTATGGGTCATACTAGAGCGGATCAAACTTACCATGCTTTCACTTCTCTTCCCTTCTAGCATCCCATCTTAACATATCTAGTTTGAAAAAGAATCTCCTTTGTTTTTCTATCAAAAATGGAATTCATATTTTCTTGGTAGGTGATTAGATTTTCTCTGAATTTGTTCCTGCTCTCACTTGATTCTATAACCTTGTTCAAACTTCTCACCAATGCATTAGGTTCTTCTTTTGCTTCTTGAAGAAAAGAAATCACAGGTCTAGCCAATTGAGTAGGAAATAAAGCTTGAGTACCATAAATCAATTCATAAGGAGATTTACCTGTAGATCTTCTAGTAGTCACTCTTACTTCCCAAAGAGAAAATGTCAATTTTGAATCCCAATTTTTCTGTTTTTCATTAATTGTATTCTTTAGGATTTTAACCAATGTCTTGTTGGAAGATTAAGCTAGATTATTCCCTTGAGGATGATATGCTGTAGAATGTGACAGAATGACATTATATTTTTGACAAAAAATAATGAATCTGACTGAATTGAATACATGAGCATTGTCAGTTACAATCTTGATTACACACCCAAACCTGTTGAAGAAGTTTTCCTTGAGAAACTTCATTACTACCTGATCATTTTCCTTCCTAGTAGGTATTTCCTCCACCCACTTTGTGAAATAGTCAGTGGTAGTTAGAATCCATTTAAACTGCCCACTCGATGGTGGATTTATTTCCCTAATAAAATATAATCTCCACTGTCTAAAAGGTTCTTCAAAAAACATTGGGAGAAGAGGTAGAGGAGCTAACTGTTACACCATTTTTTGGTCATCTAACCTACTACCATTAGATGGACCCAAGTACAACATGTAAGACCAATTTTACCCTAAGTAAAATTGCTTTCACTATGTAAAATAACTTAATAAAACACATTTATTAGGTTGTTTATGGTCCAAACGGGAAACCCCAAAAGGAAATATTAAACAAACCTATATTTGTTTGATTTTCCTCAAGGAATAATTAATTAAACAATAATTCAATTATTATTCCTAGTCATGTTTAACCCAAAACAAAGAAATTAATTAGATAAATCCTTATTTATCTTATTATTTTCTAGGAATAATTATTTAAATCTTATTTAAATAATATTCCTTGTTAAATATATGACTAAATCACCCATAAATAATTAAATAAATCATTATTTATTTGATTATCTTTCAACCACTTCCTTAAAATGATAAATAAATCATTTATTTATTTATTATTCACAAATAAAGGGATTTGACCCAAGTCAAATACTTCCTCCCTCCAACAAATATAATAAAATATTCCATAAAAGGTGGATCTAGATTTGGTTAATGTTATTTTAATCATGCACCAAGATCAAGAATGACCCAATATTTTGTTATAAATAGGAGGGTTTCTCCTACCATTATTCACCTTTTGTTGCCTATTAGATCACTCTGGATCTATACTCTTGGTCTGACTTTGAGCCATTATCATTGTCATATTTTTCATTATTTCCTAGGTGAGCTCCCTTTGAGTTCTATCTTTGTCTGGGTTTTCTACATCGACAGGAGAGAGAAATGCTAGATCTGAAGTGCTCAGGACTTCCAAGAACCCATCCCATTGAGGAGAATTGGAAACACCTTCTTGTTTTCCTCCCAGGAGCCCTTAATACAAAAATTCTTTCAAAAAAATATTGTTCTTGTCTTGTCTATTGGATGTATGGAGCAAAACATTATTTTTACTGCTTAATGTCTTTCTATGCATAGATCTTGTTTTTTGCAGCACTTGTCTTGATCAACTAACTGCAGATCTTAAGATATTGGCAGTCAAATTTGAGGTTAGGGCTATAAGTTATGCGTAGCTAAAGTGGTCTTTTTTTGTACACTTCGACAAAAGATTCATAGTAACAACTGGCGACTCCACACGGGTTTTCAATTACGACCGATGTCGTTTTTCATATTCCTGCATATCCAGCTACTTCAGACCCTAGGGTTTCTTTTCAGCTTTTTGTTTTTCCTATTTTTATGTTGCTTTTCACCTATAAAACCCTAAAACATTAAAATTTCTAACTTCTGCGTGTTTCTGGACCTATTGCGCAGGTGACAGACATCACCCGCAACTGAGACGGCAACTTTTTCGGAAATCTGCCGTCAGGACACCCGGAGCTTCAGGTCACACTTTTCAGCCCAGAAACTAAGACCTGGCCTCTAGGTCGCACTTTTCAGCCCATTATCTACGACCTGCAGAGAAAACAGGTCAGAACCTGTGACCTGCCAGTTTTTCTGCTATTTTTCTACAATTTTTCTGGGTTTTTCTGAAGCTTCTGTCAGGGTTTTCCAGCCTCTATCTCAGCCCATTTTAGACCTGTTTCTGATCTGTTTTGCTCATCTAAGCGGGAACATAGCCCCCTAGGGCTTCAGTACCCTCCACTCTTGGTGGAAGAGTTTTAACTGTTTCAGGTGTCTGTTTTTTTTTTAGAGTTTCAGCCGCCCCTTTTTCAGATCTGATACCTCCTTTTCAGATCCCTTTTAATCAGCTCTTCTCCCTTTCAAATCACTTCCTGAATTTTTGTTTGGATCTACCTTTAGGGCCTCCTCCTTGTCCCTTCTACTTTTTGCTGATTTCCTCCTTTTTTGCAGCCACCTTGCCTCTGCCTCTTGGCTTTGTTCTGCACCTCTTTTCAGGAGATTTCTCCTTTAGATCCCTGTCCCTCCCGACCTTAGATCTATTGGCCTCTTTTTAGTGTGTTTTGACTAGATTTTTTCCCTCTTTTCGACTAGTTTTGAGAAACCTACCTTTTTGGGGTAGATCGATGCATTGTTAGCTGTTAATTTTCTGTTATTTCAGCATTATATATTGTTCTCTGCAGATTTATTTTCAGTTACGCAGCACACTTTTTCTTTTTCTCTCAAAACGTCAGGGTTTAAAAATTAAAATTAACGCATGCCACACACTCACCCTAAGCGAAGAAGAGCTTGGTTCACGCCGCCAGGCAAAGACTTTAAAACATTGTAAAATCAATTGACACTGCACCTTTCTGCCCTTGCTTCGACATTTTAATCACTTGATTCTGCACCTCCCTGCCTTTGTTGGTCGTTCTTCTTCCCCCTATGCTATGTTTGTGTTGTCACCATTGCACCCCCAAGGCACAGATCTCGGAGACTTCTTGGCCTTCACCCTCAGTTTCTGGTCGGTCAACCTACTCCTTCCTGCCATCGTCGAGTTAGTCCTCCTCCGAGTCTGCACTCTGACTCCTCTTCTAATTCATTGGGTTTTCCTTTTACTTCTGGTTCTCCCCCTGTCACCTTCACTATGTCTGGTCCAGGGCCTAATGCTAGCGGTAATCCCAGCCCTAATGCCGGGACTACTACTAGTGGAACCGCCACAGGAACTACCTCGGCTGCGCCCTTGCTCCCCTTCATAGCAGGCCTCAGCCTCCTCGATTTGGACCGGTTGATAAATGACCCTATACACCACAACGCTAGTTGGCCTGCTATGCCGACAAAGCTCCCTTCCGATATCCCAAAGTTTGAAGGCCTTGCTGGAGAATATCCTTCAAATCATGTTCGATCTTTCCACATGTGGTGTTCATCTACCTCCATTACCGATGACTCCATCCGTCTTCGTTTGTTCCAACGCACGCTTATCGGTGAAGCTTCTAAATGGTATGTCGAACAAGCCACCTCTACCCATACCACCTTTGAGACTCTTGCCCAAGCCTTTTTTTCGTACTTCCAGCTCCCTCTCCAATAGGATACCGGTACAGATCTTTTGACTTCTTTCAAGAAAACCTCTTCAACCCGCCTTTCCACCCATGTCCAAGAATGGTGGAGAAGAAGGAGCTTATGTCGAGCTCCCACCTTCGAAGATCAAGTTTACATGGACTGGTTCCTTCACACTCTCTTACCTCCCATAAGCAAAGATGTCACCTCCCATTTCCCTCAAACCGAAGAAGCCACCCTCCAAATAGCCTTGAAATATGACCTGATCTATGCCCAGTCTGGTTATGTTTATATCATCCTTCCTGACCTCCCCAGGCCCGGTGGCGCTAATGCCCCGGGGGCATCTCATTCCGCCGATGGTATCGTTGGAGCCCTTTTCCATCCATATGCTCAACCTCCTATAGACTACGGTCTCCCTCCCGGAGGGGCCAGCACCTCTAGCACTCTTCCCCCTCCAGGTAGCATGTATCCAGGATACGACATGCCTCATCCTTTTGCCCAACCACCTACTTACCTCAATGTTTCCCAACCTAACCACTATCCTTATCCGCAGCCTAGTGCTCCATCTCCTCCAACATATGCACTTCCACCTCCCTTGCCTTTTCAACCCCAGCAACAACACCTACAGCCCCCTCTAGGGCAAGTATTTGCACAGCAGGGCGCGACTAATCCCTCTTCCTCTCAAAGAAGGTGGAGAGGCAATCAAAATCAATCTGCCCCTGGTACTCATGGACCTAATCCTCAAGGTACTGACCCTAACACTGCTAACCAGCAACAGGGCACTCAGCCCAAGCCGGACATGCCTATTCGCACAAATAAGCCTTGTTCGTGTTGCGGTGTTTACGGTCATTACACTCACGATTGTCCCCTTTTACCACAGATGCGAAAGATGTGGGAGTCTCAAGCCACATTACGAGGGCAACATGCCTCCCCTCATGCTCCCCCTAATGTGGCCACTACCCAACCGGCTGTTTTTACCAATCCTTTCCCCCAGCAAGGATTCGTGGCTACCCAACCACCTGATGGACAGGTCGCCACTCAACCTTTCCCTTCTGGTTCCTCCGATTACTAGATCCTCATGATGAACTCTGATCCATCCCCAACCGTCGACCTTAACCTTCAAACTCGGTCTCGCCAGTACCCCAAGCCTCCCGCTCAGTCTGCCTCCGAGTCCCCTTCTTCAGGTTCTATCGAGCCTCTTTCGACATCCAATGGTCCCTTACATATCCCTCAACCCAAAGTTGAGGTTCATACCAAGATTCCTAAAGGACCATTACGCTGAAATGCTGCTTCTGGTCGAGCTGCTCATTCGTATAGCATAGTAGATGATTTGGCGCAATCTCCTGCTGCCATTTCCACACTGGAACTCCTCCAGTCGTGCCCTTCCCAAAAGAAGGCTCTACTATCTTCCGTGGGCGCTGTAGATCCTGTTGATGACCAAATGATTGTTTTCGACGCCACTCAATCGGACCATCCTCCTCTTCCTCCTTCCGTCGCCTTCCAAATCCCAGTCAAAATCCGGAACGCCAATGTATCCCGGTGTATAATTGATGAGGGGGCATCCACCTGCGTGATGTCCGCTTCGGTTTGGAAGCAACTCGGATCCCCTGAGCTGGCCCCTTCCATGATCACCCTTCGAGCGTGGGACGGTCATGCCTCCCAGCCTATTGGCCTGTTTCGTAACTGTCCCATCACCCTCGCCGGTAAGACTGTTTGCGTTGACGTCGAAGTCATTGACGCCCCTCTAGACTACAACATTCTATTGGGGCGAAGTTACACCTATGCCATGTCTGCTGTCCCATCCGCGGTTTTTCGCAAGATGTCTTTCCCTCACAATGGAAAGATAGTCACCATTGACCAGCTGTCTTACCATGAGCCGCCGTCTCAGACCTCCCCCGAGACGACCATCTCTTCTGTAGCCAATAAGCAAACCGTCGATTCCTTGACCAGTGTCTCCCCCGGCGTCTACAAAGATTCCTCCCTGCTTGGAACTTTTCCTGGTCTTTCCCCTCCTCATATCTCTGATCCCAGCTTATCGAATGTTTGCATGATGCAATCGTCTCGGGCTGCCCTTAAGCGACCCGCTTCGGCTAGTCAGCAACCTAAGACTCAACCTCGCCCACCGCAACCCGCTCCTAGCCCTTCATCTCCGCCAGCCGGACCTCCTCCTTCTAGCCCTTCTCCTATAGCTGGTAACCCTGAACCCCTTTATCCCCCTGGATTGGTTCCCCCAGGCCTTAATCATCTCGGAGCCGTCCCTCCTGGTCATTATCCCGTGGGTTAGATACCTTTCCTGGCTCCCCTTCCCGGAGTCTATTTGGTCCCTGTCATGGCCACCCTCTCTCTTCCTAACCTGACCCTGGGTATTCCCGTCTGGTACCTTAACCCTCCAGCCGCTACCCCACCCGGTCACCCCAAACCCTACCTCGCTTTGACACCGGTTCAACCGGTCCCCCTCGCTTCCTCCGTTACCACCAGGCCCCCCGCACCTCCCCAAGACCCTGCCCCTATGGTGACAGCCCCAGGAAAGAAAGGCAAAGCTCGTAAGGGGGCAACCAATCAGGACCAAGCCGCCCCGAAGAACCCTACCCCCCCTCGACCGCCAAAGCCCGCTATCTAGTGCGCTTTGTGCGATATTGTCGTTCATGCCACCCATACGTGTCCTGAATTACCACACCTCAAGATCCTGGTCAACGAGACGTTTCCCGACTCTGATATCCCTGAAGTCTACGTCACTATCCCGGATTCTATCCCGAAACTCAAAACCTTGCGCACAAATCACCCTTGTGCTTTGTGCGATTTCCATGGCCATTACACCCACCTCTGTCCCCGCCTTGACGAGTATCGTTCCTCCTTAGACACGTACCGCCAATTCAAGGCTACGCATGACAAGATACCTTCTCACTTGTTTGCGAGTTCTACTTCGGTAGGACCAGAGGATCTTCCTACTCCCATTCACATTCCTCCCGCTGTCGAAACGACAGAGCCTTCGACCACCATATTTTACCTATCATCATCCTTGAGAGATGATTCGCCTAACTTCCTACCTGCGGACACTCTCGGCTCCACCTCAGTAGACCTTGGATCTGCTAACGTTGCACATGTGAGCCCTTCTCCACAAGATGACCAGTCAGGCATTACTACATCATCGGGTGATCCTCCTTCCTCCAGTCTTCCCATCTTCCAGTCCAATGAAGACATTATGGAAGCCATGACCAACCTTAAATTTCCATGGGATGATATGCACCATCACGCATACTTCCTCCCACAGTAGTCCCATGACCAATATGCTGTGGAAACTAAAGACTTCATTCCCAATGGAGTCGATTGGTTCAAAAATCCCATCCCTGCACCTGATGCTTTCGAAGAAGGAAACATGGCCAATATCTCTCCTACCATTAAAATTGACATTTCGATCAAACCGGGAATCGAAGAATATATCACCTTGGGTGCCCAATGCACCCTGGAAGAAATTGAGGCTTACACTAAGCTTTTCAAATAATTCCGCGATATTTTCACCTGTTCCTACTCCGAAATGCCTGGACTCGATTCCACCATCGTCGAACATCATATCGACACATGGCCCGATGCCAACCCAGTCCGTCAAAACTTGAGACCCATTAATCCTTCCAGACGTGATGCTATCAAAGCCGAAATCGATAAGCTCAAGCAGGCTGGTTTCATTTATCCCATTGAATACACCACTTGGGTGTCCAACCTAGTTCCTGTCCTCAAGAAACAAGGCACCATCCGTGTCTGCACAGACTTTCGCGACATGAACAAAGCTTGTCCCAAAGACAACTTCCCCACACCATTTATTGACCAAATCATTGATGAGTGTGCGGGGCATGAGGTTCTATCCTTTATGGATGGTTTCTCCGAATACAACCAAATCGTTATCCGTCCTGCTGATCAACTTAAAACCGCGTTCATCAGTCCGTGGGTAACTTTCGCTTACCGGGTCATGCCATTCGGCCTTAAAAACGTCGGCACCACTTTTCAACGGGCCATGTCTTATTGTTTCCATGACTTAGCTCATATTATCCTTGCTTATTTAGACAACCTCACTGCGCATTCTAAGCATCGGGCGCAACACCTCCACGATCTGCGTACCGTCTTTCTTCGATGTCGCAAGTATAATATCCGCCTTAACCCGTTGAAATGCGTCTTCTGCGTTCCCACCGGCCGTCTCCTAGGCTTCATCGTGTCTCAGGACAGTATCACTCTTGACCCTTTGAAAGTTCAAGCCATTCTTGAACTTCCCATTCCGCGTACCTTACGCCAGCTACAAAGTCTCCAAGGCAAAGCTAATTTCCTTCGTCGGTTCATTCCTGACTATGCCACCAGCGCACATGGGTTCCCTAGACTCCTCAGATCTAACATCCCATTTGTCTGGGATACCTATGCTCATGAGTCTTTCGATGCCCTCAAGCAGGCTCTCACATCCGCTCCCTTGATCCGCCCTCCCGACTTTGATAGGGACTTCATCCTGTACCTCTCCGCTTCCACCTATTCGGTCGCTGGAGTTCTTATCCAGAAAGATGACAACGGTATCGAGCATGTGATCTACTACGTCAGTAAGAACCTCGTAGGGCCTCCTGTTTCCTACTCACATGAAGAAAAGCTAGCACTGGATATCGTGTTCTCGGTCCAAAAACTTTGTCATTACATCCTCATGCGTTCCACCAAGGTTGTGACTAATTCCAACCCCATGGCTTTCCTATTGAGTTGCCGCATCCTCACTGGGAAGTACGCCCGTTGGGTCGTCATCCTTCAAGAATTCAACCTCGAATTTGTCACACCAAAAAGTAAGAAAGGTTTAGCCCTCGCTGAACTCATTTCTGAATTACCTAGTGGAACGCAGGATCCCCCAGTTAATGATAATTTTCCTAATGAGCACTTATTCGCCATTACTTCGGACGATCCTTGGTACGGCGATATCCTCACTTACTTGTGAACCCAAAAGTTCGCCCTTCACCTTGATCGTGATGCTCGACGACGTATCTGACACCAAGCTCCTTGCTACCTTCTTATCGGTGACGACCTCTATCGTCGCGGTATAGATACTGTCCTTCGTCGTTGTCTCACACACGCTGAAGCTGAACAGGTCCTCAATGCCTACCATAGCGGCGCTTGCGGTGGCCACCTCTCTGGTCTTGCTACTGCCCAGAAAGTCATGCGCGCTGGGTATTTTTGGCCTTCCCTCCTTAGTGATTGCATTGAGGTAGTCAAACACTGTTCCAATTGCCAACATTTCGCACCCAAGGCGCGAGCTCCCCCAGCTCCCCTCCATCTTGTCGTCACAACTGGTCCCTTTTGTAAATGGGCATCGACTTTATGGAGTGTTTCCCACCATCCGCTGGTAACCATAAATATATCATCGTGGTAGTCGACTATTTCACAAAATGGGTCGAGGCTATGCCAACATTTAACAACACGGTAGCTACCGCAACCCTCTTTTTCTTTAACCACGTTATCGCTCGATTCGGGGTTCTGAAACAATTGGTCTCTGACCACGGCCGACATTTTGAAGATGAGATATGGCATGAGCTATCCTCACTGTTGGGTTTTGAGCATCAATATTCCTCCTCCTATTACCCCCAAGGTAATGGCCAAGTTGAAGCAGTCAAAAAAATCCTCAAGACTATGCTTCAACGAACGGTGAATAAGCACAAAACCAACTGGCATCTTATGCTCTTCCCTGCTTTGTGGGCCTATCGAACTTCTGTTAAAACCGCCACCGGGTTTACTCCTTTCCACCTCGTTTTTGGAGAGGAGGTAGTCTTACCGATCGAGTGTGAAATCCCTTCCCTTCATCTGGCCGTTGAACTTCTCCCTGACACCCAACCTCTAGAACAACGACTTATCATGCTTGAGCGCGCCTCCGAAGACCGTCGTGTTGCATTGCAAACCATTGAAGCGGCTAAGAAACGCACCAAAGCTCAGTATGACCGAAAAGTCCACCCTCGTACTTTTCACGAAGGCGACCTTGTTCTAGTATATGACCAGGCCCATGATGTCCTTGGTCACGGGAAATTTGACTCATTATGGCTAGGCCCTTACATCATCAGTAAGGATCTCGGTAAGGGGGCATACCTCTTAGAGGACTTCGAAGGCAATCCCCTTCCTAATCCTCGCAATGCACTCTATCTTAAGAAATATTACCCTTAGCATTTCCCTTCTGAAATGCATGTTTTATTTTCTTTTAGATAGCCAGCATCTTTTTCATTTTCATACTTTGATACTTCACCAGGACATACTTTGTCCCAGAAGGATCACTTCACCTCCCCCCAAAATCGAATTTCCTCACTTACAACACTTGTACTTGGGGCACCACTTTGCCTCCATACTTGTCTTTGTTCGTGTCTATTTTCGTCATGAGATACCATCTTGTACTCATGTTTTCATGGTCCCCCATGGGACCTTTTCTGTGTGGCAGCACCATCGAGTCGCCCTTGTTCAGAGCATCCATGTTGAGTTATCATCGCATTCATGGAGTCTATCCTGAGTCCCTTTGTACCCCACTATAGTCCTCCATCCTTCATTGTTTGGTCTCTCTCTTGTGTCGATTATGTGCGTCGTCCGACTCATCCTCATCCTCACGATACCGTGTCGGCCGTCGCCATGTCATTCATGCCCTTTATGCTCTAACAAGGGAAGTCGTCCATTCGCTACTCAGTCCTTTCCATTTCACTATCATCATTAGTGTCAGTCTGTTCGTCGCTCTACTATTTTCTCTCGTGCCTTTGTTGAGGATCTCTCATTGCCTCACCTATGGCGGACCTCCTTCTGTCGACATCATCTCATTCATTCCAGAAGCCAGGTCTAGAGGGCGATGTACCTTGGTTCCAGCTTCCACTCTTGTTCAGTGCCTCGGATCAGGCAAAGGGATCTCTCATTTCCCTTTGACTTGATTAAGTCTACCTTACCTCCTTTCAAAGATGATCGAGATCCGTACGTTCGATGGTTCAATGATGCAATGTGCTTGCTTTTGGCATTCCCGGCATGTGTGAGATGTCTTCGCCTTCGCGAGGGGGTGACCCCATGGTAGCCCCCCACATGCCCTCGGCAAACCCTTCATCGCAAACTCCTCGACGTGGCTCCATATATTTGATGATGTCGGCCTTAGCCGCTTGCAGCGCCTCTTTGATTTGCATGTATCAGTCAGATTTTGTGAGCCCTTCCCCGCTCATTGGGGGCATTTGGGTTGTATTTGTATCTCATGTACTAAGATATTATTGTATAAGTCCTGGCTGTTATCCTAGGCACAACATGTATGTGAGATCCCTCATTGTATTTTTATCTGGCTCATGTTTATGCCGGCTGTACTTTACGGTTCGGTCCCTTGTTTACTGGACACACTATTCTTTTGTACTTTGTCTCGGCGAGCATAGGTATGCCTCCCCCGCCACCTTTAGCATAGGTACCCTCTCATAAAAAGAGACTTGTTGCACCTGTAAGTCTCGTCTCCTCAGGGTCTAGTTCTTCAGCACATTAGTCTACCTTACATTTCTCTCTCTGACTTCCCTTTTGATGTCTGGTGATTGAGTTCTTACAACGTACTTCGGTCATACGATTTTCTCCTAACACTCGCACGCTGGGGGGCAATCTGTTACACCATTTTTTTGTCATCTAACCTACTATCATTAGATGGACCCAAGTACACCATGTAAGACCAATTTTACCCTAAGTAAAATTGCTTTCACTATGTAAAATAACTTAATAAAACACATTTATTAGGTCGTTTATGGTCTAAACAGGAAACCCCAAAAGGAAATATTAAACAAACCTATATTTGTTTGATTTTCCTCAAGGAATAATTAATTAAACAATAATTTAATTATTATTCCGGGTCATGTTTAACCCAAAACAAAGAAATTAATTAGATAAATCTTTATTTATCTTATTATTTTCTAGGAATAATTATTTAAATCTTATTTAAATAATATTCCTTGTTAAATATGACTAAATCATCCATAAATAATTAAATAAATAATTATTTATTTGATTATCATTCAACCACTTCCTTAAAATGATAAATAAATCATTTATTTATTTATTATTTACAAATAAAGGGATTTGACCCAAGTCAAATACTTTTTCCCTCCAACAAATATAATAAAATATTCCATAAAAGGTGGATCTAGATTTGGTTAACATTATTTTAATCATGCACCAAGATCTAGAATGACCCAATATTTTGTTATAAATAGGAGGGTTTTTCCTACCATTCTTCACCTTTTGTTGCCTATTAGATCACTCTGGATCTATACTCTTGGTCTGACTTTGAGCCATTATCATTGTCAAATTTTTCATTATTTGCTGTGTGAGCTCCCTTTGAGTTCTATCTTTGTCTGGGTTTTCTACACCAACAAGAGAGAGAAATACTAGATCTGAAGTGCTGAGGACTTCTAAGAACCCATCCCATTGAGGAGAATTGGAAACACCTTCTTGTTTTCCTCCCAGGTGCCCTTAATACAAAAATTCTTTCAAAAATATTGTTCTTGTCTTGTCTATTGGATGTATGGAGAAAAACCTTATTTTTACTGCTTAATGTCTCTTTATGCCTAGATCTGGATTTTTGCAGCATTTGTCTTGATCAACTAACTGCAGATCTGAAGATATTGGCAGCCATATTTGATGTTAGGGCTATAAGTTATGCGTAGCTAAAGTGGTCTTTTTTCGTACACTTCGACAAAAGATTCATACTAACAACTAGCGACTCCACACGGGTTTTCAATTACGACCGCTGTCGTTTTTCATATTCCTGCATATCCAGCTACTTCAGACCCTAGGGTTTCTTTTCAGCTTTTTGTTTTTCCTATTTTTATGTTTTTTTTCACCTATAAAACCCTAAAACATTAAAATTTCTAACTTTCGCATGTTTCTGGACCTATTGCGCAGGTGACAGACATCAGCTGCAACTGAGACGGCAACTTTTTCGGAAATCTACCGCCGGGACACCCGGAGCTTCAGGTCGCACTTTTCGTGCCCCATAAACTATGACCCGGTCGGTGTCGACTTTTCACCTCATTATCGCGACCTCGCACGTAAAACAGTCACAACCTATGACCTCGCCGCCTTTTTCTCGTTATTTTCCGCAATTTTTTCGGGTTTTTCCCGTTTCCTCGTCGGTTTTCCGGCCTTCCGTCTCACCCCGTTTTTAGACATGTTTCGTATCCGGTTTGCTCATCTAAGTGGGAACATAGCCCCCTAGTGCCTCGCATTCCTCAACCTTTTTATGGGAAGGGTTTCAACTTCTTCGGTGTCTCCGTTTTTAGAGTTCTTCAACCGCCCTTTTCGTATCCGATACCCTCCTTTTCAAATCCCTTTTAATCACTCTCTCTTCTCCCTCCTTAATCACCTCCTCGAAGTTTTCTTTGGACTCACCTTTAGGGCCTCCTCCTTTTCCCTTCGCCTTTGCTGATTTCCTCCTTTTTTCCAGCCACCTTGCCTCTGCCTCTTGGCTGTGTTCTGCACCTCTTTTCAATAGATTTCTCCTTTAGATCCATGTCCCTCCTGACCCTAGATCTATTGGCCTCTTTTTAGTGTGTTTTGACTAGATTTTTTCCCTCTGTTAGACTAGTTTTGAGAGACCCGCCTTTTTGGGATAGATCGATGCATTGTTAGCTATTAATTTTCTGTTATTTCAGCATTATATACTGTTCTCTGCAGATTTATTTTTAGTTACACAACACATTTTTTCTTTTTCTCTCAAAACGTTAGGGTTTAAAAATTAAAATTAACGCACGTCACACACTCACCCTAAGTGAAGAAGAGCCTGGTTACCACCGCCAGGAAAAGACTTTAAAACATTGTAAAATCAATTGACACTGCACCTTTCTGCCCTTGTTTCGACATTGTAATCACTTGATTATGCACCTCCCTGCCTTTGTTGGTCGTTCTTCTTCCCCTTGTGCCGTGTTTGTGTTGTCACCATTGCGCCCCCAAGGCGCACATCCCGGAGACTTCTTGGCCTTCACCCTCAGTTTCCGGTCGGTCGACCTACTCCTTCCCGCCGTCGTCGAGTTAGTCCTCCTCCGAGTCCGCACTCCAACTCCTCTTCTGATTCATTGGGTTCTCCTTTTACTTCTGGTTCTCCCCCTATCACCTTCACTATGTCTGGTCCAGGGCCTAACGCTAGCGGTAATCCCAGCCCTAATGTCGGGACTACTACTAGCGGAACCGCCACAGGAACTACCTCGGCTGCACCTTTTCTCCCTTACATGGCAGGCCTCAGCCTCCCCGATCTCAATCAGTTGACCAATGACCCTATCCGCCACGATGTTGGTTGGCCTGCTATGCCAACCAAGCTCCCCTCCGACATCTCTAAGTTCAAAGGCCTTGCTGGAGAAGATCCAACCAACCATGTCCGATCTTTCCACATGTGGTGTTCCTCCAATTCTATTACCGATGATTCCATCCGTCTTCAGTTGTTCCAACGCACGCTTACGAGCGAAGCTCCTAAATGGTATGTTGACTAGGCCACCTCTTCCCATACCACCTTTGCGACCATCGCCCAAGCCTTTTTATCTTATTTCCAGCTCCCTCTTCGATATGACACTGGTAGAGAGATTTTTACTTCTTTCCGTCAAACCTCTTCAACCCGCCTTTCCACTCATGTCCAGGAATGGCAAAGAAGAAGGAGCTTATGTTGAGCTCCCACCTTCGAGGATCGGGTTTATATGGACTGGTTCCTTCACACTCTCTTACCTCCCATTGGCAAAGATGTCGCCTCCCATTTCCCTCAAACCGAAGAAGCCGCCCTCCAAATAGCCTTGAAATATGACCTGATCTACGCTCAGTCTGGTTATGTTTATACCGTCCTTCCTGACCTCCCCAGGCCTGGAGGCGCTAACGCCCCGGGGGCATCTCATTCCACCGACGGTATCGTTGGAGCCCTTTCTCATCCGTATGCTCAACCTCCTATGGGCTATGGTCTCCCTCAGGGAGGGGCCAGCACCTCTAGCACTTTTCCCCCTCCAGGTAGCATGTATCCAGGATATGGCATGCCTCATCCTTTTTCCCAACCTCCTGCTTACCTCAATGTTGCCCAACCTAACCATTATCCTTATCTGCAGCCTGGTGCTCCAGCTCCTCCAGCATATGCACTTCCACCTCCCTTGCCTTCTCAACCCCAGCAACAGCACCTACAGCCCCCTCCAGGGCAAGTATTTGCACAGCAAGGCGTGACTAATCCCCCTTCCTCTCAAATAAGGTGGAGAGGCAATCAAAATCAATCTGCCCCTGGTACTCATGGACCCAATCCTAAAGGTACTTACCCTAAAACTGCTAACCAGCAACAAGGCACTCAACCCAAGCCGGACAGGCCTATTCGCACAAATAAGCCTTGTTCGTGTTGTGATGTTTACGGTCATTACACTCACGATTGTCCCCTTCTACCACATATGTGGCAGATGTGGGAATCTCAAGCCACATTGCGAGGACAACATGCCTCCCCTCATACTCCCCCTAATGTGGCCACTACTCAACTGGTTGTGTTTACCGATCCTTTCCCCCAGCAAGGATTTGTGGCTACCCAACCACCTAACGGACAGGTCACCACTTAACCTTCCCCTTCTGGTTCCTCCGATTACCAGATTCTCATGATGAACTCTGATCCATCCCCAACCGTCGACCTTAACCTTCAAACTCGGTCTCGCCAGTACCCCAAGCCTCCCGCTCAGTCTGCCTCTGAGTCCCCTTCTTCAGGTTCTACCGAGCCTCTTTCGACATCCAATGGTCCCTTACATATCCCTCAACCCAAAGTTGAGGTTCATACCAAGATTCCTAAAGGACCATTACAACGAAATGCTGCTCTTGGTCGAGCTGCTCATTCGTATAGCATAGTAGATTATTTGGCGCAGTCTCCTGCTGCCATTTCCACATTGGAACTCCTCCAATCGTGCCCTTTCCAAAAGAAGGCTCTACTATCTGCCATGGGCGTTGTGGATCCTGCTGATGACCAAATGATTGTTTTCGACACCCATCAATCAGAACATCCTCCCCTTCCTGCTTCCGTAGCCTTCCAAATCCCAGTCAAAATCCGAAATGCTAACGTTTCTTGGTGTATAATTGATGAGGGGGTATCCACCTGTGTGATGTCCGCTTCGGTTTGGAAGCAACTCAGATCTCCTGAGTTGGCCCCTTCCACCATCACCCTTCGAGCGTGGGATGGCCACGGCTCCCATCCCATTGGCCTCTTCCGTAATTTGCCTATCACTCTTGCGGGCAAGACTGTTTGCGTTGACATCGAATTCATCGACGCCCCTCTCGATTACAACATTCTCTTGGGGCGAAGCTACACCTATGCCATGTATGCTGTCCCATCCATGGTTTTTCGCAAGATGTCTTTTCCTCACAATGGAAAGATAGTCACCATCGACCAGTTGACTTATCATGAGCCAAAGTCTCAGACCTCCCCTGAGACGACCATCTCTTCTGTAGCCAATAAACAAACCGTCGATTCCTTGACCAGTGTCTCTCCTGGCGTCTACAAAGACTCTTCTTTGCTTGGCACCTTTCCTGGTCTCCCTCCTCCTCCTATCTTTGATCCCAGCTTATCAAATGTTTGCATGATGCAATCGTCTCGGGCAACCCTTAAGCAACCAGCTGCGGCTAGTCAGCAATCTCAAACTCCCCCACCAAAACCCGCTCCTAGCCATTCATCTCAACCAGCCGGACCTCCTCCTCCTGGCCCCTCTCCTACAACTGGTATCCATGAGCCCCTCTATACTCCTGGATCGGTTCCTCCCGGCCTTAGCCACCTCGGAGCCGTTCCACCCGGCCATTACCCCTCCGGTCAGATACCGTTATTCATTCCACCTCCTGGAGTGTACTCGGTACCTGTTATGGCTACCCTCTCTCTCCCCAACTTGACCCTGGGTATCCCCGTCTGGTACCTTGACCCCCCAGCCACTACCCCACCTGGTCACCCCAAACCCTACCTTGCTTTGACTCCAGTTCAACCGATCCCCGCCACCATGGTGCCTCACACACCTCAGCTCGCATCATCTCCGGTTGCGACGGTATCAGGCAACGGGGGCAAAGCTCACACAAAAACCAATCAAGACCATGCCGCCCCGACGAACCCTACCCCTCCTCGACCGCCAAAGCGTGCTATCTAGTGTGCTTTGTGCGATATTGTCGGTCATGCCACCCATACGTGTCCTGAATTTCCGCACCTCAAGACCATGGTCAACGAGATGTTTCCGGAATCTGATCTCCCCAAAGTCTACGTCACCATCCTGGATTCTATCCCAAAACTCAAAACCTTGCGCACAAATCACCCTTGTGCTTTGTGCGATTTCCATGGCCATTACACCCATCTCTGTCCCCGCCTTGATGAGTATCGTTCCTCCTTAGACACGTACCACCAATTCAAGGCTACGCATGACAAGATACCTTCTCACTTGTTTTCAAATTCTACTTCAGTAGGACCAGAGGATCTTCCTCCTCCCATTCACATTCCTCCTCCCGCTGTCGCCACGACAGAGCCTTTGACCACCATTTTTTACCTATCTTCATCCTTGAGAGATGATTCACATAACCTCCTACCTGCGGACACTCTCGGCTCCACCTCAGTAGACCTTGGATCTACTGATGTTGCACATGTCAACCCTTCTTCACAGGATGACCAGTCAGCCATTACTACATTCTCAGGTGATCCTCCTTCCTCCAGTCTTCCCATCTTCCAGTCCGATGAAGACATTATGGAAGCCATGACCAATCCTGACTTTCCGTGGGATGATATGCACCATCACACATACTTCCTCCCACAGCAGTCCCATGACCAATACGTCGTGGAAACTAAAGACTTCATTCCCAAGGAAGTCGATTGGTTCAAAAATCCCATCCCTGCACCTGATGCTTTCGAAGAAGGAAACATGGCCAATATCTCTCCTACCATTAAAATTGACATTTCGGTCAAACCGGGCATCGAAGAATATATCACCTTGGGCGCCCAATGCACCCCGGAAGAAATCGAGGCTTACACTAAGCTTTTCAAAGAATTCCGCGATATTTTCACCTGGTCCTACTCCGAAATGCCCAGACTCGATCCCACCATCGTCGAACATCATATCGACACATGGTCCGATGCCAACCCAGTCCATCAAAAATTGAGACCCATTAATCCTTCCAGACGTGATGCTATCAAAGCCGAAATCGAAAAGCTCAAGCAGGCTGGTTTCATTTATCCCATTGAATACACCAATTGGGTGTCCAACCCAGTTCCCGTCCTCAAGAAACAAGGCACCATCTGTGTCTGCACGGACTTTCGCGACTTGAACAAAGCTTGTCCCAAAGACAACTTCCCCACACCATTTATTGACCAAATCATTGATGAGTGTGCAGGGCATGAGGTTCTATCCTTTATGGATGGTTTCTCCGGATACAACCAAATCGTTATCCGTCCTGCTGACCAACTTAAAACTGCGTTCATCAGTCCGTGGGGAACTTTTGCTTACCGGGTCATGCCATTCGGCCTTAAAAACGCCGGCGCCACTTTTCAACGGGCCATGTCTTATTGTTTCCATGACTTAGCTCATATTATCCTTGCTTATTTAGATGACCTCACTGCGCGTTCTAAGCATCGGGCGCAACACCTACATGATCTGCGTACCATTTTTCTCCGATGTCGCAAGTATAATATCCGCCTTAACCCGTTGAAATGCATCTTTTGCGTGCCTGCCGGCCGTCTCTTAGGCTTCATCGTGTCTAAGGATGGAATCACTCTTGACCCTTTGAAAGTTCAAGCCATTCTTGAACTTCCCATTCCACGTACCCTACGCCAGCTCCAAAGTCTCCAAGGCAAAGCTAATTTTCTTCGTCGGTTCGTCCCTGACTATGCCACCACCGCACATGGGTTCCTTAGACTCCTCCGATCCAATATCCCATTTGTTTGGGATACCCATGCTCATGAGTCTTTCGATGCCCTCAAGCAGGCCCTCACATCCGCTCCTTTGATACGCCCTCCCGACTTTGATCGGGACTTCATCCTGTACATCTCCGCTTCCACCTATTCGGTCGCTGGAGTCCTTATCCAGGAAGATGACAACGGTATCGAGCATGTGATATACTACGTCAGTAAGAACGTAGTAGGGCCTCTTGTTTCCTACTCACATGAAGAAAAACTAGCGTTGGCTATTGTGTTCTCAGTCCAAAAACTTCGTCATTACATCCTCATGCATTCCACCAAGGTTGTGACTAATTCCAACCCCATGGCTTTCCTATTGAGTCGCCGTATCCTCACTGGGAATTACGCCCGTTGGGTCATCATCCTTCAAGAATTCAACCTAAAATTTGTCACACCAAAAAGTAAGAAAGGTTTAGCCCTTGCTGAACTCATTTCTGAATTACCTACCAGAACACAATATCCTCTAGTTAATGATGATTTCCCCGATGAGCACTTATTCTCCATTACTTCGGACGATCCTTGGTACGGCGATATCCTTACTTACTTGCGAACCCAAAAGTTCGCTCTTCACTTTGATCGTGACGCTCGACGACGTATCCGACACCAGGCTCCTCACTACCTTCTTATCGGTGACGACCTCTATCATCGCAAGTAGACATCGTCCTTCATCATTCACTCACACACGTTGAAGCCGAACAGTCCTCGGCAGGCCACGAGGCTGCCGCTTGCGGTGGCCACCTCTCCGGTCTTGCTACTGCCAAAAATTCATGCACGCTGGGTATTTTTGGCCTTCCCTCTTCAGTGATTGCATTGAAGCAGTCAAACACTGTTCCAATTGCCAACATTTCGCCCCTAAGGCACGAGCTCCCCCAGCTCCCCTCCATCCGGTCGTCTCAACTGGTCCCTTTTGTAAATGGGCCATCAACTTTATGGAGTGTCGCCCGCCCTCCGCTGGTAACCATAAATATATCATCGTGGCGGTCGACTATTTCACAAAATGCCTAAAAAAACCTTAAGAAATTGCGAAAAAAATAAAGTGCAAACCGGAAGGTCGCGGTGTTCCGACCTCGTTTTCCGTGGGCAGTCGCAAATAATGGCTGGGTGCGTGACCCGGAGGCCGTGCTCAGCTTCGGGCCGAAAAGTACGACCTAAAAGCTCCCGTATCCCGGCCGTATTTCCGAAAAAGTTGTCTTGTTCACTCCGCTAATCATCCCTTCTCCAGATATGACCAGTCAGCCATTACTACATTCTCGGGTGATCCTCCTTCCTCCAGTCTTCCCATCTTCCAGTCCGATGAAGACATTATGGAAGCCATGACCAACCCTGACTTTCCGTGGGATGATATGCACCATCGTGCATACTTCTTCCCACAGTAGTCCCATGACCAATATGTTGTGGAAACTAAAGACTTCATTCCCAATGAAGTCGATTGGTTCAAAAATCCCATCCCTGCACTTGATGCTTTCGAAGAAGGAAACATGGCCAATATCTCTCCTACCATTAAAATTGACATTTCGGTCCAACCGGGAATCGAAGAATATATCACCTTGGGCGCCCAATGCACCCCGGAAGAAATCGAGGCTTACACTAAGCTTTTCAAAGAATTCCGCGATATTTTCGCCTGGTCCTACTCCGAAATGCCTGGACTCGATCCCACCATCGTCGAACATCATATTGACACATGGCCCGATGCCAACCCAGTCCGTCAAAAATTGAGACCCATTAATCCTTCCAGACGTGATGCTATAAAAGCCGAAATCGACAAGCTCAAGCAGGCTGGTTTCATTTATCCCATTGAATACACCACTTGGGTGTCCAACCCAGTTCCCGTCCTCAAGAAACAAGGCACCATCCGTGTCTGCACGGACTTTCGCGACTTGAACAAAGCTTGTCCCAAAGACAACTTCCCCACACCGTTCATTGACCAAATCATTGACGAGTGTGTGGGGCATGAGGTTCTATCCTTTATGGATGGTTTCTCCGGATACAACCAAATTGCTATCCGTCCTGCCGATCAACTCAAAACCGCGTTCATTAGTCCGTGGGGAACTTTTGCTTACCGAGTCATGCCTTTCAGCCTCAAAAACGCCGGCGCCACTTTTCAACGGGCCATTTCTTATTGTTTCCATGACTTAGCTCACATTATCCTTGCTTATTTAGACGACCTCACTGCACGTTCTAAGCATCGGGCACAGCACCTCCACGATCTGCGTACCATTTTTCTTCGATGTCGCAAGTATAATATCCGCCTTAACCCGTTGAAATGCGTCTTTTGCGTTCCTGCCGGCCGTCTCTTAGGCTTCATCATGTCTAAGGATGGTATCACTCTTGACCCTTTGAAAGTTCAAGCCATTCTTGAACTTCCCATTCCGCGTACCCTACGCCAGCTCCAAAGTCTCCAAGGAAAAGCTAATTTTCTTCGTCGGTTCGTCCCTGACTATGCCACCACCGCACATGGGTTCCTTAGACTCCTCCGATCTAATATCCCATTTGTTTGGGATACCTATGCTCATGAGTCTTTCGATGCCCTCAAGCAGGCTCTCACATCCGCTCCCTTGATCCGCCCTCCCGACTTTGATCGGGACTTCATCCTGTACATCTCCACTTCCACCTATTCGGTCGCTGGAGTCCTTATCCAGGAAGATGACAATAGTCTTGAGCATGTGATCTACTACGTCAGTAAGAACCTAGTAGGGCCTCCTGTTTCCTACTCACATGAAGAAAAACTAGCGCTGGCTGTTGTGTTCTCAGTCCAAAAACTTCGTCATTACATCCTCATGCGTTCCACCAAGGTTGTGACTAATTCTAACCCCATGGCTTTCCTACTGAGTCGCCGCATCCTCACTGGGAAGTACGCCCGTTGGGTCGTCATCCTTCAAGAATTCGACCTCGAATTTGTCACACCAAAAAGTAAGAAAGGTTTAGCCCTTGCTGAACTCATTTCTGAATTACCTACCGGAACACAAGATCCTCCAGTCAATGATGATTTTCCTGATGAGCACTTATTCGCCATTACTTCGGACGATCCTTGGTACGGCGATATCCTCACTTACTTGCGAACCCAAAAGTTTTCTCTTCACCTTGATCGTGACGCGCGACGACGTATCCGACACTAGGCTCCTCGCTACCTTCTTATCGGTGATGACCTCTATCGTCGCGGTATAGATACTGTCCTTCGTCGTTGCCTCACGCACGCTGAACCTGAACAAGTCCTCAATGCCTGCCATAGCGGCGCTTGCGGTGGCCATCTCTCCGGTCTTGCTACTGCCCAAAAAGTCATGCGCGCTGGGTATTTCTGGCCTTCCCTCTTCAGTGATTGCATTGAAGCAGTCAAACACTGTTCCAATTGCCAACATTTCGCCCCTAAGGCGCGAGCTCCCCCAGCTCCCCTCCATCCGGTCGTCTCAACTGGTCCCTTTTGTAAATGGGCCATCAACTTTATGGAGTGTCGCCCGCCATCCGCTGGTAACCATAAATATATCATCGTGGCGGTCGACTATTTCACAAAATGGGCCGAGGCTATGCCAACATTTAACAACACGGCAGCTACCGCAGCCCTCTTTTTCTTTAACCACGTTATCGCTCGATTTGGGGTTCCGAAACAACTGGTCTCTGACCATGGCCGACATTTTGAAGATGAGATATGGCGTGAGCTATCCTCACTGTTGGGTTTTGAGCACCAATATTCCTCCTCCTATTACCCCCAAGGTAATGGCCAAGTTGAAGCAGTCAACAAAATCCTCAAGACCATGCTTCAACGAACGGTGAATAAGCACAAAACCAACTGGCATCTTATGCTCTTCCCTGCTTTGTGGGCCTATCGAACTTCTATTAAAACCGCCACCGGGTTTACTCCTTTCCACCTCGTTTTCGGAGAGGAGGCAGTCTTACCGATCGAGTGTGAAATCCCTTCCCTGCATCTGGCCGTTGAAATTCTCCCTGACACCCAACCTCTAGAACAACAACTTATCATGCTTGAGCGCGCCTCCGAAGACCGTGGTGTTGCATTGCAAACCATGGAAGCGGCCAAAAAACGGACCAAAGCTCAGTATGATAGAAAATTCCAGCCTCGTACTTTTCACGAAGGCGACCTTGTTCTAGTATATGACCAGGCCCATGATGTCCTTGGTCATGGGAAGTTCGACTCATTATGGCTAGGCCCTTACATCATCAGTAAGGATCTCGGTAAGGGGGCATACCTCTTAGAGGACTTCAAAGGCAATCCCCTTCCTAATCCTCGCAATGCACTCTATCTTAAGAAATATTACCCTTAGCATTTCCCTTCTGAAATGCATGTTTTATTTTCTTTTAGATAGCCAGCATCTTTTTCATTTTCGTACTTTGATACTTCACCAGGACATACTTTGTCCCAGAAGGGTCACTTCACCTCCCCCAAAATCGAATTTCCTCACTTACAACACTTGTACTTGGGGCACAACTTTGCCTCCATACTTGTCTTTGTTCGTGTCGATTTTCGTCATGAGATACCATCTTGTACTCATGTTTTCATGGTCCCCCATGGGACCTTTTCTGTGTGGCAACACCATCGAGTCGCCCTTGTTTCGAGCATCCAAATTGAGTCATCATCGCATTCATGGAGTCTATCCCAAGTCCCTTTGTACCCCGCTATAGTCCTCCATCCTTCATTGCTTGGTCTCTCTCTTGTGTCGCACATTATGGCCGTCAGTCCCACTGTCCCCTATCCCTTATGATACTGTGTCAGTCACTGCCATGTCATTCATGTCCTTTATGCTCTAGCAAGGGAAGTCGTCCATTCGCTACTCAGTCCCCTCCATCCCATCATCATCATTGGTATTAGTATGTCCGTTGCTCTACTATTTTCTCTCATGCCTTAGTTGAGGATCTCTCATGCCTTAGTTGAGGATCTCTCATTTCCTCACCTATGGCGGACCTCCTTCTGTCGACATCAGCTCCTTCATTCCAGAAGACAGGTCTAGAGGGCGGTGTACCTTGGTTCCAGCTTCCACTCTTGTTCGGTGCCTCGGATCAAGCAAAGGGATCTCTCATTCCCCTTGACTTGATTGTTTCTCTCTACCTGCCTCCAGCATGACTCTAGATCCGGGAGGCGAGATGGTTCAAGGATGCCATATTATTGGTGATTCCTGCATGTGAGATGTCTCACTTTCACAGGTGGTGTCTTTGGGTAGCCCCCAGATGCCTGGATGACCTCTTCATTGTAGCCTTCGATGCAACTCCATATATTTGACGATGTCGGACTTAGCCGCTTGCAGCGCCTCTTTGATTTGCATGTATCAGTCATATTTTGTGAGCCCTTCCCCGCTTGTAGGGGGCATTTGGGGTTGTATTTGTATCTCATGTACTCAGATATTATTGTATAAGTCCTGGCTGTTATCCCAGGCACAACATGTATGTGGGATCCCTCATTGTATTTTTATCTGGCTCATGTTTATGCCAGCTGTACTTTATGGTTTGGTCCCTTGTTTACTGGACACACTATTCTTTTGTACTTTGTCTCGGCGGGCATAGGTATGCCTCCCCCGCCGCCTTTAGCACAGGTACCCTCTCATAAAAAGAGACTTGTCGCACCTGCAAGTCTCGTCTCCTCAGGGTCTAGTTCTTCAGCACATTAGTCTACCTTACATTTCTCTCTCTGACTTCCCTTTTTGATGTCTGGTGATTGAGTTCTTACAACGTACTTCGGTCATACGATTTGCTCCTAACACTCGCACGCTGGGGGGCAATCCGTTACACCATTTTTTGGTCATCTAACCTACTATCATTAGATGGACCCAAGTACACCATGTAAGACCAATTTTACCCTAAGTAAAATTGCTTTCACTATGTAAAATAACTTAATAAAAAACATTTATTAGGTTGTTTATGGTCTAAACAGGAAACCCCAAAAGGAAATATTAAACAAACCTATATTTGTTTGATTTTCCTCAAGGAATAATTAATTAAAACAATAATTTAATTATTATTCCTGGTCATGTTGAACCCAAAACAAAGAAATTAATTAGATAAATCTTTATTTATCTTATTATTTTCTAGGAATAATTATTTAAATCTTATTTACATAATATTCCTTGTTAAATATGACTAAATCATCCATAAATAATTAAATAAATCATTATTTATTTGATTATCATTCAACCACTTCCTTAAAATGATAAATAAATCATTTATTTATTTATTATTTACAAATAAAGGGATTTGACCCAAGTCAAATATTTTTTCCCTCCAACAAATATAATAAAATATTCCATAAAAGGTGGATCTAGATTTGGTTAATGTTATTTTAATCATGCACCAAGATCTAGAATGACCCAATATTTTGTTATAAATAGGAGGGTTTTCTCCTACCATTCTTCACCTTTTGTTGCCTATTAGATCACTCTGGATCTATACTCTTGGTCTAACTTTGATCCATTATCATTGTCAAATTTTCCATTATTTGCTGTGTGAGCTCCCTTTGAGTTCTATCTTTGTCTGGGTTTTCTACACCAACAAGAGAGAGAAATACTAGATCTGAAGTGCTGAGGACTTCCAAGAACCCATCCCATTGATGAGAATTGGAAACACCTTCTTGTTTTCCTCCCAGGTGCCCTTAATACAAAAATTCTTTCAAAAATATTGTTCTTGTCTTGTCTATTGGATGTATGGAGAAAAACCTTACTATCGCTAATGTCTTATGCATAGATCCTGGATTTTTGCAAAGATGGTTCGAGAAACTAACCGCGTATCCGAAGATATTGGAAAAACTTTATTTGATGTTAGGGCTATTAGTTATGCGTAGCTAAAGTGGTATTTTTTCGTACACTTCGACAAAAGATTCATACTACTATGGTGACGATCTTGCCATTATGGGGGAAAAAGATTTTGCGATGGACTGCGGATGTGACGACAGACATGGCATAGGTGTAACTATGCCCCAAAAGGATGTTGTAGTCAAGAGGGGCGTCAATAACTTCAACGTCGACACAGACAATCTTATCGGCGAGGGTGATCGGGCAGTTACGAAAGATACCAATGGGTTGGGAGGCATGGCCATCCCACGCACGGAGGGTGATGGTGGAAGGGGCCAGCTCAGGGGATCCAAGTTGTTTCCAAACCGAAGCGGACATTACACAGGTAGACGCCCCCTCATCAATAATACATCGAGCGACATGGGCATTTCGGATTTTGATGGGGATTTGGAAGGAAAATGAAGGAGGGAGAGGGGGATGGTCTGACTGATGGGCATCAAAAACAATCAACAGGTCATCAGCAGGATCTACAACACCCACGACAGATAATAGAGCTTTCTTTTGAGAAGGGCATGACTGGAGGAGTTCCAGCGTTGAAATGGCAGCCAGCGATTGTTCCAGATCATCCACAATGTTGT
>CM076583.1:1116782887-1116833732 GCA_034641835.2 Pinus albicaulis | reverse complement strand
TGCCTTCATTGGGAAACTAGAAGGTATCATGGCATTGATGAGGTACGCTCCACACTCCATCCTTCATACCAATGCCAACAATCCTCTTATTTGGTCAAGTATCAGTTCATAGTTACATTATGGTATTTAATTTTCATCAGAAATTAATCATTCAACAACAACAAGTTTTGAATGCGTTCCCAGACATAAAACACGTTGAAAAATCTTAATTATCAAAGTTAAAAGATTGGATAATGTTTTCTATTTCAGTTTTTGGAGAGTTGACTAAAACCCAATGTCTCAATCATTGTGAGGATGAAGGAACACAAAGCTTTTATTGTAGGCTTTTTGAGGATGAATCTTGAAAAAGAGAGCATCATGGTGTAGGTACGTAATGCACTTCATTGCCTCATAGAAAATATTTTCTATTATATAATATAAATTGATCACAAATGATTTTATTCAACTTTATGATGACATGCGGGATGTGTTTGAATTTTATGCCCAAAGCTTTGGCCAAGATATTTTAAGGCATAATGAGTATTGTTATATTCCTCCAACTGGTGATGAGTTCCTTGCTTGGGAATAAATTTAATCAATCCTTTATTGATATGCTATACCAAAGAATGTGTTTCTAGGGCTTCCTCATAACCCTGAAGAAGGTTGGGGCTTTTAAATTTCTACATGGCTTGAAAAAATTTCCATGGGGATCCATCAAGTGTTGGTGAGTTTCCTTTTTCCATTTCCATTAGGGAAACTACCAAATCATATAATTCCATCTCTTGGTCACAACATTGTTCATTATCTGGCTTTAACTAGTGGAGTACAAAATTTAGGCACATTTACATTTCCATCTAATGCTCCTATTTTAATCCTTGAGATTGAGCATGGTCTTATATTGGGTGAAAATATTTTTCACTATCTTTAAATTTAGTGATGAATTTATTGCATATTTGATGGCTACCATATATTTAGAAACCCACATGGAGGCCATTTATTTAAAAAAGGATTTGGTTGGTTTGCATCTGAATTTAATTTTTGTACAGCTGGATGCCTTGGTGAGCTCTTTTTTCATACCTAATTTCACCCACTTAATAAAGTGTTTGAGTTTGGTTGCTCAAGCATGAAATTGATTATCACAATGATTGAATTGATTGAGTTTCTCTAGCTCTTATTTTACATTTTCATGGAACCTTCGTTTCACTGTTGTGTGCCATCACCCATAGCCTACAAAAATGCAGTGTCTTGGTTGATAGTCTCACCCCAATAGGGATTCCACCTCTTAGATCCTCCAGGTATTGGAATTGGTGCCAACTTATTTTTATTGAATTGAAACAACTTAGGTGTTGAGCATGGGATACATTCAGTAATAATTTATTTATCTCTCTCATTTTAATGTGAATCTTCTTAGCTCCCTAGGAGATAGAGAAAATAATAGGTTGATGGTCAGAGAGTCATCTCTCTAATACTTGTACCTGTCAAACCTCTTGGAAATCAAGGTAAAAATAACTATGTTTCGAGTGTACGTCTCTATGAAGCTTCTTTAGAACCTTCATTATAGCCTTGCATAATTTTGAATAGGTGCACTAGAGTGTAGATGAATTTCTATTTTTCAATATGTTGGGGTCATAAAGGCCTAGTTTGGATTTGAGGCCATCCGTAGTCATTTTAGCCCCATGAATTAAAATTTCTGGGAGGATATCTTCCTCATCAGTTGGAGCTTAAACTATCTCAAAGTCTTCACAAACATGAGACTTAAGTAGGCTATCATCCATCCCATTAAAAAAGGACACCGTTTATTTTGCAGTTTTTGAAGCTTAAATGTTAGCTAGTCCCCAAATATAACCATCTAGATTCAATAACATCTCCCACATAGTTATTAGTTGATCACCCTATAGTATAAGTTTCTTTGTATAGCTTTCTCACGACCACCAATTCTAGGTATGATCCCCATAATTCAATCAATCAAAGGGTATTTATCTTCTACTCTTCTTCTGTATTATGCAGAATGAAGTAAAATTCTAAATTCTATTTCCTGCAACCAATGATTTCACTTCATAGAATTTATATTACCTTGGAAGGTCTTGATATCTAGGAATCCATTTTAAATAGAGACTGGTAAGATGCCTTATTAGAACTTGGTCTCTCTCTCTCTCTGTCCCCTTTATCTAGAGAGAGCCATCAGCCATATTATAGCCAATGAGCTCCTCAAAGGGTCTTGTTCTCTAGTGTTGGAATTAATATTTCTATAGTCCAAGAGATGTTGGAGACTTGTGATCCACTATTGCAATCTCTCTTCTGAGCCATTCCTTTGACTATCACTTTACTATTTATTGTTGCTAGGATGTGAGATTGTTTCGTTTCCAAATTGTTCCAATATTTGGATCTTGAAATATTCCATAGAATCGCCAAATAAAAACTCTATGGTACCTATATGATATGGACATTGTTATGGTTATATCACTGATTGTGTACTCCAGAAAAAGGACGATGTTGAGAAGTCTTGCCTAGGTTACTCTGCGAGTAGCCCAGAGGTGGTCAACAGAAGCTCTTCTAAATTACAAATCTAAAGAGAAAAAAATGGTGATGTATATCTGGTTGCTCAACCTGGGCTGTAAGGAAAACCTTGGAAGAGAGTGGGTACCTTTCTGTGTCTTCGAGAAAGTAGGTTTTCTGGCCATAGAATAAGATCATTTCCTTTAGGTGATGGTTTTGTAGTAATTTATCAACCTTATCTTCATAATGGCTAACAGAGAGGATCGAATCTGAATATAGGATGTGATTTGATGAATTTGGAGATCTAGAGTTAAAACAAAAATTGTGGTGATGTTTGGATGGGTGATAATTCGTAGGGTTTTCCATTTTTTCTAATTTTATTAGTTGCATTTTTACCATGCTGCCTATTTTCTTGCATGTTTCCCTAACATTTTAAATTATTCGATGTCTATGTCTATACTATTTCTTGCCCAATTTGAAATGTCAATCTTATTTGGTAGGTTTTTTTTCACTATAGTGTGAATATTTTTCCATCACACTACTTATTTGGGGCCTATCTACATAGATACCTTGCAAGGACCATTCATTAGGGTCTTTGACGAAATGAAATTATTATCAATCATCACCAATTAATGATACCTGCTTGAGATTTACTATAAAAATTCACATATTTCTTGTGCCAACAATTATAAAACATTGTAACCTCATGAACTAGTTTACTCTATTCTCTTGGTTGATCTTATAAACACTTGTTTCCATTTTCAAAGCTTGTACTCTCTAGTCCCATTGAGATATTTTGGTTATTTGTCGACATTGATATTTTTTTATTTCATTTCTTAAATTTTTCTGACTGCTATGTGTTACCTTTTTTCATGACCATTTTTCTTACCTATGCCTTTTCTCCTATTTAGGGCTTGATTTCTTGAACTAGTAATGAGATCATGATCCATTTTTGAGATTTCATCTAGTTTTTTTATATTTTTGTCAATTTTTGTGGTTCCATCCATTTCACATTCAATTAAACTACATTGATCCAATTTTTTATTATTTTAAATGGTAGTGAGGAATGCACCTCAAGTACTTTCTAACTTTAAAGAAGTGACCTTGTGTGTGACCTTTTTGGGCTTGTTGATTTTTTTTGTGTTCATGTGTTGTTTGTTGTGGAGATATTGTGTGTTTATTTACAAAAAATATTTCATAAAATTCTTAGAGATGGAAATTTCCTTTGTATTATTGAGTCTCGCTAATTTTTTTAGTTTATAGTTTGTGTGCTTTTAATTAATGGCTTCAATGTTTATTATATTAGGTCTCTATATCGATAATGTAGTCCCTTATTATTGTTAGTGTAGCCCCCTTATTGTTATTTTTGTACCACTGTAACCCCGATATTATTATTATTATGCCCTTACATTATTATTGTTAGGTCGGCTAGGATTATATTGTGACCCCATGAACTGCTATATATAGAAAGGAGGTTTTTTAATTTTATCATCCAAGAATTGTTCATTTATGTAATGTAAAATAGGTTTCCCCCTCGAAGTGACTTATTTCTAAGGTGTTGATCTCTATTTTCTTCTAATTTTGGAGCTGGTTTCATAACATTTGGTATCAGAGCTTTGGATTCTAGGGTTTCGCTGCTTCAAATAGGTCATCATGGAATTTTCACTATAAATTTTATTGTGAAAATGTTAAGATGCTTAAAAAAACCATTTCAAAGACATCCCAAGGAACTTCTTGTAAACATTTTAGGTCTTGGTTTGCAATATTTTTGGAGATATGATATGTGGAAGTTAGGGTTTTTGAAGGCTCCTAAATTTCATAAAAAATATGTGACCTTGGAAAAATTGTAATAAATCTCTCTATGAGCATTGGATTGGAATTCTATAAAAAGTGGTTGAAAGTACACAAGTTGTAGTTTCTTGTATATCAATTTTAGAGTCAAAGGAGGAAACAATCACACGTGGCACACCATACAAGATTTCTCTACTGAACTATTCCTTAATTAGGTCACTACGGGATATTTTTTCATCACTTTATCTTGAAGAATCCAAATTAGGTCAGACCTGTGGCATTCGAAAGAAGATTCATAGGGCTACTACAAGACATAATTTAAGATATTGAATATCCGAAATCATAGAGATAATTTAGTTTCAATTGAGAGATCCTAAAAATAAATAAAAAGGTTTGTATTTCTTTTCAAATTGCATAAGTCTTGTTTGAAAAACTATTTTGAAGTGATTCCAAGGGAATATTGAAGCATATATATCAGTATTGGGTTCTAAAATCCACCCTAAAAAGAATTCAATGCCGATAAAAACCTCAGAAGGATATACTATCACTCATGAAGAGGAATAAGTGAAACATGATATATCAAAATTACAAGAGAAATTGCATCAAATATCTCTCTTGCAAAGAGAAACAGAAAACGAAATGGAAGTTTTGATGAAAGGCATGGAAGATAATATGGATGGTTTGAAGAAAGGCCTGGAAGATAATATGGATGGTTTGAAGAAAGGCATGGAAGCTAATATGGATGGTTTGAAGAAAGGCTTGGAAGCAAATAGGATAGTTTGAAGAATGGCATGGAAGCTAAGATGGATGACATGGAATCTAACATGGAAGACATGAAGAATGATCTAAAAGTAGCTATGGAAGGTTTTAAGGAAGGTTTGAAAAATTTGATACAAGAAATGATTCATAATGGCAGAAATTTAGTACAGGAAACTCACGATGAGAAAAAAATAAATGTTAATCATGAATTCATAAACTCTAATGTTGGATGTAAGACCCACCATATTCCAAATATGTATATGTGGAAGTTTTATGAAAAGGATCTCGTAACACGGATACTACATATGGAGAAATATTTTGATCTCCATAATGTGAAAAACACACAAAAGGTACGCATTGCAACTTTACATTTAGAACAAAATACATTTGTATGGTATCGATGGCTTTGATCTCGTAAAAAAATTGTCACTTGGTCAAGTTTTATGGAGGAAATGATTTCACATCGTGAGGATACAAAGAGAAACACCTTTTTTAGTCAATTGATAAATCTCAAACAAAAGGGTACAATGGTGGAGCACATTGAGGAATTCCAAAAATTGAATATAAGGGTAACTGATATTCCAGAGGAACACATGATTGATGTATTCATAGGGACTTTAAAGGATAACATACAACATGAAGTTCGCGTTTGGGAACCTGATTCATTGGAGATAGCATTCAGGTTGGCAAGAAAAAATGAATGTAAAATTATGGCGACAAGGAAGTATACCACCCAAATCTACAAATATGGAAGTGTTGCTACTCCTAGAATTTCACAACCTACAAGGTTGACACCACAACAATTGGAAGAAAAAAGAAAAAAAGAGATTTTCTATAGTTGTGATATAAAATACACTAAAGGTCATAAGTGTGCTGAGAAGAAATTATTTTACATAGATTGTGAAGAGGAGGAAGAAAATGAACAAGAAAAATCAAAAGAAGAGGATATACAACAAGAACACACCCTAGAGAAAGGAAAAATAAGTCCAACCATATCCTGTAATGCATTGGAAGGAATTACCACTCCTCAAAATTTCAATATAGAATGACATATCAAAAATAAAAAGGTAACAATGTTGATTTACTCAGGTAGTACCCATAATTTTATTCATTGTAAGGTATCTAAGGAATTTAATTGCTTCCTATACCCAACACCAAAATGTCAAGTGATGGTTGCAAATGGATGAACTATAAATTGGTCTCGAAAATTCCATAATATCAAGCTAACCATGGGGGAATATGCATTAAATAGTCCAATGCTTTCCATTCCAATGGGAGGTTCTGATGTTGTACTAGGAGTGCAATGGTTACATTCTTTGGGGACAGTAGCTTTTAATTTTCAAGAACTTTTCTTGAATTTTTTTTCGGAAGAAAAGGAAGTTGAATTATGGGGTGTTTTAGGGAAGCTAGGAAATATAATCAGCTCTAATGTCATGACAGAGATTCTGAAGAAATAACAACGAGGCGTAATTGTACAACTATGTTCACTAGAAGTTCCAACATCAAAATCATATATTTCCCAGGATCTCCAAAAAGTCTTGGAAAATCATTCCAAGGTGTTTGAAACACCCAAAGGAATCCCACCTATTTGTGATCATGATCATGCTATTCATTTGATTCGAGGAAGTGTTCCTACAAACATCAGGCCTTGCAAATATCCTTATTTCCAAAAGAGAGGAATCCAATGTATGATTTTAGAAATGTTAGAGGCTGGTATAATTCAACTAAGTCAAAGTTCTTTCTCTACTCCAGTAGTATTGGTGCACAAGAAGGATGGATCATGGTGCATGTGTCCAAATTATAGGGAGCTCAATAATCTCACTATTAAATATAAATTTGCAATTCCTGTGATTTATGAATTATTGGATGAATTAAATGGAGCAATTTATTTTACCAAGTTGGATTTTCATTCAGGATATCATCAAATTAGAATGAAGACTGAAGATATTCCAAAAAAATCATTTCAAACTCATGAGGGTCATTATGAATTTTTGGTCATGCCTTTTGGCCTTACCAATGCACCTTCTACATTTCAAGGGCTGAAGAATTCCATTTTCAAACCCTTCCTTAGAAAATTTGTGTTACCATTTTTTGATAATATACTAATCTACAAAAGTTCTTGGAAGGATCATGTTCAACATGTTTATGGTGTGTTGAAACTATTGAAAGAGAAAAAATTATATGAAAAAACCTCCAAATGTTTCTTTGGAATACAACAGGTGGAATATGTCAGTCATATTGTATCTCATGAGGGTGTTAAGGTAGAGCCTAACAAAATTAAAGCCATTAAGGAATGGAAAGTCCCCACAACCATAACAGGATATTATCGCAAGTTTGTTAATAATTATGGGATAATTGCAGCACCTCTAACAACATTATTGAAGAAAGATGCATTTTCATGGATTCTTGAAGAAAATAAGGCCTTTTCACATATTAAAGAGGCAATATGCCTAACACCTGTCTTAGCTATGCCAGACTTCACAAAAACCTTTATTGTGGAATGTGATGACTCATGAAATGGAATTGGTGTTTTTTTAATGCAAGAAGGAAGATTCATTTCTTTTGAAAGTTTTCCAATCAAAGGAAAGTATTTACATAAATCTATTTATGACAAGTAAATGTTGGCAATACTACATGCACTAAATAAATGGAAACCTTACCTAATGGGAAGACACTTCAAGGTAAAAATTAATCATGATAGTCTTAAATAATTTTTGGAACAAAGACTATCTTTAGAAGAGCAACAAAAATGGGTAAAAAATATGTTGGGTTATGACCTTGAAATCATATACAAAAAAGGGAATCTAAATGTTGTTGCAGATGCACTCTCAAGAAAGGATGAAGAGGTGGAAGCATTGGTATGTGCCATTTCTATTATACAACCAGATTGGATAACTGAAGCAAGGGATGAATGGAAGAAGGATGAAGAAGTGTGGACACTCATTCAAAAGTTGGAGCAAGATCCTAGTACATCTGATACATTTAGTTGGAAAAATTACTCCTTATGGTACAAAGATCGCTTATATATTTGTAAGATTTCCCAACTAAAACAAAATATTATTTTTTAATTTCACACTTCTCCCTTAGGAGGACACTTAGGATTTTTAAAATCTTACCACGGGGTGAAGAAGAATTTTTTTGGGATGGCCTTAAATATGATATTAAAAAATGGTGGAATGTTTGGTTTGTCAACAAAATAAAGTTGAGACAATTAAGACCTTGGGTCTTCTACAACCTTTATCCATTCCAAGTCAATGTTGGGAGGACATTTCAATGGATTTTATCACATGTTTACCTAAGTCCGAAGGAAAGAGTGTCATCATGGTGGTAGTTGATAGACATACCAATTATGCACACTTTTGTGCATTATCTCAGCCATTTAAAGCAAGTACAATTTCTACTTCATTTATGGAAATAATTCAAAAGCTACATGGAAACCCAAAGATTATTGTAAGCAACAGAGATCCCATTTTTACTGGAAATTTTTGGACGAAATTATTTTCATGTTTGGGTATTCAACTAGCTCATACCTCATCTTATCATCCTTAATCCAATGGGAAAACTGACATAGTGAACAAATGTTTGGAAGGATATATTCATTGTTTTGTATCTGATAAACGAATGCAATGGGTCAAGTGGTTACCTCTGGCTGAATGGTGGTATAACACTTCCTTCCACACTGTAGCAAAAATGACCTCATTTATGGAACTTTATGGATATCATCCATTGTCCATCACATCATCTTTAAGAGATAATTCTAAGGTTCAAGCAGTGTAATATCACATCGAGCATCAACAACAAGTTCTCCAATTCTTAAATAATAACCTAAATTTGGCACAAAATTGAATGAAACAACAGAAATATCAACATCACAGCAAGAGAATTTTTAAGGTAGGAGACTAATTATTTTTACGGCTACAACCATACAAAAAAATGTCCCTTAGGAAATCTAAGAAGGATAATAAATTATCACCAAAATAATATGGAATAAAAATTGGAGCATCCTACTTCTTCTCAAGTGCATCCAGTTTTCCATGTTTCATGCTTAAAGAAGGTTATAGGTGACAAAATTCCAGTTCAAGCAATATTTCAAAAACTTGATGAAGAAGGAAAAATCATATTGGAACCTGAAGCAGTCATGGAAATAAGAACTCGACAGCTATGAAATCCATCAATTTCAGAGTATCTCATAAAGTGGAAGAACTTACCCACTGAAGATTCTACATGGGAGGATGAAATTTTATACAGAAGCATCCAGAGCTACTCAAGCATTGAGGAAAACACTTTTTTGAAGGAGAGGGGCATGTTAGGTCCCTATATTACTAGTGTAGTCCCTTATTGTTGTTAGTGTAGCCCCCTTATTGTTATTGCTGTACCCCTCTAATCCCCATATTTTTATTATTGTTCCCTTACATTATTATTGTTAGGTCCGCTAGGATTATATTGTGACCCCATGGACTCTTATATATAGAACGGAGGTTTTGTCATTTTATCATCCAAGAATTGTTCATTTATGTAATGTAAAGGAGGTTTCCCCCTCGAAGTGGATTATTTCTAAGGCGTTGATCTCTCTTTTATTCTATTTTTGGAGCTGCTTTCATAACATAATAGCTCAAATTTTGATCTCCCTGTGTTTGTTTTGATAATATTGTCAAAACTTAAAACAAAAATTAGATTCATATGATTTCTACAATTTTCTTTTGAATTCTAGTTTTCATTTTCTATCTTGGGCAACAAGTGGCATCTCATAGGAATTTTTTAATCATAAGGAAATATGGAAGGGAAATAATATATTTCTTGGCCTTGGAAAAGTTATTTTTTTGGAATTTCTTAATGACGTGATTGGGTTGAATGCATTTCTTATTGCTTTTGTTGTAGCAAGTTCTTCATAAGGTATAAATTCAACAATATTATTATCTTATAAAGCATTGAAAATTTTAAATAAGGTGCGAGTTGAGTGGAATGAAGATTTGTATCTTAAAATTGGAGCTAGGCAAGAAGGTTACTCTGGCATGTCGTATATTATGGATTTTGAAATAAAATAAAATACAGGGCCAAATGATTCAGTTGTTGACTATGATGGCTTTAGAATTGGAAAGTCATTTATATTTTATGTTCATTCTGTATTTTCCCTTTGATTTGGTGTTTTTTGAGTTCTTATTGGAGGATAAAGTTGATTCTATATTATTCAGTCCCTGTTTAATGTATTTCAAGTTGTAATATTGAGTAACTCTCAAACGTCTAAATTTTGAAGACTTAGAAATGAATTATCTTATTTATTTAACCTAGATTTGTGAACCTCACAATATAATGTGTGTGGCGAATGCCCAAAGAAAAATTTACACAATTTTGAGCTTGATTAAACATGCACTTAGTGAAGTTTTATGAACTTGAGAAGTTGTGGTATGATCACCTACAAGGTCTTTGTGCCATGTGAATGATTCACCATTCTCTTGCTACTGAAATTTAGTCAAGGTTTGGATAGGTTATCTGATGTATTGTGGAAATTTAGGCCCTATTGCCTTAGCTAGCCTAAAGGTGGATAACTGAATGAAGTTTGATAATTCTCATGATTTATGCATCGAGAGTGTTATCATTGCAATTTTTTCTAAGGCTGTAATCCTATCATAGTAAGGAAAAGGATAACTTCCCATTTTCCTTCAGTGGTTGGAAATGCTACCAAGATTTGATGTTTATACTAGGACCATTCGAATCAGAGAAATCTATTTATTGACAAATATTTATAATCATTATCTTTTATCCCTTCTTTTTCTCACAAAATACAATTTTTTTTAGCAACCCCATTAATTCCACTACAAAATAATTTAGAGAAAAATTTATTTCTATCAGATATTCACAATATTTTTCTTTGAAGACATGCCTAGCTCCTAATTATGGGAAATAAATATGCACAACTAGATTTGACATGATTTTACCCGAAGATAACCTTGTTGCTTTTGGCCCCATATTCTTGTTTCATTGTAGCCTTATATGATGTTTTAAATTTATGCAAAGATACTCAATTGAAATTTTATTGTATATGAATTCCACTACATATATATGTTTCAATATTGCTGTTAGCCAATGCTATTTTTGTATAAATTGAACTTATAGTACTTGGATTTTACTTTTTTCTTTTTGCAGGAAAATACTGATATTTATGTTACTGAATAAAAAAATCATCGAGAACAAGAGCTTATTTCAAAAGACATGGTGACATGTTCTTGATACAAGAATCTTGGTACATAGGTTTACATGTAACATGAATTGATAATAGATTTTTTAGCAATATTTTCACCCAAGTTCGACATATTTCATTTGAAAAAATGCCTTGAACCAATTATGATGAGAACTTGTACTCAATGAAATTTTGTGTTGTCGAAATTTTATGGTTGGACATATAAATTCATGTTTCCAAGACACTCATCTTTAATGGTTATTGCATCATTCACCCTACAGGAAATGAATATAAATATTACTATTGTTTTTAGTATTTTAGTATAGGGAACATTAGGGCTGGGTTTTTTTATTACTGATGGCCCAAGACAGGTAAGGCCCTTAGACATAACTTAATAGGGTCCATATGCATATTTGTTATCCGAGTCTCAGCAGGTCTACCCCATTGTTTTTCGTTTGGTTCATTGTGAAGCATATATTTTTATTTGGAACAAATATCCCATGATTTAATTTTGTTCCATTAGGGAGGGTAGAAATCACAAGAAAACCAAGCTTATGAGGTGTAACCCTTCTAGGTTGACATTCAACTTGAGGTGTAATCCTTCTAGGTGGACATTCAACTTAACCCATACATATGCTTGGTAAGATTTCAAGTAACAAACTCCAATATCTATGAAAAAGAGTAAAACCTTGTTTCTATACATACCTTAAAGCACATAGCAACTATGGGATATGGTATTAAATGTTAGATTGTACCTCGAATTCTCTTCTACAATTTTGGGAACACTGGTGAAAAAATCTTGGCATTTCAACTGGACAATGAGGCCCCAATTTTTCAGTAGTTTGGTGTAGTAATTATGAGGGAGCAATCAATATTTTAAGAATGAATTGTTGTTAATATCTAGCAATTTGTTCTAAGCAATTTTCATTTTTTCTTGTGTAAGAGTTTGCATGGTGTTCTTGGTTAAGTGAAAGAGGGTGCATGCAGTTGTAATTTTTCATCTCAACTTTTAGTTATGTCAGGTAGTTTTTTAATTTGTATTTCATGTTTTAAGTTCAATTAGGTGATTGAAGGCTAATATGTAGGTTTTGGCTTGAGGGGTCCTGACCCAGGTTCATATTTAACGTTAACCAACAAAACCCTCTTACTATTGGCCCTTTCGACAGTGACCTGCTTGTGCAAGTCAAAGTCTCACCCGAAGTAGTATGGGGGGGTTTGATAGAACTAGGTTTCCATGCCTTGAGAGAGGTTTGAATGATTTGGGTGCCTTAAGATCTCAAACAACCGTAAACAGAACTTTGCAACAACATCTCTAACCAGTAAACCCTTTTCAGATAGGTTTAGGTCAAATATGCAGAATAACCTGCGCGAGTTAACACATTGATCATAAATCAAGTAATAACCTTTAAAACATCATATCAGATCCTTATACCATCAGATCCATCCAATAAGAATTCATATAAACCCAATCACAGTTATGCAAGAGATCTAATTTCAGACAATAAAAAAATCAAAAACAAGATGCAAAAACATTCATAACATAACCAACAGATGCATATATAACTCAGATATTCGCAACAATACTCATTTATTGCTTAAAAGTTTAGATCCTTCACATGAAACACTTCAACAGCCTACACACACAACCAACGGGGTCCGTGCATAGTAGGAATAAGGTCTTTGTGCACATAGCCAGCAAGAGCCTTCTAACTAGACAAATATGCACAAAATTATCAAAAATATCCAAGTCTATAATTCACGTTTAGAATTCTGCAAAAAACTAATTTTCTAGACTTGATCTAGCCATCTATTTATACTGTTAGCCTGGGCTACCCATTGACCCATTACAATTGATGAGGGGTTTTGACCCGCCCCAAAACCTCTGTGCAAGACTAAACAATTACAAAATATAACAAAATTGGTTGGACTTAGGGAACTTCGCTCCAATAGGCCCCCAACACAATCTTGTGACTCGTCCCGAATCACATTGGTACTAGATTCTTCATTTTGTTCTGGAGTTCTTCGATGGCAGCTGCAAATGGTGCCAAGACACTTGCACTTTGATCTTCTATGTTCTACACGGTCTCCACCAGTTTTTTTGGCATTATCCCTTCAGTGGCCAAATTAATTCTCTATTGGTTTGAATTCTGAACTTCCAAGTCAAGGACCTGGGAGAGCTTCATGGCCCCATCTGCCCATGGCTTCATGTGATATGTAACTATTTTCTTCTTTATGTGGAGCTCCTCCACCTCATCCCGCAATGCCTGGCTAGTCTGAAGGCATGCCATTCTCTGAGCATAGATGAATGTAGGCAATGCCTCCTGCAAGTCGTCAAACTCCTACCCCTTCGTGCGTAACTCCTGAGCGATTTTCTTGACTAATGTATCTGTATGCACATCATTCCATAGTCCTAAATATTTTTCTAGGAGCATTGATCCCTTCTCAAAATATGCGAAGATGCTAGCGAATGTTTTCTTGACTTGCGCGGCCCATTGTGCGTGCACCTCCAGTGGGGTCTTAGGCTGCAGCTTCGCGTGCAATGCAACAATGTGCTACTCAAAACCTGCCTTCATAGAGTGAATTTATGACCAGGAAGCTTTGAGAGATGCGACCAGGCTCTAAACTTTGGCTTGTGGTGCTTCAGAGGCCTAAATAACTACATCTGGAACCTCGCCACATAGCATGTCAATGAAAATTTCCAACTCTGCACGCTGAGCTACGACTGTCTGTTGCACTGTCTGAGGCTCGATAGACTCTACCATTTTTTTTGCTACAATTTGCTCAGACTTGCTGATCTGCTACTGGGTGAAAACTTCTATGCTCTGAAGCTCTGCTGAGATGAAGATATGTAGCTCATGGAGCTGCCCACTTGGAAGCTTGGCAAGGTCGATGTCAACCTCGGAGCAGGTTTGGACCTGCGCTCATAATTATGCTTGTTCTAGAGATACTTCTGGACCTGGGAAGGGGTAGATTCTGCTTCCTGTGGTTGCAACAATCGATGTGGACGACATGCTTGCTTGCACTGGCCTCGCTTGATCCATGCTTTCTTGCAATGTATCTATTTTGAGCTAGAGGACCTACATACTCGACTGTAGAGCTTCCACCATAGCTTTGTATTGGGTCTCCAGGGTGTTCCAACGGTCCTCTAACACCGAAGTAACTGCATCAACAATTTTTTGGAGGTCCTCAGTCAAAGTGACCTCCTCTTCTCCGCCTACCTTGGACCCTTTCCTCTTCTTGCACGACCCTTTAAATTATTTACCACCTCACTCGGTGCCACGTGGAGATTCAACAACCTCTCCATCGAGCCCACTAAGGTCCACCTCCTCGTGGTCATCTATCAACTCTTGATATTTGAATTTTTTGCCTCTGTATCTTTTTATTCTTCAGCTTCCTTATCTTGTCCTCCTATCTCCGTGCATGGCTCTTTTGTATATTTTGGTTTTGTCTCTTTGGGAGCTGTTTATTTTGGCATTGTTTCTTTTGGTGTTGTTTCTTTCGGTGTTGTTTCTTTCGACGATGTTTCTTTTCCAGATCTGGACAGCATAACCAGATTTCTGGAGCCAAGCCTGATCTTCCACATTTTCTACCATGTTGTGATGACGTGGTCAACCTCTGCCTCTGTGACCATGTAAGGTAAGATATACCAATTCAAGTCCTTGCATGCTGTATCACTAGTTTTTCATAGTCACTTGAAACTCTACAATGCTTTTATACTTCTCATACACGGCCGGTGAGAGTAGTGGTTTGGAATGGATAGCTTGTGCCAGCGCACCTTCAAAAATAACCTAGAATATTTTTTTTCCTCGCGCACATTCTCCAAAAACTCGTCACATAAAATTTGTGACCAGTTGTACAACATCCCTTCTTCACACTGCCTCGCCAAGGAAATGACATGCATAGAGACTGTTTTGGGCTGACACTTCCTCATGAGCTTACATCTGAGGACAAGGGTGTGCATGCACACTGCCAGGTCAATGATAGTCTGGACTAGAAAGCCCTACTTATCTCATCTGACCTTGTCCTTGAGCTTCACCTCTGCTACTACTTTCAATTCGTTGCTCTTCCAAAATCCCGTCATTGGATGGGGCCCCTTCTTAGGCAGGTTGGTGATCCGATGGATCAACACATCATCGATAGGGATTATCCCCTGAATCCATAGTAAGCCCTCATGGACTAAGGCCAACATATGGCGCACACATATGCCTGTGATGGGGTATCGCCCAAAATAGGGGATCCTCAACAGATTGAGGAATCCCGTGCTGTGCAGCTCGCACGCCTAAGTCATCAGTTTTACCTTTAGTACATCATCGTACAACACTCGTTCAAAGTAATTTTATGGTGCAAGTTCTTGGAACGTTGCTTCATTGGCTAGATCATAATCATCAAATTTCACTTGGGGGATCTTGGCAAACATATCAGCATTTAGAGGGACATCTTGAGGAATTAACGACATTTGCAGATACTCCCGCAGAGTATCAATGTTATATGGCTTTCAAACCAAAGGATTTTGTGGCTTATTATAGGGTGGCTGACATGAAATTGGTTCTAAGAGCATTTCTTCCTCTCTAGCAGTCATCAGCCGATTGGATGGATCGCCAATGGGGGAGTGCTCCTTGGAATCTTGTCTGGGGGAAGTGACATTCCACGAAGAGGTGCGTGGATTCGAGGTAGCCCACTTCGACATTTTTTCCTTGCCTTTCACTGTCGCTGGAGTGGAAACAACCTCTTCCACATCTAGGACTACTTCTTTCACCTCATTTGAACCCATCTCCATAGATGTAGTGGGGGCTACTGAATGTTCCTCTGCAGGGTTTTTGGTCATCATTATCTGAACTCGGGGTTACTACTGTTGGAAGGGGATTCACGACCAGACATATAGAACTCACAGATAGTAGGATGACAGAGATTACAGATAATCACAGGGTATGAAATATTCAAACAACAAAGGAACCAATTGAAACCTATGTTGGACATTGGATAAACCAATGCTTCCCATGTGTTTCACAACATGGACTAACCACCTCTTGTGGATCCTTATCTTTGGAGATGTAATTCTTGAATAGAACCTACAGGTTTTGGTCTAACGGAAATCATGATTCCCAGCAAGTGGTATCAGAGTATAGGTCACGAGTTTGATATAAACCAAGCTCATGTTGGGGGGGGATATTGTTGGTCATTGGATAAACCAACGCTCCCTGTGTGTTTCGTGACATGGACTAACTACCTCTAATGGATCCTTATCTTTGGCGATGTGATCATTGACTAACACCTGCGGGTTTTGGTCTAATGACAATCGTGATTGCCAACAACCAGCGCCTGCATTTTTATAAGACACTCATGGTAAAAATGACCAGATTATCATTAATTTCCATTTACCCTCAAGGGAATGGTAAAAAATCCTCCAGGATCTCCTCATTAAAAGGAAATAAATTTTCTCCATTCAATGGTAATTTCACTTTTTCACCGAGTTGCATCGTTCCAATGGCTATTTTCCTAACCTGCGTGTCACCCTTGCACTTCTGTCACACCTTCCTACACCCTCACTCTTTGTTGCACGCAGACCCCTTGATTCTGATGCTCTGACCATATAGTCATTTGGTTGGCACCAGATTGTCTCTAAGCAACTTTATGCAGATTCCATTGAAATACCCGGGAAGGTTTTCTCTGCACAGCGTGGCCAAGTGCACCACACTGCCGTCATTGATTTCCTTCGCAATATATGGCCCCAACCAATGCTTTCTGAACTTCCCTAGATGGCACAAAAATTTACTATCATATAGTAAGACCAAGTCTTCCTCCTTGAACACCTTATGCCTGATGTTTCTGTCATGCTAGGATTTTTCGCGCACCTTCTACACTTGCTGGAGGAAGTTAGAAAATAATCGATCTTCTGCCAAGTCAACGAGTTGCGCCAAATGTTCCTCCATAATGTTAGGCTCGACTATATTACTGAAAGATGCAATGCGTAGACTTGGGGCAATATACTCCATTGGGATGATGGCTTCCTACCCATAGACCATCCTGAACAGTGTCTTTCCTGTCAACTTTTTGCATGTTTTCTTGTAATCCCATCGCACAGAAGGGATGCGCACATCCCAATCATCTCGGTTGGCATTACAGATCATTGTCAACGCATACTCCAGAATCTTGTTGAAAGCTTCTGCTGTGCCATTTTCTTGTGGGTGATAAGGGGTACTCTTATTGTGATGGATCTGCAACTCCTTTATCAAAGCTTCAATTGTTTCATCAACGAAATTTGTACCTCCATCGCTCATCAAAATCTTCGGGAACCCAAACCTAGTGAAAATGTGCTCAAAGATGAAGTACGTAGTAGTATCTATAGTACAGTCCTTAACTGCCTTCACCTCTACCCTCCTAGTCACATAATCAGTTGCAGTAATGATATACTATGCTCCAGACTTCTTTCGAGGAGGGTTTATTGGTCCAAAAAAATATATAGCCGATTCGTCAAATTCCTGTAAGGTCATCTGCAGTTGCAGGGTCATATCATCTCTGCGTGAAGGCTTGCCAGTCCACTCACATGCATCACAGTCCTAATAATATGCATGTGCATCACTATGCCATCTGGACCACCATAACCCAGCACGCAACACCTTATGCACAGTGGCATTCCTAGCATAGTGGCCTCTAGCCACTCCTCCGTGAGCTTCAACCAATATAGTTTGTCTTTCATGTTCCAACACATATCTCCTTAATACTTCATCTGCTCCTAATTTATACAACTGACCTGAAATAAGGGTAAAATCAGCTACGCATGCAATGAATTCCTTCTTTTGTTGGAATGAATATTCCGTAGGCGCTGTTCCTGTAGTCCGAAAATGAATAATGTCAGCAAAGTTCTCATCAACCACCTTGATAGCAAAGAGCTGCACATATGGTAAACCTTCCTCCATACTAGTTGGTTCTTCCCCATTCTTAATTCGTGACAAATGATCAGGCCCAACATTCTTTCTTCCTGACTTCACGATGATCTCAAAATCATACTCCTCAAAAAGCAACAACCATCAGAAGATCAGTAGAATGATTAGGTATTTGAAAGTAGAATAATCAGTGAACATTTTGAAATGCCCTCCTAGAATATAGTGTCGATATTTTTGCAGCGCGTATACCATGGCCAATCCTTCCCTTTTCGTCGTTGAGTAGTTGCTCTCTATGCCAAAGATCTTCCTACTAGAAAAAGTGATTGGGTGATCAATGTCTCCTTCTCCTGGTTATGCTAACACAACCCCAAGTGCTATACCAGATGCATCCACATGCACATGAGAAACCTTAGACTACTCTGGGAATATCAAAATAGGTGCAGTGACAATTTTTTTCTCTAGCAACTCAAAGCTCTTTTGGCATTCATCATCCCAGAAAAATGCTACATCCTTCTTTACCAACTTCTCCATTGGCGCAGTGATCAAAGCATACCCTTTGATAAAAATCCTATAATAACTAGTGTGTCCTAGGATGGTGCATAACTGTTTCCCATTGGTAGAAACTTCTAAGTTGATGATAACTGTGATATTTACTGGGTCTACCATCAATCCTTGCTAACATACTATATGTGCCAACATAATCCCAAAAGGTGCGCAAAATGTACACTTATTCAGGTTGAGAAAAATCTGGTGCTTCTGATAGGTATCAAGCATCATGCACATATTCAACACATCTTTCTTTACCAATCCAAATACTGTCCAATCATCAAAGTATAAATCCAAGAATTTATGCATGAATACCTTGAACACAGCCATGACCATGAGCGAAAATATTTTAGGTGCATTTTTCAACCCGAATGGCATGACAGTATATTGGAAATAACCCCATTCAGTGGAAAAGGTGGTCTTGCTGCGGTCTTCTGGCACAATTCTAATATGATGATAACCTAAGAATCCATCAGTAAATGAATAAGCTTCTTGTCCTCCTACATTATCTAGGATTTCATCAAAGAACAGGGTAGTGAAGCGGTCATGCACACAAGCATAATTCAACTTGCGCAGATCGACACAAATCCTAATTTCCCCTTTGGTATTTTTCTCCTGAACCACCATTGGGCTTACCAAATTCGACTGCTCAACTAGCTCAATGATACCTACAACCACCATATTCTCTAACTCCTCCTTTACCTTCTTCTTATAACTGGCGTTCAATCGGTAAGGGCGTTTCTAGACAGGGCACACATTAGGTTTAAATGTGATCTTCATGACACCCAGGTCCCCCACAATGCCCTTCAGATTAGAAAAATTTGTAGGAAACAAATCCTGATATTATTTCAGAAAATTTACAATATTTCCTACTGTATCATCATCCCAGTAGTCCCCAATATTGGCCAACCTGCACTGCTCTTGTGTCCCAATGTTGACTTCTTTCAATTTTAGAGGTTTAGTCACGTCCACCATCCTTAATGCAGATACTGCAACTACACGCTCTCCTTCTGATTCTAGGATATTAACATTATTTGGGTCATCTTTACTATCCTCGATCGACAAGTTTCTACAGTTGATGATGTCTTGCATCTGTGCATCCCAAGCCAGTGCAGTGCACTCCCTATAGGGTTGGGATTCATCAAAGACCAGAGCATCTATGTCCTGCAAAGATTTATCCAATTTCTCTGAGCCACCCATAGAGCCAAATGTTGCCAGGAAATATCCAGTCATTGTATACCAGTCTCGAGTACCTCGATGTACCTCAACTTCTAGATACCAGATAGTAGGTACTGGTCCAAATGTGTGCACAAAGCTATGAACCCATTCATTCCATGTCTTTTCATCCCCGACCTCCATCCACATGGCCACGTGCTTGCGTGGATCTACCTGACCATAGAATAATTTAATTGGTGGAGTGTTTGGAGGTTCAAATCACAGCGCCATCATTTTTCTATATTCCTCCCAGTCCTTAAAAGTTCCCTTGTGCATCTGCCAACATTGCACTGGAGTTGTGCGCATAGATAAATAAAATGCCCATAACCTTTGTTCCTCTGGGATAGATTTTTCCAATGGTTCCAAAAATTATTTGACACTACCGAAACCATCAAAGTAGGGTAGTTCCCTTACCTCATAGGAGATGCAAAAGTAGTTCTTTGTAATCTTGAGGCAGTGTAGAGCAGAGACATCGTGTAACTGGTTTTTCCAGTTCTCCATTTCACCATCAGAATGATAAAAGAAAGAGCTATCCTTCTCCCAGTTCAACATGCCATCAGATGTAGGGTTGATCGAGTCTTCATCCTGCGTATTCAGCTTACAGATATGTTCAACCTCATCTCCTTCACTCACTGGTTCTATGTATCATTCTCCTTCTGTCAGATCCAGTGGGACTATCACCCCTGTACCATTATTCTCAAAAATCATACTTTTGGGCTTCAGATTGATGATACCTCCCATATCAATGGCCCAATCCAATCCTATTAGCACAAGGTAGGGGTCTACATCTTACAGAATTTTTATAACCTCAAAGTAAGAACATACCTTTACTCCAACGATTTATACCACAACTTGATGAAGACTACCAAGTGGAATGACCTTTGTTGATTGGATGTGCGTAGCTGAATGGTGGTGCATTCCAACTTTGGCTCTCCCATATCATGCTAGGAGTTTTTAGGTAATACGTTTGCATCAGACCCAAGATCCAAGATGACCTGGTCCATCTCATAGTCTCCAATCTGCAGAGTCATGTGCATATCCCTACGAGTTCTCTTCTTTTGTTTATAAACCTTGTTTACAACCCTGGTTTCTATCTGTGACACCTCTTTTTCTGCACAACTATCTATCAGGGCCTGGAGATTATCTACTACGTTTTGATTTAGCAGTAGCTTAATGTATGACTATAAGAATGGCTTAATTTATTCATCAGCTTTTGGTTCCATGGGAGTTCTTTAGGTGGATTCTTCTGCATCAGCAAAATCCTTTCTGGATTTGATGAAAAACTATTTTTCTTTCTATAGGTTGAGGTTTTCCTTTTTGTCAAACGCCTTTCTGATCATTGGTTCTGCGATGACCTTCTCCTCATTTCCTCCAGTGGCAATACTGTTGCATGTGATTACATTTACACTTGTAATTTCATCGCACGGTTCAGCCTTAACCCTCTGTATTTTTTGCATTGGCATCTACTGCTTCTCCTCCATTTTAGGTATTAACATAGGACAATATTTAATTACATGATCAAATTTCCTACAATACTTACAGGATTGTAGCGCAGGGTTCAGGAAGTCTCATGCATAATGTCCAGCGTCTCCACAATTGTAACAAATTAGCTACCCTCTCCCTCGACATGCACCTCTACCTCCCCCCCCTCCCTGTCCTCTTGCTAGGGATCATCCTCATCCAGAGGGAGATGTTGGTGATGAAGGGTCAGACTACACTCAGTAAATGTTTGCTCTGTCAACCATCAATTCATACGTTCAGAAATTGTGCTCACCGTGTCCGAGCGAAGAGCAGAATCTAGACCATTGTTGCTTCATTTCTAGGACATAAGCACCTAACCACAGGTAGTGGTCCGTATGATGTCTCCCAGCCACCCAAAAATTGGTGCACCACAACGTGGGGGTACTAGGCTCAGAAACATCCCTTGGGCACAGTGGACTTAGTCCCTCAGCTTGCATATAATTCGACAGCAGAGGGAACTGATATTTGGTGTGGCTAGATACCCTACAGTGTATGCACCAGACATCTGTGATAGCTTCTTTACCTCGGTCTCTTCATAAATTATAAATTTCTAATTCCATCGCTTCTAATTGGCTATGAATCTGCAATGCTCCAAATTGAGCATAGTCCCTTGGCCCATCTTCTAACTTCACAGCAATTTCTAAGGCTTCCTCCTGTGAATAAATCTTCTGTTGACCCATGGCCGTATGCAGATATGGTAATATCATGGCGATTAACCATTCCTTATGATTCTTGTCATTGTAAGAAAATACTCCTTTGTTGATGACTTTCTTTAGTCACTAATCAACTTCCAAGACTGATTCCATAGGCCCTTGCTTAATATCTTTTAGTTCTAATATGAATTGAGAATAAGATTTTGGCTTCTGGAACTGCTGCCTTATGGCATCCTTGATATCCTAAATTGTGAGATATACATGATGCGCAAGGTATCCCACAAACAAATCTAGTGCATGAACTTCAAAGGCCATATCTAGCTGTGCTCTTTTAACAACATCAGTAGTGACATTTTGCGTAGTCCATACAACATTTGTCACAAACCAAAATCGGTCCATATCCTCGTCCCCCATACCCTTAAAGGTGGAAACATTCATCTGCGTGACCATATCGTCCACAAGTGGGGTTGGTGGCGGGGTAGGAGGATCCTTACCCCTGAGTGAATTTGATGGTGGTGTAGCAGGAGGGCTAGTCCCAACGTGCGTAGCCCCACTTCCATTTAAATCAAGGGAATTTCTCAGAGGAATATACATAGATCTATCCCCTCTTTGATTGACAAGATAGTATTTACCACTGTGTTTGGTGCTTTTGCTCTGATCAGGGATCATTCACTCAGTGTGGTTGCACAAAATTCCCTTTTCACACAATAGCATCTTAATCAGCAGAGGAAAAGTTTGTAAGAAATTACACCTCAATCCTTTAAAAAATCTACTTTCAGCTTCAGAATAGCACACAAACTGATCAACTGCAAACTCTGTTACAAACCTACCCAAGTCGCTCTCAACACAATCTTCTACAGTTTGGGTAATGGAATTATTAGTCTTCTCCAATTGTTGCATCAATTCAGGGGTCCACTGCATGACCTGATTATCCTTTCAACAGGTTTGGAATTATGCTAACCTTTCCAACCACTCCTGCAGTTCTTGTGCAAAGGTTACCAAGAAGATCTCATGCACCTCAGTGAAAATATACTTATTCTTCCACTCTTTAGCAGATATCTTCTTCTATTTTATTTTCTGCAAAATTCTTGAATCTCTTTTTCAAACCAGTCCTCAAGTTCATGATTTAATGGCTACCAATGACCTCACAGAATCACCCAACATCTCTCAAAAGGCTCTTGGTCCTAACAACGGAAGCATTTTTTGGCTTGAGGGGTCCTCACCCATGTTCAGATTTGAGTTTAACCAACAAAACCCTCTTACTACTAACCCTTTCGGTTGTGACCTGCTTGCGCAAGTCAAAGCCTCACCCGAAGCAGTATGGGGGGGGGTGCTGGAACCAGGTTTTTGCACCCTGAGAGAGGTTCGAATGATGTGGGTGCCTTAAGATCCCAAAAAACCATAAACAGACCTTCACAACAACAACCCTAACCAATAAACCCTTTTCAGACAGGTTTAGGTCAAATATGTAGAATAACTTGCATGAGTTAACACAACGATCATAAATCAAGTAATAACCTTTAAAACATCATATCAGAGCCTTATACCATCAAACCCATCCAATAAGAATTTCTATAAACCTAATTACAGTTTTGAAAGTGATCTAATTGCAGACAGTACAAAAATTGGAAACAAGATGCAAAAACATTCATAACATAACCAACATATGCATATAGAACTGAGCTATCTGCAACAATACGCCTTTATTAGTTAACACCTCATATCCTTCATACAAAAAACTTCAACATCCTACACACATAGCTAGTGCGGTTGACACATAGTAGGAATAGGTTCTCTGCACACACAGCCAGTAGGAGTCTTTTACCTAGACGAATCTGCACAAAATTATCACAAAATATCAAAGTCTATCATTCACGTTCATACTTCCCCATAAAACTGACTTTCTAGACTCGATCTAGCAATCTATTTATATTATTAGCTTGCGCTACTCTATGGTATATTGCTTTAGGGAATCCTTTATATCCTAAACTGTGGGATCCACGTGACACGCAAGGTATCCCATATAAAAAAAACTAGTGCACGACCTTCAAAGGCCATAGCCAGCTGCACTCTTTTAACAACATTAGTAGTGACATTTTGCGTAGCCGATAATACATTTTTCACAAACCAAAATCAGTCCATATGCTCATCCCCCGTACCCTTAAAGGTGGAAGAATTCATCTGTGCGGCCATATCGTCCACAAGTGGGGTTGGTGGTGTGGTAGGAGGATCCTTACCCCTGCATGAATTTGATGGTGATGTAGGAGGAGGGCTAGTCCTAGCATACGTAGCCCCGCTTGCGTTTAGAGCAGGGGAATTTCTCAGAGGACTATACACAGATCTATCCCCTCTTTGATTGACCAGATAGTATTTACCACTATGTGTAGTGCTTTCGCTCTAATCAGGGGTCATTCACTTGGTGTGGTTGCACAAAATTCCCTTTTCACACAATAGCATCTTAATCAGCAGAGGAAACATTTGTAAGAAATTATTGCCCCTCAATCCTTTGAAAAATATACTTTCATCTTCAGAATAGGACACAAACTGATGAAATTAAAACTCTGTTAAAAACTTTCCCAAGACGCTCTCAACACAATCATCTACAGTTCGGGTAATGGAATTATCAATCTTCTCCAATTGTTGGATCAATTCAGGGGTCCACTACATGACCTGATCGTCATTTCAATAGGTTTGGAATTCTGCTAACCTTTCCAACCACAACTGCAGTTTGTGTGCAAAGGTTACGAAGAAGATCTCATGGACCTCAGTGAAAATATACTTATTCTTCCACTCTTTAGTGGATAGCTTCTTACTTCTATTTTATTTTCTACAAAATTCTTGAATCTCTTTTTCAAACCAGTCCTCAAGTTCAGGCTTTAATGACTGCCAATGACCTCGCGGCATCACCCAACATCTCTCAAAATGATCTTGGTCCCGAAAAAGAAACCATTTTTTGTCTTGAGGGGTCCTCACCCATGTTCAGATTTGAGTTTAACCAACAAAACCCTCTTACTATTAGCCCTTTCGGTTGTGACCTACTTGCGCAAGTCAAAGTATCACCCGAAGCAGTATGGGGGTGCTGGAACTAGGTTTTTGCACCCTGAGAGAGGTTTGAATGATGTGGGTGCCTTAATATCCCAAACAGCCATAAACGGACCTTCAAAACAACAAACCTAACCAGTAAACCCTTTTTAGACAGGTTTAGGTCAAATATGTAGAATAACTTGCGTGAGTTAACACATCGATCATAAATCAAGTAATAACCTCTAACACATCATATCATAGCCTTATACCATCACACCCATCGAATAAGAATTGTTATAAACCAATTACAGTTGTGAAAGTGATATAATTGCAGACAGTATAGAAATCGGAAACAAGATGCAGAAACATTCATAACCTAACCAACATATGCATATAGAACTAAGATATCTGCAACAATACTCCTTTATTAGTTAACACTTCAGATCCTTCATACAAAACACTTCAACATCATGCACACATAGCTAGCATGGTATGTGCATAGCAGGAACAGGGTCTATGCACACACAGCCAGTAGGAGCCTTCTACCCAGACAAATCCACACAAAACTATCAAAAAATATCAAAGTTTATCATTCATGTTCATACTTCCCCATAAAATTGACTTTCTAGACTCGATCTAGAAATCTATTTATACCATTAGCCTATGCTACTCTATGGTCTGCAAACTGTGGTTTGCGGCCCCTTGGTCTACCCAATTCCGAAAAATTGAAGGGATTCAGTGTTTAGCTCTCGATGATAAAGAAGCAATGAGACAAGAATGCTCCCTTATTTTGAAGAAAGCCAAAGCTCCGAAGAGAAACCTAAGTAAGGAAGAGCTTATTTCTCTCAAGGCTCTATGCAATAATGAAAACATTGTGATATTAAAGCCGACAAGGGTGGTGATGTTGTTGTTCTAGATAAGGTTTATGGTTGCACCCAAGGGAATTCCAAATGAAAGTATTTTATGTAGCATTGAGGAAGGGATTCGGTGTTGAGCTCTCGATGATAAAGAAGCACTGAGACAAGAATGCTCCCTTATTTTGAAGAAATCCAAAGCTCCCAAGAGAAACATAAGTAAGAGCTTATTTCTCTCAAGGCTCTATGCAATAATGACAACATTGTGATACTGAAATCCAACAAGGGTGGTGCTGCTGTTGTTCTAGATAAGGTTTGTGGTTGCACCCAAGGGTATTCCAAATGAAAGTATTTTTTGTATCATTGAAGAAGGGATTCAGTGTTTAGCTCTCGATGATAAAGAAGCACTGAGACAAGAATTCTCCCTTATTTTGAAGAAATCCAAATCTCCTAAGAGCAACCTAAGTAAGGAAGAGATTATTGCTCTCAAGGCTCTATGCAATAATGACAAAATTGTGATACTGAATGCCGACAAGGGTGGTGCTGTTGTTGTTGTAGATAAGGTTTATTATATAATAAAAATGAATGAGCATCTAGATTGTAGTAGCTATAAGAAACTTAACTCCAACCCCATGCCCAAGGTATTAAGAGATGTCAGGAAAGCGATCAAGAATTCGTGGGAAGATAACAAGTTAAAAAAGAAATTGACCCCTTCATGTGATGTCATGCCAAGGATTTATGGATTACCCAAGATCCATAAAGATGGAAATCCACTTAGACCTATTGTTAATACCATAGGGTCCCCCACCTATGAGCTGGTGAAATATGTTGCCAAGATCCTGAAGCCCCTTGTTGGGAACACTGACTCTTTCATAAAGGACTCGAATGATTTTTTCAAGCTCATTAAGGATCAGAGGGTGGAGGAGAGCGACATTTTGGTAAGTTTCGATGTGGTATCACTATTCGCTAAGATTCCTTTAGATGAGGAAATTCAAGTCATTAAAGAAGTCACTGATCCAGAAACAACCAAGCTTGCAGAAATATACCTACGTTCCACTTTCTTCAGCTTCCAAGGGGAATTCTATGAGCAGGTTTCAGGCGTCGCAATGGGATCTCCGCTATCCCCTATTGTTGCCAACTTATATATGGAACACTTTGAGAAGAAGGCCCTTGCCTCATATCCCTTAAAACCAGCCTGGTGGAAAATATTTGTAGACGACACCAACATAAAATGGACCCATGGGAAGGATAATCTTGAGGGATTTTTTAATCACCTTAACTCCATCTCCTCAGAAATTAAGTTTACTATGGAGGCAGAAGTAAATAGGAGCATTCCTTTTCTGGACGTTCTTGTCACTAGGAATGAGGATGGAACTTTGGGGCACCAGGTGTTTAGGAAGAAAACCCATACTGATAGCTATCTCTATGCTGAGTCCTACCATCATCCAACTCAAAATTTTGGCGTCCTTAATACACTTGCCATTAGAGCTATGAGGATATCTGATGCTGAACACCTTAATGAATAAATCAATCACTTTTCTTCTATTTTTATGGATTTGGGTTATAAAGAAAGAGATATCAAAAAGGCCCTAAAAAGAGCTGAGGGTTCGATCTTACCTCATAAACGCCATGAACCTCAAGAAAACAGGGGAAGGGTTTTTCTACCGTACATTAAGGGTGTTACTAATAAAATCATGAAAGTTCTGAGAAAAAATGATATTTTCCCGCAATTTTCAGTAGCAGGGACTTTTAGACAAAGAATGCAATCAGTTAAAGATGCTATAAGCCCGGGACAACTTAAAGGAGTGTACAAAATTTACTGTTCATATGGGAAAATTTATATTGGTGAAACCGGGCGTTCACTTCAGAAACGACTGAAAGAGCACGGAGCTGATATTAAGTAAGAGCGAGCATGCACCTCAGCCCTTGGAGAACACTCCTCGAAAAATAAATATCAAGTTACTCTTAAAGATGCAAGGATCATTACAAGATAATATCAATATCAAATAAGAAAAGTAAGAGAGGCCCTTGAAATTATAAAACATCCAGATAACCTTAATAGGGACGGGGGATGTGAAATCAACGACAGTTGGCGACCTCTTCTTCGATAAATCTGTTCCTCAAAAGCGCAATCCTTTTAGGTATAGTTTTTCAGGTAGAAGATCTCAGGTTTGCTTCTCTTCTTTTGAATTCTAAATGACGTTTTAATAATTAAAGTACTTACTTTTAATAATTATTCTCATTAATTAATTTATATTTTGTATAAAAATAAAAATTAATTAAGTAATTAATAATTATTATTAGAAACTACTATAACCTTAATTTATCCCCTAATTATTCCCCTAACATAAATTAATTATAATAACAATTATTAGATTAAATAAACCTAATTAATTAAATATAGATAATTAATAAATTAAAATAAATAAATTATTTACTTTATTAATATTTATTTATATTTAAATAAATGTTAACACTAATTAGTAAATAATTTGTTTGTTTCTATATCAATTAATGATATTAATAACCATCTCTAAAATATTTAAGTTTTTATCAAATATATTTTATCTTAAATTAAATAATAAATTATATAAATTAAATAGATCAAATAACTAAATTAGCATCTATATAGAAAAATAATTAGCTATTTACTTGATTAATTTTTATTTAGAAAATTAATATTAATACATAGTTATTTTATTAATACTCATTAATTATAAATATTTTCACATAATATTGAGATAAATTAAAATTAGTTCATATTATTAAATTAAATTAGAAATAAAACTATAAAATTTGGAAATAAAATTATTAAAAATTGAAATAAAATTATTATCTATTGTTTTTTGGAATTAAATTAAATAATAATTTTTTTATATAAAATTAAAATCAATAAATTTGGTCGGCTCTTGTCATACCCTTCTTCACTATTAATGGCCTAAAACCCTTCTTCCAATTCTTCATTCAATTGTCCTGAAGATGGATCCTCGTTGGGGTTCGAAACGTCGACAAGTGTTCCTTGATACTGTGGAAAATCAGAAAAACTCTTCAAACCTTGTACCAGAGTGTGAACATATCCAGGAATATGCTCTTGAAGAACAATTTCACCTCTATGAATAAAAGAGATAGAGTAGAAAGCTATCTCATTAATATAGAAAAGTTGAGAGATCAAATTGCTTCCATTGGGGACACAATTGAGAATGTGATTTAGTATATATTGATTTGAATGTTTTTAGTCAGCATGGCACATATTTTTCCACTTTATCTATGGTCATGTGAACCTATTTAACTTCAATAATTTTAGGGATGATTTAATTGGAGAGGAGATGAGACTAGAGAAAGTCTCAAATAGAGATGGGGATGATGTAGACCTAACTTTTGTTCAGAAAACTAGGTTGAGAAGGAATTATTGCACAGGTTTAGTATGAATGTGTATGAAGTGGTTCAAGGCATTTATTTGGTGACCACATTATATCACTTGAAAAATAAAAATAGAAAGTGGAAGTATAATTTTTTAAATTCAACTATTTTTAGGAATTTAAATGAAGAGTTCTAGAAGTTTTAGAACATATTGACTTAAATTAGGATTTAAGCTTAGTAAAATACATTTCATGATTGAGATATATATAAGGTAGGATTTAGGAGGTTAGTTTCTATAATTAAGAATATTTATTACCCTCTCTTAAAGCATAAAGAGGAAAAGATAGGAGAGATCTTATACATGATAAGAGAGAGAGAAAATTGAAGGAGGAGTGCATTATAAAGAAAATAAGAGAAGATTTTCTAGAGAGACTAGAAAGTGGAATAGGTTGTACTATATGTACCATTATTATAGTTGTTTTTTTTCATGCACTTTCCATAAATCCTTAGATATGTCCATAATGTATATTATTGGACTATTCTTTAGTAATTGAGAGGGAAAAAGAGTAAGTTTTTGTCCAGGATAGGAAGAAATATAACAATATTTATTGTTGTAGTTGTACCCTATTTTTATAATTCATAGCCTATTGTTTGTGGTGATTTTATTTACCAAACAACTACCGGTTCAAAGTAGTTTGGAGACGTCACCTTTTATCAAAGGAATAACAAATTGATTTGAGGGTGAAATCCCTATGTATGTGTTTTATTTTCTCTACTGTTCATTTTTCAATTATTTGTGTGACTGATGAAATAAGCACAAATTTAATTTTCTGTTGTTAAATATTTTTTTTTGAGTTATTTATCATGAAAATATTAAGATATCAGTCACCTAGGATTGAAAATTTTACATGGTATTATATTAATTTCATTGGTTTGGATTCATAATAATATACATTGATATATCAATTTCTAGCAAGGACCAATGGTTAGAGGGTTTCAATATATCTCTTAAAAGACTAATTAAATCAGGGAGTTTGTGCATTAGATATTTGAGATGGCCTCAAATAACTTCAAATTTTAGGATTGGCTGGATGGAAACTAAAAATTATTTTGATGGAAAGTGAGTGTTACACTATTATTGGAAGAGAATGATGCTTAAGATTTTTTCAAGGATGTTATGCCTTTTCCTACAAATATGCAACAATTGGAAGCTCTTTAGAAAAAAGAAGTGAGACCTAAACATATGATCATGGATGCCATAAAGAACCATTTGAACCCTCTTACATATGATAATAAGGCAACAAACAAATGTTAGATGTCATAGTAAGTATCTAATAGAGTGATAACATAGTTAGGAAGATGCTATTGCGGAACAAACTCATGTCCACGGAGATGACCAAATCAAAGTTAGTCACTAGTTACCTTATGAAGGTCATAATCAACTTGCAACTATCAGGGAGAAGGTTATAGATGAAAATATAGTGGACATGGAATTGAATGAATTCCTTGCTTCATGGAACCATGTGTTAAAGGTATTTTTACTCATGAGAACCTTCCTAACCTAAAAATTATGTGATGGTTGTACCCATGGGGAGATGCGAATGGAATCAAAGGACAATAATAAGGTTGGCGAGGAAAAACTAAACTTATTTGGTCAAACAAATAAGGGAAAAGGTAAAATAACTACTAAGGGAAAGAGTGAGGAGTCAAACTCATATTTGAGAAAGGATGATTTAAGTCAAATAAATTATTTGGTTGGTAATTATTCATCTGACTGTCTAGATAATAAGTTTAAAGGAAAGCAAAGAAAAATCAAGTGAAACCTCTGTAGAAACCTAGATTAACATGTTTGCTGCCAAGTTTGAGAAGGATTTATTGATAGTATCTTTCCTTTCTACCAACATGGTTCCCAGAAATGTGAGGTATGTCAATAGAGAGATCTCATCATATGAAATCAAATTGAAAATTATTCTCTTACCTAAAAAATGACTAAGGATTAATATGTTGAGCTTGGTAATTGTTGCCTACCAAAGTGTGGGTAACCCATAGGAGACTTTTTTCTCCTCCTTGGAAAACCAATCAACTAGCAACCCTATTGATTAGTGCATTACATGATGCCATGGACCCTCCATGTATTACACCAGTTACATCTGTTTTTCACATATTGTAATGATAATATTTGGCCAAATACGTTTTGTCTTTCTCTAGTAAAGAAAAGACATCATCAAGAACTAATGCATTCAACAAATTCTTATGAGGCTCTTAAATTTTCTTTTGATTGTGGCTTCCCTAAACACATTTGCTGCAAACTGTCAGAGATATCATCACCATTTGTAGGGTGTTACTCATACGCCATAGACACACACACACAGATATATTATTTCCATATGGGGTAACTCTATAGTTACTTTATTATATTCGCAAGTGTGGGGATGGTAATTGGTGATTCCAAAAGGGTTGTCTCTTTGTAGGATTCATTATACATTTGGATTTAAGATAGACATCTTGTTTGTGTTATTTTTCTGTGAAGATACCAGTATAAACAACAACAAAAAACCTTCCCAGTTCTTGTAGAAATATTTGAATGAGAATATAGATATCATTCAAGATTTGAAATAGTTCTGAGAATGATAATTATGGAATGTCTATGATAAGCATTGCATGCAAGAACAATTCTCACAACTATGTATTTTTAATGTATCTTTCATTATATAGACTATCAATGGATTTTAATCCTCTAAGATTAAGTTGATTTTCATTTATATTTATCGAATAATGTGTTATACCATTGCTGATGAGGGTTTTTCAAGTCTAGGAACCAGGTACACTAGCATCCATATTAGGATTTTTACATTATAGCTTTGTGCTAGAGGTTCTGCAAGTAGATGAAACTTATTGTTGTAGCATATATGTAGAAGCATAACATGCTACAATGATTCACTACACTTTGTTTCTCTGAGAGGTTTTCCTACTAGCAGTGAGAATAGATGCTATCTTGGGATTCAAAGCACACTCTAACTATGTTATGCTTTCTTGAAATGTGGGAGACATTGCTACCAGCTTTTGCACTTTATTCCCTTCTTGAAGAGATGGCAATGGTGATGCCTAAATAAAAAGAAATAATATATTTTTGGGATTATTTCCAAGAGTCTTATGGTAGTTCATGCATGTTTAGTTGCATCCATGGCTTCCATTATTGGGACAGTGGATAGAGCCTTTTTTTCATTGAATATTTTAAATTTGGAAAGGGTACTTCTTGTTGGGCATACAAGTAATGAATTTACAGAGGCCTTTCTCTCTCCTTGGAATTTTTTCTTTATCCTACGAGTTGGAAGAAACTGATTATTAGCTCTAATATGCTCAAACTATGGCTATATGATGGGAATTTAAAATTAATTCAGCTAATTAATAACTGATAGATTCCACTAGATTATGAGTTGGGAACTAACTATTCCTACATGATATATGGTTACTCTGTTAGAAACATGATTTTTATCTTCTCTATTATGCTCAAACTATGGCTATATTACAGGATTTACACAGTCCTTTATTTCTCCCAAAGAGGCAACGATTTCTATTAAATTTGGTGTGTTCAAATAATCTTGATCTTAATTGAGTTACACAATGATTTTTGGTGTGGAAAGAATCTGTAAACCCTAAAATCCTTTCTAATGAGAGAAATAAAGGTCAACTAAATGTGGGATTGCATATCGTGTATCATATTGCGGTGAAAAAGTCACTTTGACAAAACAATCTTCTACTACCTAAGGGGGAGTAATTCATTTGTATGGGAATGCTTTATTATATGTAGTTTTAATATCCCTAAAAACACAATGTCTTTATATGACCTAATCGGTTGGGTTCTATGAAAGTGTTGATAGTTAGAATAGTTGAGATGGAAGGTATGAAAGGTTCCATCCATGATTTAAATTCGAGATCACAATTAAATATTTTGTGTTTATAGTTATTCATCTTTTGTGACTCTGTCATTCTATTTTCTTTAGTAACCCAACCTATGCTTGCTCCATTCTTTCCTTTTTTATTGTATGAGTGAGCATATAATTTGGGTACACCACGTTTTTTAACTTTAATGTTGATATTTGAGCGCCTTCTTTCTAAATTATGTATAAAGGGTATATAGATAGTCCTTTATCCTGATAAAAAGTTTCATTATTAATGAAAGTTTCATACATGTTCAAACTTGAACTTGGTGACAAACATATAAATGAATCAACTATAAGTAATGAATCAACATATATGCATAGTGCTAGACATGGGCAACAATTTTATCTCCAAAACTAAAGGATGAGAGACTATCAAGGGACATGTAGGCCATGTTCCTTAAATTTAGAGGATGCCAAATTTTGTATATTCCATTATTTATTGTGAGTGGCGACATGTTTTCTTATTCACTTCCAATAAGGACTGTTGTTACACCGATTTCTGGTCATCTAACCTGTTACTATTAGATGGACTAAAGTAAACCATGTAATACCAATTTTACCATAGTAAAATTGCTTTGACTATGAAAAATAACTTAGTAATTCATAATTTATTAAGTTGTTTCTGGTCTAAATAATAAACCCCATGACGAATAATTGAATAAATCCTTATTTGTTCAATTTTCCTCAAGGGATAATTAGTTAAACCAATGTTTAATTAATATTCCTGGTCATATTTAACCCAAAATAATAAAATTAATTAGATAAATCATTATTTACCTTATTATTTTCTAAGAATAATTATTTAAAACATTATTTAAATAATATTCCTTCTTAAATTTGACTAAATCATTTATAAATAATTGAATAAATCACTATTTATTTAATTATTACTCAACCACATTCTTAAAATAATAAATAAATCATTTATTTATTTATTATTTACAAATAAATGGATTTGACCAAATTCAAATTTGTTTTCCCTCCAACAAAAATAATCAAATATATGGATCTAGATTTGGTTAATAATATTTTAATTATGCACCAATATATAGACTAATTTTGTTATCAATAGAAGGGTTTTTCCATTCATTCAATACCTTTTGTTGCCTAAATATCACTCTGGATATATACTTTTGGTCCGACTTTGATCCTCCATCATTGTCATATTTTTTCTACTTTTTCTTATGAGCTCCCCTTGAGTTCCATTTTGTCTCAATTGTTTGCACCATCAAGAGAGAGAGAGATCTTAGATCTGAAGCGCTGAGGACATACAGGAACCCATCCCATTGAGGGGGACTGGTAACATATTTCTATGTTCCCTTCCTAGGTGTCATAATACAAAAATTCTTTAAAAATTCTTGTCTTGTACATTGGATGCATGGAGCAACTCTTGCTTATTTCTTGTTGTTTAATGTCTTTAAATTCATAGATCTAGATTTATGTAGAATTTATTCTGATCACTAACTATAGATATAAGGAAATTGAAAACCATATTTGATGTTAGGGATGTTTGTTATGCACAGCTAAGGTGAGACTTTTTTGTACGCTTGCGATTAGAATTCACACTAACAATGGGAAACTCCACAAGGGTTTATAATTACAACCGTTGTTAGAACAGGGTCCCCTAAAGCTACGAATTTTGTACAATTTTGTATATTTTTGGTATTATTTAGTCTAACGCAGGGGTTTTGGGGTGGTTCAAAGCCCCGAATGCATTGTAATGGGTCAAGGGTAGACCAAGAGTCCATAAACCATGGTTTGCAGACCATTGGAAGCGTAGGCCAAGTTGATATAAATAGATGGAAAATTTTGAGTCCTAAGGTATGAAATAATTAAGTCGGATGCTAAGTACAAATTGTTAGGTCTATTGTTGGGTCATTGGGTAAGTACTCCTTCTGGCTGTGTGCACGGGGATCCTCAGTCCTGTTGGCTGTGTGTGTAGGCTGTGTCGGATTGTATTGTGTTTTGGATGCTAATATTTGCGGATATGGTTAAAGTATCTCTGTGTTATCTGATATGATGTATTACTGTTGATGCAAAATTTTAGGATCTGTTACAACTACAAATGCTCCAGTGTTATCTTCTTATGCTATGAATCTGTGTGTTTTATGGTATGAATGTAATCTGTTGATGATGCATTATGATAATGTGGGCTGATAACTACTAATACGCACTTGGATGTGGAGTTATTAACTAGATCTGTGCATGATAATAGCTATGTATATTGCGATTATATTGTTCACAACCCTGCGAATAGATATGTCTGGTGTGAACTTGATAGGTTTCTAATGTGGATCTTCTTGAATACCTTCTCTCTCTCAGGGCGGGGAAACCTGGTTCCAGCACCCTCCCATACTGCTTCGGGTGATACTTTGGCCTGCACAAGAAGGTCATTGCCGAAAGGGCCAGTAGTATAGGGGCTTGTTGGCAAACCTTAACCTCCGAACCTGGGTCAGGACCCCTCAAGCCAACAACTGTTATCATTTTTCAGATCCCTGCATGACTAGATGCTTCAACCCCTAGGGTTTTTATTCACCTTCTTATTTTTCATTTCTTGATGTTGTTTTTAACCTTTAAAACACTAAAACAGTAAAAAATCTTACTTCTATGTATTTTTGGGCCTATTGCACAGGTAATAGGTATCAGCTGTAGTAGAGACAAATTATTATTTTTTTTTCTGAAATATGCTCCCGAAACAATTGGAAGTGTAGGTCACACTTTTTTGGCCAAAACATGCGACCTCAACATTCAGGACATGAAAAACAGTCTGAAACTTGCGACCTTTAATTTTTGTGGGATTGTTTTGCGATTTTTATTCGTTTGTCTGGGATGCTGTTTAGGGTTGTCTGAACTCCCTCTCCACTCATCTTGGATTTGTACTTTCTTAGTTTTACTCATAGAAGTAGGAACCAAACCCCTTAGGGATTCAATACGCTTCCACCTTTTTAGGAGGAGTTTAGCTGAAGCAGGTTTTCTGAGATTTCAGTGTGTTTAGCCTTTTTCAGATCTAAACCTGTACTTTCAGATCCATTTTAGATCATTTATTCATGCATCCGAAACACCTCTTTTCAGTTTTTTTTTATCCTCCTTTAGGGTCCCCTCCGTTTCCCTTCAGGTTGTAGCCTTTCTCCACCTTTTTTGTAGCACTTTTCCCTCTGGTTTTTGGCTGTTTTTTGCACCTATTTCTAGCAGATTTGACCTTTAGATCCATGTCATTGCTAACTTTAGATCCATTTTCCATTTTGTGTGTTTTTACCAGATTTTTCCCACCCATAGACTATTTGTTGGGAAGCCCCCCTCCTTGGGTTTAAATAGATGCATCTTTAGCTGTTTATTTTATGTCATATTCAGTTTCCTTTATTGTCATTTTTAGATTTCTTTACAGTTATACAACACATTTTTTATTTTTTCGCTACACATATCTGGGATTAATTAAAATTAACACACTTATCACATACATGCACACCCTAAGTGAAGAGCGCCTGGTTTACACCTCCAAGCCAAGACTAAAACATTATAATCAATTGATCTTGCACCTCCCTGCCTTTGTTTTGACATTGTAATCAATTGATCTTGTAGCTCCCTGCCTTTTTTTACATTGTATTCAATTGATCCTAAAGCTCCATGCACTTCTGTGTCTCTCATCCTTCTGTGCTCCATGTATATTTTACATCATTGCGACCCCAAGGTGCTTATCCCAGACTTGTAAGCCTTCATCCTCAGTTTTCGTTAGGAATAATTACTCCTCCGCGCAGGGTTCAAGTTCGTCCTCCACCGAGTCCCCATTCTGGCTCTGCTTCTAGTTCATCGGATCCCCCTTCTAGTTCTATCCCCAGCTCTCCTCCATGTTTCACCTTCACCATGTCTGGTTCAAGACCTAATACTAGTGGCAGCCGCGACCCTAATGCTGGGAATGCTACTAGTGTTTCCACAACAAGAACTATCCTGATTTCTCTCTTTCTCCCTTATATGGCATGCCTCAGTCTTTCCAATTTTAGCCAGTTGATTAATGACCCCATACACCATGATCCTGGTTGGCCTGATATTCCAACCAAGCTCTCTTCATACAACCCCAAGTTTGAAGGAATTGCTAGAGAGGATCATACCAACCATGTTTGTTCTTTCCACATGTGGTGTTCGTCTAACTCCATCACTGATGACTCTGCCCGTCTTCAATTGTTCCAGCGTATGCTTACTAGAGAAGCTTCCAAGTGGTATGTAGACCAAGCCTCCTCCTCTCATACTACTTTTGCAACCCTTGCCAAGGATTGTTTGTCTTAGTTCCAGCTTCCCCTTCACTATGACACCGGTACCAAAATCTTGACCTCTTTCTGTCAATCATCTGTGACCCACCTATCTGACCATGTTCAATAATGGCGAAGAAGAAAGAGCCTATGTCGAGCCCCTAACGTAGAAGGCCATGTCTACATGGACTGGTTCCTTAGATCCCTTTTGCCTGCTATTGGCAAAAATATCACATCTCACTACCCTCAGACCGAGAAATATGCCCTCCAAATTGCGTTGAAATATGACCTGATCTATGCACAATATGGTTATGTTTATACCGTATTACATTATCTCCCTAGACCTGGTGGTGCAAATGCACCGAGGGCATCCCATGGCACTGATGGTATCGTTGGAGACCTTTCACATCCATACACTCATCCTCCCATGGGTTATGGTTTCCCTCATGGAGGAGCCAACTCCTCTAGCACTTTCCCCCCTCCCAGTAGCATGTATCCAGGATATGACATGCCTCCTCCTTCTACCCAACCTATTTATCCCAATTTTTCCCAAGCTCCTTATTATCTATATTCGCAGTCTGATGCTCCATATCCTCCAACATTAGCACCTCAACCTCCCTTGCCTTCTCAAGCTCTGCAAAAACAACCACCACCCCCTCAGGGTCAGGTGTATGCATGGAAGGGTACGACTTATCCTCCTCCTTCCTAAAAGAAGAGGAAACGAAACCAAAACAAATATGCCCCAGGCAATCTAGGAAACAATCCCCAAGGGAATGCACCTAACACTACAGCCCAACAACAAGGCACTCAGCCCAACAAGGACATGGTCATTTGCATGAATAAACCTTATTCTTGTTGTCGTGTCTATGGTCACTACACCCATGATTTTCCTCTTTTACCTTAGATCCGTCAGATTTGGGAAGCTCAAGCAGCGTCCTGAGGACAACAAGCCTCCCCTTCGGTTCCTCCCAATGCTACCCCTATCCAACTGGTTGTGTTTACCAATCCTTTCCCCCAGCAAGGATATGTGGTTGCCCAACCCCCTGAAAATCATGCAGCCACTCAATCTCCTCCATCTGGTACCTCTAATTACCAGATCCTCATGATGAACTCTAACCAATCCACTACTGTTGACCTCAACCTTCAGACTCGGTCTCGCCAGTACAATAAGGCCCCCACTACGTCTGCTACCAAGCCCCATTATTTAGGTCCAACTGAGCCTCTTTTGACACCCAATGGTCCTCTGCTGATCCCTCAGCCTAAGGCAGGGGTTCATACTAAGATCTCCAAGGGACCATTACGCTAAAACACTTCTTCTAGTAAAGCTACCCACTACTATAGTATAGTAGATGACTTAGCACAATCCCCTGCTGCCATGTCAATGCTGGAAGTCCTCCAGTCGTGCCTTCACAATGAAAATATCTACTAACTACCATTGGCACTATGGAGCCTTCAGATGATCATTTTATTGTATTCGATGTTGACCGATCAAAACATTCCCCCCTTCCCTCTTCCATCGCCTTCCAAATCCCTGTCAAGATCCAGAATTCCAACATCTCCCATTATATCATTGACAAGGGGGCATCCACCTTTGTGATGTCTTCTTGAAGGAACCCAAATCTCTTGAATTAGCTACTTCCACTATCACCCTCCGAGTGTGGGATGGCAAATCTTCCTAGCCCCTTGGCATGTTCTGTAATTGTCCTATTACTCTTGCGGGCAAGGGTATTTTTGTTCACATAGAAGTCATTAATGCCCCCTTATACTACAACAGTCTTTTGGGTCGTAGCTACACTTATGCGATGTATGATATCCCATCAGAGGTCCATCATAAGGTGTGCTTTCCTCAGAACAAAAATATCATCACCAACGATCAGTTGACATATTACCAAACGAAGTCTCAGACCTCCCATGATTTCATCATCTCTTCGGTGGAAAATAAAAAAATAGTCGAACCTCTGGCCAGTGTCTCACCCAGAGTCTATAAAGATTACTCTTTGATTGGTTCATTCCCTGGTCTCCCTCCTCCTATCTCTGACCCTATCTTGTCAAATGTTTGAATGATGTAATTATCTCGATCTGGCCTCAAACAGACCGGTTGGACTAGTCAGTAGCCCCGCCCTCCACAACCTACTCCTAGCACCTTGAATCAGCATTCAAGACCATCTCCTTAAGGCCACTCAACTACAACTACTATCCATGATCCTATCTAACCTCCTGTAATGGTTCCCCTTGGCCTTAACCACCTCAGAGCCATCTTGCTTGGCCATTACCCCTCTGATCAGATACTGTTTCTTGCTCCCCCTCCTGGAGTATTTTCAGTACCTGTTATGGCTACCTTTTCTCTTCCTAACATGACCATAGGGATCCCAATCTAGTACAATGATCCCCCAGCCACTATTCTGCCTAGTCAACCCAAACCTTATACTTCTTTTACCCCGGTCCAATCGGTCGCCATGCCCCTCCCTTTCCTTTTGTGCCTTAGCCACCTCAACAGGAACCTACTACTATTGTGAAAGCCTAAGAGGAGTGGGGAAAATCCCACAAGAAGGCACCTAAGGTAAAGGCAACCCATACAACCTGTGCTCTTCCTTAGCCTCCAAAGAATACCCCCTTGTGTGCTTTGTGTGATGTTGTCGGTCATGCCACCCATAATTGTCCTCAATTTCCTCATATCAAGCCCATCATCAATATTGCATTTCGTGAGTCTAAGGTCCCTCAAGCCCCTGTTACTTTACCGACTATAGCCAAGAGCACCAAGACCATTCACACCAACCACCCCTATGCTTTGTGTTATCTCCATGAACATTATACCCACCTCTGTCCCTACCTCAAATAATATCGCGCCTCTTTGGAAGTAGTTCAGGAATAGAGACTAAACATAATGAGTCTGCCTCTCCCGTAATTGCTCAGTATGCTTCGGCCCAACCCAAGGATACATCTGCTCCCATTGACATTCCCCCTCCCGATGTTGATATGGTGGAGTCTTCAGCCACTATCCTCTACTTCTCATCATCTATGAGATCCACGGTGGAAGACCCCTCTGGGACTTCCCCTTCTGTTTCCCTTGACCTCCCTTCAGTGACCGTGGGCTCGACATTGGTGGATCCCTTATCTACTTTTTCATCTGTCACCCCCTATGACGATGTGCATGTGAACCTCTCTTCTGATGATGATGAGTCAGGTAGATTTGTCACGTCATGTGGTTACCCTTCCACTAGTCACCCTATCTTCTATTGTGATGACGACATCATGGAATCCTTTTCCACCCCTGACTTCAAATTTCCTACCCATAAGAGGAATGGAACCATCCGTGTCTATGGTGACTTGCACGACCTAAGCATAAGCTTCCCCCAAGGAATCTCTCTCACACCATCCACCTTTTAGTGTGCAAGTGGTAGAAATCCTACCCAAAGCATGCCCTCGACCATTTCTTGTTTGATTTCTACCTTGCATTTGGGTTGCCAACATTGTTCATCATCCTCTCATTTTTTGTCTTGTGACACCTTTCATATGCACCCCTCATCCACACCGTATATCGGTTATGCCGATGGTGCAAGTTGCTACTCCCGGAATCTAGCCTCGGCAACCTGGGTTATTTTCACCCCCTTACATTCGCTTTTCCTCTCTAATCTGCATGTATTCGTTCTACCACCAATAATCAGGCCGAATATGATGCATTGAGAGGTTTGTTAGTTGATGCCCTTGAACATCGCAGCCTCCACCTTCATGGTAATTTAGATTATTTTATTCTTGTCATGCAATTGACTGGTGTTTATTGTGTGCATAATCCTATCCTTTTTAGAATATATTTATGAGTGAATATTTTGATGCGTGAATTTGAAATCATTACATTCATTCATGTACCAAGAGCACAAAATCACAATGTATATAACATTGCAAAAAATATTCTATATTGGCATTTATCACACGCATTTAGCACAAGACAATAACTGTAAACCATAAAATGATGCATATCCATAATATGTGTCATTCAAAATGTTTTAGATTCCATCAACTCTAATACATATGACATGCCCATAGCATGTTACAAAAAATCAAAACTGGGGGCAGCTCATGCCCCTACATCTAGTCACTATCTGGAGGATCCTAGGCCAATGGCTCAGCTCTGGTAGCCCGTAGATCATGCACCCCCTGTCTGGCCATCACCATGCACCACATTACCCCTCGCCACTCTGAGGGTAGACCAATATATGGCACTAGGTACTGGTCATCAAGGTCTTTCTAGCCACGCTCTAAAACACCGGTCAATAGCCTCTCACATCTACAGTGGATGTCCTCAACGAGGTCCACTGCATCCTCATTTTTTGGTCTCATCATTCCAACTGCTGGTTTTCCCATATATCCGGCTGGTTTTACCGGTGCTATATATGCATAACAAAAGTAAATGAATCATTACCATATACAATATTCTAAAAATTTAAAATGCACATAAAATATAAGCAACTTGTCACTTACCATCAGGCCACCATGCTCGACTTGGCAGCAGTGGCAAGTCTGGGTCCCCATGATAACTCATCCCACTATAGGGATAGTCATCTATGTATAGTGGCATATGATCCCAATGAGTGAAAAACTCAGGTCGGAACACCCGTCTGACTGCCCCACCTCCCCATCTACACAATAGCCGCCCCCAATGACGCATCTTAGGTTCTCGCAGGCCCCCATCCTGGATCTATATGCAAGGCCGAAGTGTCAGCATCTTCTCAAAGAAGAGCGAGAAAAGCATTATTCCATATGCACAGTCATGGTTCACCTGCTGCTTGCATAGCGACAACTTTCGTTTTGATGACAACAACATCATTTGGGCCCACCGATAGTAGGTCATACTCAACACACTGTCAACAAGCATCATCTGACCCCAGTGATGTGTTGGAGCACCTGGTTTACGAGGAAATGAAGCACCACTATAGCCAGAGCACGTGTCTCTTGCCTCTATAGATCTTTGATCGGTATTTGTGTCCCTTTCACACGGAGACTCAGTCGATAGTGGTGATATACAAACTCCATAATATTCTACCCTTACGGTAACACTGGCTATGTGTTTCCCACCATCCTAAGTGGTGGGAGACCAGTCAGGAAATATATATCCTGGACAGCTAGCTCGATCCAGTGCCCCCACACTATAAAGATCTCATGATCTGGATCCCAATAGCTAAAAATTCAAGCCAAAATGGGCTCTCCTGCTCTCATCAAAGGGTTCTCCACAAACTTCAAGACCCCAAACCTGGCCAATGTAGCACAGACACTGTCATCCTCTCAGATCTGAGACCCTAATGTGTCCAGGTCTCTCTCTCTCTAGTTAATCCTCAACTTTGCCATATCTACACAAAACCATCATGTTTGTCATTGTACAGAAAAGAAATATTGCATCATAAACATAAAATCCTATCTCTCAGTCTAAAACAACACTAAAAATCCCTCTCTATGAAAGGTCGCACTTTTCAAGCCATTCCTAGGATAGGTCACAGTTTTATGCCCAAAACTTGCTACCCAGGTTGCATAAAATGCCCAAAAAAGTGCGACCCAGCTGTGAAGAAGAGAAGGGGTCTGTTCCTGAGCTATCAGTACCTAAAATAAAATTTTAATCCACTAAATTTAAAGAGTAAGGTTAGGCCTCTTACCTACAACTAACGGATCTCGATTCCAATGGTCATTTTTTCCGCTATGATCGCCATAAGATTTAGGGCCTTTCTCCTCTCTACATTCACAACAACTACACTTGCAAATGAATCAAATTGGAGGGAAACTTCCTTATTAAAAGAAACACCCCATATTTTTCTTTCACCAGTTGCGAGAAAACCATAGCTCAGTTTGACAAATCTTCAACACTGTTGGAAAGATCTCATCGAGGTCGCAAATGGGTATCTTTTCATTTTTGGTGATTTTATACTTCACCTAGACACATTTTTTCCAGGAAGGGTCACCTCACCACTCCTCAAAATTGAATTTATTCACTTGCAACACTTGTACTTGGGGCACCACTTTACCTTCATACTTGTCCACACTTGTGTTGATTTTTGTCGTGAGTAACCATCTTCTACTCATGTTTTTATGGTCCCCACCGGACTTGTTCTATGTGATAGCATCATCGAGTCGCCCTTGTTTAGAGCATCCGAGTTGAGTCATCATCGCATCCATGGAGTATGTCCTGAATCCATTTGTATCCCGCCACAGTCCTCCATCCTTCATTTCTTTGTTCCTCTCTCATGTCTAACATTATGGACTTCAGTCATACTGTCCCCTATCCCCTCCGAAGTCGAGTTAGTAGCTGCGAGGTCATCCATGCCCTTTATTCTCTAACAAGGGATGTCGTCAGCCTGCTACTCAGTACCCCCCATTCCACCATCATCCCTCATTTCAGTCTATAAGTTGCTCTACTATTATCCCTCATGCCTTAGTTGAGGATCCCTTATTGCCTCACCTATGGCAGACCTCCGTCTGTCGACATAAGCTTATTCATTCCAGAAGATAGATCTAGAGGGCGGTGTACTTTGATTCTAGCTTCCACTCTTGTTCAGTGCCTTGGATCGGGAAAAGGGACCCTTTATTTCCCTTTAACTTTATTGTTTCTCAGTTCCACCTCCTTAGGGCATGATTGTGATCTGTATACTTTATGGTTCAGTTATGTAGCAGATTGTACCGGTGATTCTTGGGTGTGTATGAGATGTTTTAGACCTCACGAGGGGGTGTCCCTTCAAGTAGTCCCCCACAAGCCCAGATGACCTCTCTAATACAACCTTGGATGCAGCTCCATAGATTTAATGGTTCCGACCTCAACCACTTGTAAGGCCTTTTATTTTTCATGTATCATTTATATTTTCAAAGCGCTTTCCTGTTTTACATGGTCTCTTTCATTGTACTTATATATCATGTACTCATATATTATATTATAAGCCCTGGCTATTGTCCCAGGCACAGTATGTATGTGGGATCCATTATCATGTTTTTTTATGGCCCATGTTTACGCCAGCATGTACTATATAGTTCAGTCCCTTGTTTATTTGACGCATCATTATTCTTTGTACTTTATTATCTCGCAGGCATAGGTATGCCTCCCCTGCATCATGTAGAACAAGTACTCACTCATAAAAGAGACTTGTCACACTTGTAAGGCTTGCCTCCTCAGGGTCTTCTCCTCTAGCCCTTTATTCTACCTTATATTTCTCTCTCTCTGGCTCCCCCTTAGGTGTCTAGTGATTGAGTTCTCACAACGTACTTTGGTCATACGATTAACTGCTAATGCTCGCACACTGGGGGAAAATATGTTACACCAATTTTTGGTGATCTAACTTGTTACTATTATATGGACTAAAGTACACAATGTAAGACCAATTTTACCATATTAAAATTTATTTCACTATGAAAAATAACTTAGTAATCCATAATTTATTAATTTGTTTCTAGTCTAAATAGGAAACCCCATGAGGAATAATCGAATAAATCCTTCTTATTTTTTTCCTGAGGGGATAATTAATTAAACCAATGTTTATTTAATATTCCTGGTCATATTTAACCCAAAACAGGAAAATTAATTAGATAAATCATTATTTATCTTATTATTTTCTAAGAATAATTATTTAAAACATTATTTAAATAATATTGCTTATTAAATTTGACTAAATCATCTATAAATAATTGAATAAATCACTATTTATTTAATTATTACTAAACCACGTTTTTAAAATAATAAATAAATAATTTATTTCTTTATTATTTACAAATAAAGGGATTTGACCAAATTCAAATTCCTTTTCCCTCCAACAAAAGTAATAAAGTATTCCATAAAAGTTGGATCTAGATTTGGTTAATAATATTTTAATTATGCACCAATATCTAGACTAACTAAATATTTTGTTATAAATAGAAGGGTTTTTCCTTTCATTCACTACCTTTTGTTGCCTAAATATCACTCTGGATCTATACTTTTGGTCTGACTTTGATCCTCCATCATTGCTATATTTTTTCTACTCTTTCTTGTGAGCTCCCCTTGAGTTCCATTTTGTCTCAGTTTTCTACACCATCAACAGAGAGAGATCTTAGATCTGAAGCGTTGAGGACATAAAAGAACCCATCCCATTGAGGGGGACTGGTAACATATTTCTATGTTCCCTTCCTAGGTGTCATAATACAAAAATTATTTAAAAATTCTTGTCTTGTTAATTGAATGCATGGAGCAATTATTGCTTATTTCTTGTTGTTTAATTTCTTTAACTGCATAGACCTAGATTTTGTAGCATTTATTTTGATCACTAACTGCAGATCTAAGGAAATTGACAGCCATCTTTGATGTTAGGGCTATTTTTTATGCATAGCTAAAGTGATTTTTTTTCATACAATTGTGTTTAGAATTCACACTAACAACTGTGTTCTCATGACTATTTATGATTTAAGTGCAACATGAAAAAACCATATTCTTATGAAAAAATAAGTACCTATGAATCCCAATTTCCTTGATTTGGTGACATGACATATCTATGATGTCATACCCACCATGGTATAGTGTTTGCATGTTCACTGTGCAATAATAGCTAAAAATTCACATCTATCGGACATAGAATTAATGCGTTTGTGTATGAGATACACCATAAGAGAAATATTTCATGAGCCTTTGTTTTATTTGAGAGATCATATTAAGAAGAATTTGCTTGGATACTAGTGGAATTTTTTGAGGAATGAAAACCAAAACTGTTTCACGTTAGGGCAGTAAGCTCGGTTTGCATAACTTATTCTGACACTAAGAGCTTATGGTCAGTTTAATATATTGTAGAGATGGGACATGTTGAGCCTGGTATGGATTTTTCATAACTTCATCCAAAAATTAAAAATTCTAGTCATTTGCACAAATTGCAGTGATAGAACATGTCGAGCCTGGTGTGAGTTTTGTCATATGGCTGGTTGATTCTGCTCTACCCAACATAGGCTATTTAGGTCTGTGTGTGAGATAAAATACAAGAAGACTATTTCACAAAGTAAATTTTTTGAGAGATCTTGTCATACTTGGAATATGTTTGGATATCGTTGGTTTTTGAACAACGAAAGCCAAAACCCTCTGATGTTAGGGAGCATGCTTGTTTTTCATAAAATTTTCTCACATTGACAGCTTCTTCTTGGTTGAACAAATTGTAGAGATGGAAGATGTTGAGTCTAGTGTTAATTTTTTCATCTACTTTGTAGAAAATTAAAATTTTCCCTTATTTTTCATGTATTATCCCCATATATCCATTTAATTTTACAACTTTTTTGTTAAATATAAATATTTATATTATGGTACATAAGGAAGTACAACAATAGGTCATAAATTTGACCTTTGGATCCCACTCTTGGTGTCCATTGAAGTTGTGACTTCTATGAGAGACCATGCCCTAGATTTATCAAAAAACAAAAAAAATGTATATATCGAAAATTTATAAACCCCATTATCATAACTGCACTTTGGGAGTTGGGTTAGTTTAGTAACCACCTCTGGTTATTAGATTAAATAAAGGGGTTTATTATGGTATCATCACAATAGTTTTGAAAATAATAACTATTGGGAATGTGATGATACTTCATGGCCATATTCATAAAATTATATTTGTCATTTTCATATTGAAATGTATCAGTCACATCAATATTGATCTTGATGTAATTTTTCCACTTCAAGAAAAAAAAACCTATTTCTAAGTGCACATGATATTCTTTTCAGCATTGTTCGTTAGGTTTGGACCAAGAAGTTAATGTGTTTTCCTTGTTTTATGAAAAAATGATCAGGAACTCATGTACCCTAGTTACATCAACACCCCTCAGCCAAGGAAAAGAAGACATGGAAAAATATAACACACTATTTTTGCACCAAAGATGGAGAAGATTCAACATAAAAAAATCCTATAAGGCCACACATCTCTTGTGCGCTTCCTCAAAGCTTAAATACAAAAAATATTGGAAAATTAAGGATAAAGCAAAGAGACCAACATTCATATATATCTGGAATCCCAAACTCAATCATCAATATATATTTTATATTACATGAAAGAAAATATAAGGAAGAGCACCCAAAATCCTTCTCCCTATTGTTGCTTTTTATCCCCCCCCCCCCCCCTGAAAAAAAAAGCAATCTAATGGAAAAAAATACCTATGAGATGCTAGGGTTCTCTTTTGAGTTGACTTGTAGGAAAAGGCCAATTATGAGATTTTGCTAATGGGATTTAGAGGTTCTTTTGAATGGTAGTAGAATAAATTGTATTTTGTACCATTTTAATATAATTTTAATTGATCAAATGAAATATGGTAGTGTATTATTGTATTTTGTAGTCATTTTTGCTTTAAGGTTCATGTCTTTACACCCCTTTTCCAATTGAAGTACTTGTGGGAGGACATAGTTATCATTCAGAGGTAGAGAGTGATTTCCTTGTATCCATGCAATTGCATATTTTGATACTAGTACTTGGTGTGGATTTCGAACTATTTGAATGCCCCTTGGATATTATTTTGGTGTAATGGATATTAGCCAAATTTTGTTCTTGCAATTATAGAATTTTTTAGTGGTTATATTTTAGGATCATTATTAATGATCGTTGTATTTTTACATCTTGAATTAATTAATAACAAGAAGGATTCCCAATTAGTTTTCTAGACCCGATAGCTAGTAGGATTCAAGAATGTAGATCATTATTCATATAACATCATATATACTCACTTATTTTTACTTTTTGACATGAAAATTAGTCTTTTAGAGGAATTTTTTTATGTTGTCACAATAGATTTACATTATTCACAAGGTGATAAATCAATTTTTGGTGTAATTTCAGATTTTAGATTTGATAATTATAGGTCATTTACAGGCTATAAATGTCTTCAAAGATTCACTTATAATTGAGAATTTAATTGAACATATCGATTATCTTATACATAACTATTTTTCTCACCACCTAGTTTTCATAACGTCCATAATCATTATGTAGGGACCTACAACGTTGATGTTTTTTTCTTCTTTTGTAAAATATTTTCCAAGAAGTTACAAAGTTTTATAATTTATTGAAATTTGTAGAATTTACAATTCATAAAGTTTCAAGGTATAAGTTTTTAAAGTCTTATTCTTTAAAGGGTACTATCTCAATGGAACAACACTTGATTTACAAGGAGGTTGGTGGTTCGATTCCATCGCACCCCAAGATTCAAATGGAATGGTGACAATCAATTTTTGGTGACAAAGGCTCTTTTGACCATCATCAATGAGCTTATGGTGACATTTTCAACCCTCACGAAAATATGAAATGGTGGCAGTCAATGAATGCCACCACACACACACACACACGCACACACACACACACACACACACACATATATATACACACATATATATATATATATATATATATATATATATATATATATATAGTGACAACCATTAAAGATCCATCACCATAAATCGTTGTTGTTCATATGAAATGACAACGGTCACTATCTATCATTATAATAATTATTCGTGGAAAACCTTAAATGTCACCATAATACCTATACTTTTGGCGATCCAGCCTTTAGCGACATTCAATTTTTGGTGAAAGAGGCTATTTCGACCATCACCATTGAGCTTATGGTGACATTTTTGACCCTCACAAAAATATGAAATGGTCATAGTCAAAGAACCTTGCCATATATATTTATCAATAGTGATAACCATGAAAGGCCCATCACAATAAATTGTTGTTGTTCATATGAAATGGTGACGATAAATATTTGTCATTATAATCGTTATTCATGAAAGACCTTGAATGTCACCACAAAACCTATATTTTTGGTGATGTCCAATGTTTTGGTGATGGGGGACAAGGTCCATCACCATTGCTCATATGAAATGGTGATGGTCAGTATATGTCACTATGAATAATTATTGGTGACAGACCTTGAATGCCACCACAACACCTATACTTTAGGTGACGTTAAGGCTTTGGTGACAAAGGCTCTTTTTACCGTCATCAATGAGCTTATGGTGACATTTTTCGACCCTCACCAATGCCATTTTTTCTTGTAGTGATGGTTTTGAGTGAATCACCATACCTTTCAAGTTTTGATATTTTTCCAGTTCCAAAATATTTTGCTACTCCATAGTGCTCATAGTATGTCTCTCTTGCAAAATATCTCTATTTTAATTAAACCCTAAAGGAAATTGTAAAATTTTTTATTGGGAAAATAAAAAATAAAATTTAAAATTTTTACTATGCAAGGTTTTGAGTGAATTACCATACCTTTAAGCTTCTAACCTTTTGAATTGTTCTATTTCTCCAAAGTAATTTTTTTCTACATAGTTCTCCTGATATGTCTCTCTTGCAAATCATTCCCTTGAAATTTTGGGAAAAATAATGAAATAGTGAATCAATTTCTACTATTCAATAGACTATGAAATTAGATCTCGAAAAATCAATTGCTGTTCATTTTTTTATTTAAAAAAGAAAAATCACATTTTTTTCACTTTAGAAAAACATAAATGCATTTAATAGTAAAGATCACTGATGTGTTTATAAGAAAGTCACACCAACAATGGTTGGGCACAAATATTTTTCAACGCATTGACATGATATAATTTTTTTTTTCAAAATTTTGAAACAGTACGATTACTCTTTTAATGCAATGATGTGGTTTTTATTTATATGCATTGGTGTTGTAACTTTTTTAAGAGCACCGATATGGTTGAGTTTATATTTATTTTCTAAATTCTAGAAACAGGTGTGTACCAGTGTTGTTTTTATTTAAACACATCAGTGTTTTTTTGTTCAAAAGCACTGATATGATAACATATTTTATGTTTTTGGGAATGCCAAAAACCAATGCAAGAATTATTTTGTCACCTCGATGTTGTTATGATTTAAATGTATCGGTATTTCTTGCTTTGATAAGCACACCAATACGGTTTAAAAGCTATTTAAAATTTTATTTTGACATAAAAGTGAAAATTAATCTCAAATTATCCTTTAGGATGCAGTCACATGAATTACAGTTGTTCATAGTATACATTTTCCACTTAAAGTCGTCTTATTCTTGAAAAATGTTTGTAAACTATATTAAAATTTAGATTGTAGATATATGGTTCTCAAAGTTAATTTTGGATATGAACACAAAATTTTATTTTCGATTTTTCTCAAATGCAGGGAAAAAATCTCAATAATATAAAATGGAAAATTCTTCAAATTCCATGTTGTTTCATATTACTAATCAAATTCCTTCGTAATGTTCTCCCTTTCCATCTCTAGTAAGTTAAGATTTTATTTATATTTGAGTTATCTAATTGATTTATTTTTTTATTCATGTCAATTTAAATAAAAAAAAGTATCCAAAACTACAGGATCCTTATTCAAAATTGAGTTTAGATACAAAAAAATATTCCTCCATTTCAAAAA